>CM046534.1:7197855-7735355 GCA_024713555.1 Spirodela polyrhiza
AAAAAAAAAAAGAAAGACAGATGACGAATTCAGGATCTCTTATTCGATGGGAGGGCTGGAGTAAGATTTGTTCCTTGAGACTTCACCCATTTCTTGAGAATGCGAAGAAGTATGAAGTATAAGTGATCAAGTCATGGTTGCTATCTAGACAATCTTTATGTGACTTCATCCAGTTGGGAAGATGATAGCAACTCAGTCTTTTTTTAAATCCTATTCTGTTTCCAAATTAAGTCTTGATATCATATTGCATTGCTCAATTGTCAATGATGATGCTATGCTAAGGCTTCATAATCGTGCGTGTAGCAATTGAAGGAGAATTGGAAACAGCAATTTTTAAGGCGGGGGGGATCCTTGATAGTAATTATGGAGATCTGCAGAAAGTCGGATGGGCTAGAAGTAGCCGAACTGATAAAGGAGTAAGTATGACTTGTGGTCAATCAGTTCTTTTGGGGTATATGATTATCGTGAATGATATATACTATCCATGAAAACGTGCCAGGATCCTGGGTTTTTCTCATTGCATAATGCTGCATTTATGGAAAATTTTGTACTTTAAACTGCCTCGTAGTATCTGCAATTTAAGAGCTGACTCAATGGTTAACGTCCCTAAATTTAGTACAAATTTCTTTTCTGGTCACTCTGTGTTGTTGTAATCACCAAAACACTCTTAAAGTGCTTAGTGTTACATGAACCTATCCATCAATGGGGTAGGGTTAAACACTCAATGAGAAACCATACTGCATCATCTCTAAGGTGATAAAATGGAGGGTCCTTCATCATAATAGATAAGATTCTTCATCCATAATGTCATCATGTTTCCACTTTGAGTTTCTCTATGGAAAATTGCTGAGTTGTGGCTTCATTCCTATACATTCAGTGCCACTCACCTCTGGCATATACCAAATACATGTTCAATCTTTCGATATAGTTAATGTTTTTTAAAATCGCATTCTAAGCGTAAATTGCTGTGAATTCAGTAGTGTGGTTCTTTATTTGATTATTTATTTACATGGTCTCTTGGTATTCTCCTATAATTTGTTTGAAAAGTGAAAATAGCGTTTTGATCATTTCTCTATCATGATGCATTTGCGATGATAATTTTGGGGTATCTCTAGAATTCGAACACATTTGGTCAGATCAAATGTAAACACACATTTTTATAACTAATTTAGCGTATAAGTAAGTAAAAAAAACATATTTAACTTAGGCGAAACTCTTGGTAGCCAGGGAGTGTGCTACCCAGCCTCTTCTAATGTTTTTCAAATATTGGAGGCTTTCTTGGCTATGGGTACTATTTTCGTCAGATGAGGCTCTCGATTTCAGGGTATTGATTTTTTCTATGAAATTAGGTCCATTCATTGGCAACCATGATTTCCATGAAGATGGAGATTCCTGATTATGCATGGAAGGATGACCCTTGTGGCATTGTTCTCGCGAATTTCATCAACTCTAATCTGCCGAGCAACATCAAAGTTTTCAGCATTTTACCTTCCCAAAGGCAAGTCTGTTCAGTGAACAGTCACCATAAATTAATGAATTTTTCGTTGCATTCTATTTTTCCTTTAATAAAAGTGTTTTGGTGAACTGTGTTTCAGGAGCTTTGATGCGAGAAGGGAGTGTAATTTTCGAATTTATTCTTATCTTCTTCCGGCTGAAATCATCGGGCTCAGAAGTGACAGCGACCCTGCTGAAATAGACAGCCATTTATCTGAATTTAACAATATACTGGAAAGCTTTGAGGTTTGTCCTAGTTTAGTAGGTTTGAACATCTAATATCTTTGTTGATGTATATTATCTTGCAGTAATAGCTGTACAGTCTCTGTGATGTAAGAAAAATCATATTATCATCTTCTACTGATTACTCCAGGCCGAGGAAATGGTGCATTTAGACGTGTTCATCCTGATAATCAAACTCTGATGTTACAATTCTTTTGCTTCCTGAATTATTTTTCATTAGAAAATTTGTAATCTCCTTATTTCCTTTTCTTATGCGGACAATGATTGGCTATCAATTTATTCTCGCTGTTCTAAGAATCACTGATTTGGATAGGTGGCCTATAGTGGCTGGTGATATCTTTCCATTATTTTGATCCCAGAGTCAGTAAAGTTCAAACTTGTCATAACTGGCCAAATTTAGTCACGACTTGCAGTTCGATCAAATTTTTACTAGTTTTTATAGCAGGGACCTATTCAATCAGTTGGGATTCGATTAATTTTTTGTGGTCTTTTTTGTTGCAGGGAGAGCATCCTTTCCACAATTATACTACACGTTCTAAGTATAGAAAACAACAACCAAAAAAGCGCCGCAAACCTAAAAGCGCCATACCATCCAGACATTCTTTTGTGCCCGATTCAGATATAGAGAAATTGGATATTAAGGACTGTGAACTTACTGCTGAAGATGATCTTGGGAGCTCTCACTCTGACAGCGACTCTGATGACGATGTAGCAAACCCACTTAGAGAACTTGAAAGTGAACCACCGAATTCTTCCCCGAGGGTTGTCCGCGCGAGGTGGCTGCATGAGCCAGATGAATTGGATAGAATTGGTGCATCCCACTTCAGGAAGATTTTCACCTGCGGCTCTGGAAAGCTGGAGAAATCGGGGGGAAATAATTTTATTGAAGTGTTCATATGTGGGGAATCCTTCATGCTACACCAAGTAAGTGGATCTTGGTCGCATTTGATTACGCCCTCTATTTCTCTATTCGAATGAATTGTCTACATATTTATTATGATCCTTCCCAACTCAGATTACTAGGGTTTGATTATTATGGCCACTTTTTCCTGCTCAACTGTGGTGCAGATTTTTGGTCCCCTAAAACCTCTCTAGGTTAGGAAATTATTCAATGAACATTCGTTGACTGTGCAACTCAGTAAGTATCTATCTATCTATATATATATATATATATATATATATATGCATTTGTGATAAAGCTGGCTGATATCCATTTCAAGCAAAAGAAAAGTTCAAGAGAGAAAACGAGAGCACTTATCCTAGTAGTCAGCGGAAAATGATCATTAACAAGAGGTTAATTATAGAAATGGGTCTTCATTTAACCTCTAATCCGTCTTCTGAGGCACCGATCAAACAACCACTTATGGATAATTTTTCCGCCTACGCCCATTATCTCAAGCTTTGGATCCTACCGGTATATTTTTCTTTCCATTTCAGATCCGGAAGATGGTGGCAACGGCGGTGGCAGTGAAGCGGAGGCTGCTGCCGAGGGACGCTATTGAGCTGTCGCTGACCAAATTTTCCCGCTTCGTCCTACCCATCGCCCCCTCTGAAGTCTTGATCTTGAGGGGCAACCAGTTCTCCATCAGGAGCCGTCCTGGGAAGATAATGCGACCCGAATTGAAAGCCATGGCCGAAGCAGAGGAGATACAGAAATTGGTCGACGAGTTTTACGCTTCTGTTCTTCTGCCGGGCGTCTCAAAGTTCTTGGACCCGTCTGAATACCCATGGAGGGAGTGGCTGGAGAACTTGGATCAGTGCAGCATTCCAGAGGAGGAGCTGGATGAAGTCAGGAGAGCATGGGCTCAGTGGAAAGGCAAGTTCTCATCACCCAAAGAGAGAACGGCCGTCACAGCTTCATAGCGCGGCTGCTCTACTGCCTCCCGCCGCATCCGTTGAGAGAGACCAATGAAGCCTGGAGATCTTCAGAGAGAGGAAAGATCACACCTGCGCCATGATTCTTGGTTTTATCCGCAGGCTGTTGATGTTTCTTCTAGGGTTCCCCAGAGCGGTGAACTCGGAGTACTCTGAAATCAACACTCTTTTTGTTCTTCTGAAATTATCCCATCTCGGAAGACTGCCAAGTTTTTCAATGGGTGCTTAGCATTGGGGGATTACTCTTATGTAAAATAAATTCTTCTATCCTTTCGAAGGTCTTTACTGTGAGAATAGTGGCCTAGCGCACTTCTTCTCTTTCTCTCTCTCTCCATCTCTCCTGTCTCGCTCATTCTCTGTGTCTATCTCTCTCGCCCTCGCTCTCTCTCTCTCTCTCGCCCTCGCTCTCTCTCTCTCTCGCCCTCGCTCTCTCTCTCTCTCTCTCGCCCTCGCTCTCTCTCTCTCTCGCTCTCTCTCTCTCTCTCTCGCCCTCGCTCTCTCTCTCTCGCTCTCTCTCTCTCTCTCTCGCCCTCGCTCTCTCTCTCTCTCTCGCTCTCTCTCTCTCTCTCTCGCCCTCGCTCTCTCTCTCTCTCCCTCTCTCTCCCTCCCTCCCTCTCTCTCTGTCTCTCGCTCTCTCTCTCTCTCTCTCTCTCTCTCTCTCTCTCTCTCTCTCTCCCTCCCTCTCTCCCTCTCTCTCTGTCTCTCGCTCTCTCTCTCTCTCTCTCTCTCTCCCTCCCTCTCTCCCTCTCTCTCTGTCTCTCGCTCTCTCTCTCTCTCTCTCTCGCCCTCGCTCTCTCTCGTTCTCTCTCTCTCTCTCTCTCTCTCTCTCTCTCTCTCTCTCTCTCTCTCTCTATCCATCTATCTTGCTCTCTGTCTCTGTCTGTCTGTCTCTCTCTCTCGCCCTCGCTCTCTCTCGTTCTCTCTCTCTCTCTCTATCCATCTATCTTGCTCTCTGTCTCTGTCTGTCTCTCTCTCTCTCTCGCCCTCGCTCTCTCTCGTTCTCTCTCTCTCTCTCTCTCTCTCTCTCACACACACACACACGGCACAGCAGCCATCGAAACTCATTCTCTCACGCCAGACGGGACAAGAAAAGAAGATACCAGCTCAAACCCACGCGGGCTCGTCCAGAAATCATCCAAAAATTCCAATCAAGAAAACACGCGGACTCATACCAGTCCGGCACAGAGTTGATGAAGCTGAAACAGAAGGTGATATGGCAATCCAGATAAAGTACTTAACGTGGCCGCGCACGTAAGAGTGATCACTGAGAGTGGAGAACCACGATTCCTACTTAAATTGAAGACAAATAGTACGCTCAGCAATGCCACTCAGAGGTCATGATTGTGCCACCCCACTCCTCTTATCTCTTTCTTTTCTTTTATCGTTTTCTTATTTCTTATGAATAACAAGAGGAGGTAATGTTATTGGATTCCGTCTACATTGGAGTTGATTTGACTACTAAAGTGCTCTACTGCGAGAGAAACCAGTGGAGGTCAACATAGTCACTCAGGAGAAGAGCTCTAGGTAGTTCATATGAAGTTCTTGCACTTTGCTCCTTTATATTGCTAGGTATCTCTCAAATTCTTTGTGGACATCGGAGAATTTTTCGGATCATGTGATTTTTAGTTACTTTATCTTATTATTATTTTTATTATGTCATCAATATTCTTTATTTGATTTATTGGCGCACATTACTTGACGAATTACACAGTTCAATCCAGTACTGTGCTTCAAGTGTTCACATCATTTATCCCTCTATGCACAACAGGTGAGGAAAGTGCAGAGTTGTAACACCATGGCTTTGATGACCATGAAAGACAAGAACTGGACATGACTGTTTCACCACAAACGAAACTCTGTGAAGATGTCAGAACCAATATTAGCCCCAATGTTGGGCCAACACCGTGCTGATGATTCTAGTCAAAAGAGTTTCTAAATTATCAGCATCTAATAGTTTTTTGAGATTACAAATTAAACGAGACTGAAGAAAAATTATGCCAAATGTCTACAATTATAAATGCACAAGAAGATTGTGATGAGACTCGACGCTTGGAATGAAAATTGTTGGCCGCTATGGTAAAACATAATAGTTTTTAGTTAGAAGTCAACACTTCTAAGTCAGGTGTTAACACATGGTGAAAGCACAGAACTATTTTCACGAGAGCTGAGAACACCTGATGAAAGGAAAAAATTGACTGTGGATGTTGATATTTTACTTGTGATTTCTATATTTATCTTAATAATCATAGATTCAACTATCCATTAGTGTTGTATTCAAATGGTGATAATGTTAATAATACTTTACGAAGACAGGCTGTTACGAATACTCCCACCACGCTGCACAGACTGTCTTCGTAAAGTATTCAAATGGTGATAATGAGTTGGTGAGAGAGACGACAGCAACTTTCCCCTTGTGTATATTTCGCCAAGGTAAAACATTATTGACTCAAAAGTCAATAATATCCATGCTGCCTACTCTCCTAGTCAATGTATTTTTCAACGCCATGTTGTGAAAATTTCAAAATGGTTGTCCAAACCCTCTCCCCTTTCTAACCCCTACTCGTGTCTCTCCCTCTCGGCCAACAATGTCTCTAATGTTTGACTATCAAAGAAGTAATATTGTCAACCATTTGCTAGTGACAGCATTAGTTGACTCTATTTTAAGAACTTTTCTTATGAAGACATACCTTGACGACGAGTCTTCTTTCAATGGTTCCCATGAGTGTGCCCTGAAAAGAAGTGCTTACGCTCAGGAAGGTGGGCGACCAGGCATTGAACTATATTTTTCTCATAGAGCGGGCATTCATGGCGCACGGAGAGTCTAAATTAATCGTGCCTTCTCCTCTACACCTTCTCCTTAACATCCTCCATTTAGGTGGTGATGATTACCCACTGGCAAGGAGCCGGCCCCAAGAAAATCCTTGATAATGGGCGACAAGTGGGGCACCCCGCCGGGTGGCAGGAGCTCGAGGCATGGCACAGCACCGTAGGCTTCATGGGGAACCTCCGACCTTGCTTGCCGAGAACTCATCCAGCTCCGATGTTCCTGTCTACTCGCCGGGCAGCGACCAGACCGTTTTCTGTTGGCAGAGAACTTCGCCGAGCCGTTTACTCCCCTCCCCACCAAGTGAGTGTGGCATTCTTGTGTAGCTTCTCCCCAGGGTGGCAGGCTTTGGTCAAATCCCAATCGAGGTCATGACCATTTCTCGGTTATATGGAGGTCAGTCGGAGTGGAGGAAGGGGTCAACTATTCGGTGATCTCTCCTAATGGTGCTTACACTTCCGACGATCCAACTTTCCTAGACGTGACGGCGGCAAGCTTTCTCGAGTTGCCGTGGGGCCTAGAGCAGTCTAGCACCTGAATTAATACGGTAAGTGATGTTCTTCATTCACCGACTTAGCAAACTTTTTATTTTTAATCAAGACAGTATCTTTGGGTGTGGTGAGACGAATTTCCATTTATGCACACATACACACACAGATAGCGAGAGAGGGAGAGAGAAGAACAGAGTTTCCACTTTATTCCTCTGATGTTGGAGAGAGAATGTGGCCCGAGAGTGAGAGAGAGAGAGAGAGAGAGAGAGAGAGAGAGAGAGAGGTTGATTTCCCCTTTATGCATGTTATATGAGAGGGGGCAGGATGTGAGACAAGAGTGTAGGATGGCTTCCAAACTCTCCGCTGAGCTTCACTGGGTTGAGGCCGAGGGGACACTGGCGGGCTCCTCCCGTGGAAGACGAGGGGGATGGATCACCATTCCGTTCATACTTGGTCTCTCTCTCTCTCTCTCTCTCTCTCTCTCTCTCTCTCTCTCTCTCTTTCTCCACTCCCTAACGAACTCTCAAAGGGGAATTTTTGATCCGCAGGGAGCGGGATGGGGATGTCGGTGGCGACATTCGGGGCGACCTCCAACCTCATCGTCTACCTCATTGAGGAATATAACATTAAGAGCATCGACGCCGCTCAGATATTCAACATCATCAACGGCTGCATCAACCTCGCCCCCATTGTCGGCGCCGTCATATCCGACTCCTTCTTCGGCTGCTTCGCCGTCGTCGCCGCCTCCTCCGTCCTCTCTTTTCTGGTGCTCCCCTCCTCAAATCTCCATCTTTTCTCTCAAATATGCTCAAGTACTACCTTCCGACAACCGCAGGGAACGGCTCTATTCACGTCGACAGCCACCGCCGGCGCGCTGAGGCCGCCGCCGTGCCAGCCGGCATCCTCCGCCGCATGCAGAGAGCCCTCGGCGGGCCAGAACGCGCTCCTCTACATGGCGGTGACACTGCTCTGCATGGGCGCCGGGGGGACGGGCTTCAACATGGCGACGATGGGAGCGAACCAGTTCGACAGACCCGCCGACCAGGGCACCTTCTTCAACTGGTACTTCTTCGTCATGAACGTAGGAGCCATTATCGGCTCCACCGTCGTCGTCTACGTGCAGGACAACGTCAGCTGGGGATGGGGTTTCGGCGCGTGCGCCGCCGCCAGTGCCGCCGGCGTCACCGCATTACTGCTGGGTGCGCGCTACTACCGCAGCGCCGTGCCTGAGATGAGCCCCTTACTTGGGCTTGCCCGCGTACTGGTGGCCGCGGGCAGGAAATGGAGAACCCCGGCGATGGCTGAAAGCACGGAGTACTACTACGGCGGCTCCGGCGAGGGGAAGCCGAAGCTTCAATCTCCGACACCTAGTTTCAGGTGCGAATGTGCGTTATCTCCATTTCCTCGTGGATTACGACGAACCCCGAGCATCAATATAGTCCATGGAGATACCCCGGTTAGAGAGGAAAAAATTTCCCTAAAAACAGACGGGTCACGGCTCTGCTTTCTACTCAAAGGGGGAGACGTCTTGGGGATGGCAGGTTCTTGAACCGGGCTGCAACAAAGAGGGAAGGGGAGGTCAACCCCGACGGCAGCGTGGCGAAGCCATGGAGTCTGTGCAGCGTGGACCAGGTGGAGGACCTCAAAGCGGTTCTCAGGATCCTCCCCCTCTGGTCAACTTCCATCCTCCTCAGCACCTCCATCGGCGTCCTCCTCTCCCTCACAGTCCTGCAAGCTCTCTCCCTCGACCGCCACCTCGGCCCCCGCTTCTCCCTCCCCGCTGGGTCCCTTGTCGTCTCTTCCCTATCGGCCACCGCCGTCTGCATCGTCCTCCTCGACCGCTGCTTCTACCCCGCCTGGTTGAAGCTCCTCGGCCGGCCCCTCACGCCGCTGCAGCGCGTGGGAGTTGGGCACGTCATCAACGCCGCCGCCATGGCGACGGCGGCGCTAGTGGAGCGAAGGTGTGTCGCCGTCGCGCAGTCCCTCGACCTGGTTCACAGGCCAGGGGCCATCTTGCCCATAACGGTCCTCTGGCTGCTGCCGCCGCTGCTGGTGGTGGGGATGGGGGACGCCTTCCATTTCCCTGGCCAGGTGGCGCTGTACTACCAGGAGTTCCCGGAGTCTCTGAGAAGCTCGGCGACGGGGATGATGGGACTGGTGATAGCCGTAGGGTTCTACCTGAGCACGGCCGTGGTCGACCTGGTGCGGAGGGCGACCGACTGGTTGCCGGACAACATCAACGCCGCCAGGCTGGACAGGTTCTACTGGACCTTGGCGGCGATCGGAGTTATCAACCTAGGCTACTTCATCCTCTGCGCTAGACGGTACAAGTACAGAGACTCCGTCGTGAGTAGCACTGCCCCCGCCGCCAACGCCGATGAGTGAGTGGAGCTCCAACGTTCACGGGAGAGGAACGTCTTCAATGGACTGTCCTGCATGCTGTCGTGTTCTCCGTTCTAAGCGTATTCTTGGTGTAATGCAAGAATTACTACCGCCGACCAAACAACGAAAACGATTTGTCGACATCTTTCACTAATCACGTAGTATAAGTATACAGTAGCTTGATCATCACAAAAACAAATTTTGAAGCGCGACTCATGCTCTGCTATTAAAGAAGCTAATCACATTGGACGATATGGCAACGGCGCTCGTCGCCACAGCCAGGGTGATCATCGTTGCCGCCACCAACTTGTCTTGCAGGCGAGCGATGCCATGAATGTCCCTGAAATGGTTTTCCCCGCTGTAAGAGTTCAACGCAGAGATTGTGGGCCGAGCACAGTGGAGAAGAACGGAGGGGAGAGGGGATTTACCTGAGCACAATTGAAGCTGGGAAGATCAACGAGAGGCAGACAGCAGACGTGGATCCGAAGAACTGGAAGAGAGTCCATATGTTGGGGATGACGATGGCGGCGAGGTAGACGAACGCCGCCAGCCCGAGAGTCAGAGAGACGAAGCGGGTGTTGTCGTATGGCAGCGCCCGCGATCTCGGGAAGAACAGGCCGTCCACGTTAATCCGCAGAGAGAAGTTGAGGAGGGGGTAGACCAGGACGAGGTGGAGGCCGTAGCTGAGACGGACGAGGTCGTTGACCAGCGGAGGAACGTCGGAACCGGATGTTCTATCGAAGTTGGAGAGTATGTCGGCCATGGTGGCGTCCCCGAAGAGGAGGTAGCCGGAGAGGCCGACGGTGGCGTAGATGACGGAGCAGAGGATCAGAGAGAGCCTCACGGCCTTCGTCATGTCCGACGACTTCTGCAGCTCCGCCCGGATGGGATGAACTGGGAATACACGAGGAGTGGGCCACATAAGCCGGAGATTGAGTCAACGGGAGGATGAAAGCTTTCCGGAGAGTACTCACCGTTGAAGTGGAAGGTGAAGGCGAGGACGATGACCGGGACGGCGGTGAAGAGCTCGAAGAAGGAGGTTCCGGAGCCGAAATCTGGCAGAAGCCTTGGGGTCCTGGTTGTCCCTCTGTATAGCGCGTAGAGGGCCATGGTGGAGCTGATGGCGACGAACACCACCGCAAGAAAAACCGAGACGGCTGAGGAAAACCTCAGGGAATCTGCCATGAATCGACAAGTAAGGAATCCCTAACAGAACACAGATTCTTCAACAGACGGGATCATTAAGTTCCTCCCTAGAAATGGTCAACGATCAGTGGAATCAGCCTTACCACTCAATCTCCGGTTTCTAATTTAAATATCCTAAAGCATGGAGTCGATTCGCCGCACTAAAGAAATAGCTTCTCGGGTCGATTCAATCCAAATGCAAACAAAAAATCATTGAATCCATATTCCATTAAATAAAATTTCCATTTGTGTTTGATTATCAGGATGCGAGAGAGAGAGAGAGAGAGAGAGAGAGAGAGAGAGAGAGAGAGAGAGAGAGTGAGTGAGTGAGAGAGAGAGAGAGAGAGTTTCATGGGTCCGCCGTGGGGGTCTCCCCGAGAGGATAAGGATGGATCGTGATGCGTTGAAGCACGCCACACATAAAAGAAAAATAGAAGCTCTCCATGTGCACGCGTAACAGTACTGAAAACTTTCACGCAACCAGCTGGACATCGTACGATAGCGTGAGTATAATCCGACCAGTGGCATAGCTCCGGTGGATCAAAAGCTACTGTCTGTCTGTCTCTCTCTCTCTCACTTCTACGCACACAGACACATACCGACACACAGAAGGCTAGTAAGAAGGTCAAATCTTCCTGCCCCGTTGATATCGGTGACAAGCCGAGCCCGTTGACCCCTTAATCACAGCTTTAGATCTTATGTATTTTCCAAATTATCCAATGCGACTTCGAAAACTATGCCGATGAAGTAAGGCAAAGCAAGACGGAGGGGCGAGAGAGAGAGAGAGATGAGTCCAAAGGGACACTGACCTACTCGCCGGAGGAGGAGAAGAGGAAGCAACACGAAGACGATGGTGAAGAGGAGCGCCACCGGGCGGGAGTTCCACCAGTGGTCGCCGAACCACTCCTGCAGCACTCCCAGGTGTCCCGCCCCCTCCGACTGGTTCCCCGACAGCACGTCCCCTGCTCCCACGCCCACGCAGACGAAGTCAGTGGAAGAAGATCATGATTGAGGAAGAAGATACACGGGTGGTGTAGGTGAGCTGCTACCGATGATGATGAGGTACATGATGAGGGCGCCGAGGTTGGTGAGGATGACGCAGAGCTGCAGCGCCGTGGCACCGGGCCTCCCGAAGGACTCCGCCATGATGCCGGCGTAGGACATGACCTTGCCGCAATTGGTGTACCGCAGTAGGAACTCCACGGAGACGTCGCACAGGAGCGCCACCGCCAGGATCAATGCCACCGCCGGGCCAACGCCGAGCACCTTCAGCGTCGCCGGAATCGACATGATTCCGGCGCCGATGATGCTGGTCGACAGGTTGAACACCGCGCCAGAGACGGAGGCGGAGCCCTCCGCGGGCTCCGCGACCTCGTACTCCGGCAGCAGCGGAGCCTGCACGCCGCCGGCGTGCTTTCCCGTCGGCGTCTTCATCGGGAGGCGGGCGAGGATACTAGCGGCGGTGACTCCATCTTAAAGCGCATCATCCGTACGATTACTATTAGGCCCCGGCAGCTGTGCCGCCAACACCATCCGACGGCGATCCAGGGTTGACACGCCATCACTCTGAGCTTCGATCTAGATGGACGGCTGAGGTCCCCTTTACGGGTCTCGCGCAGTCTCCATTTGAGGGGTAAATGGTCAATTCACCGGAACAGCTTCTCCCGCCAGCTCTTCTTTACCTGTTGGCGCCGCCGACGGCTCAACTTGGCTGGCGGGTTTTCTAAAAAGAAAGAAAAAACGAAATAGAGCTCATTGAACATGGACGGGATTCCGTCTGCCTTAACACGTGTTGAACATGAGAGACAGGCAGAGCGTGTCCCACTGGACACGCGCGCAGCCATCATGCCTCTCCAGCCCCCGGTTTGCATTCTAGTGGGTCCCAGTGTCTCCGGTCCACTCATCTCTGGACCGCGATCGGATTGGATCAGCTCGCCCATGGGAAGCCTAGAGATTGGATCGGACCCAAGTCCAGATTGGGCAATCTCACGGACCACGGTCTCCTTGCATTCTCCCCACTCTCCCTCCATTACCCTCTGACTTCTCTCCCACGTAGACTTTGGCCTTGTCCAGTTCTGGTTGCTCGGGTTGACCCAATTTCCGGTTTAATAGCTCCAACTATAGATCTTACTATGCAAAAAGTTTAAAATAGAAAGTATATCCCCTTTGAGGGAGCCCTCATGAATTAAGGTTATTTACTTTTGGCACTCCTTTTCTTTCTGCGCCACATGTCACCCCCTCCCCCATTTGGTACAAGAAGGGGTGCCTCCAACCATTTCCTATGGAATCTCTCAACCTTTGGTGTTTGATAGAGAGATGTTATGGTAGGTCAACTAGGGATAACAAAAAATTTGGTAAGGTTGAGAAGATGAGCCTTGTTGAAGTTTGCACAACATTGGTGACACTAGTAACACAATTTCAAAAAGATGGTTGTGCCATAACAATGTCCCTTGCTTGGAGCAACAGGTGATGATGCCCTAAGGCATAAATAATTTAATATTACATTTTATGAGAAAATATATCATTAAAGTTAGATATTATCTTCAAGTCCATGATAATTACTTAATATATTTTATATATTAAATTTAATTATTTACCTTATGATATTATGATTAATCAACTAATCAAGGAATTAATCATTAAGATTAATATATCTATTAAATAAGTGAAGTGCTAGATTTATGTAAATAAACATTTGCTAGAAAATAAATATTAAAATAGGTAAATGAGGGAAGGTAAGTTATGTTTATTATTTTGATTAATTTATCTATATTATCTGACTATTTAAGTCCAACCATTTAAGTTAGTCACATGCATTATAAAAAGAAAAAGATCTTTAGTATACAAGATCAAAAGAATTCTCTTGAATCTGTATGAGAGGTATCAAAATCCCACAACAAAAGATAGAACCTTGAAAGAAAGTTTATACTATTGAATAAATGTCAATGAGACTGGAACATGCAACTTTTAAATAGGCCTAAAGTTTATTAAAGTGCCCCAAAAAAAGTAATTACATTATGTTGACACCTTAAAATTGATTTCACTCATATTGAAATAAATTTACTAAAAGTAGGAAATAAAATTAAAAGTGATAAAAGTAATTTATGACATGTTTAGGATGTATTTTACTATGGGCCAAATGAGATTTTTGGCCATCTCATTCCAAGAGTCCAATCTTCACCTTCCTAGGTTTATTGTCCACAACTTAGGTCATGGATGACATACATCAAAATGTATCACCATAAAGAATGATATTCTCAATGTAAAATTCTAAATGTAAAATATAATATTTTTATTCAATCTCATCATTACACATTTTGTATTTATTAATTCTATGTATTTATAATCATTACCTCCTAATTAAATATTATAATAGTAATTATTTTCATTAAAAATTATCAAAAATATATTAAATGATATCTATTAGTTGATTTATAAATAGGTGAAGTGTAGAAGAGGTGAATCTAGAAGAGAAGAGCATCAAAAAAATCACTCCACTACACCTTAAGAGGAGGACGAAAAGTGGAGAGGATCAAATATTCTTTTATAATAAAATGGGGTAAACATATATAGATAGAAAAATAATGAAAGATAAAGAGGATACCTCCTTTGCAAGGGAGAGAGGGGAGCCTAGTGGACTATCAAACTAGAGCCAACTTAGGTCACGAGCCCCCTCAAACTCCTTAAATCTTAAAACAGACTGTCCCTTATATAGGGACCAACTCATACACATAAAAGATGAACATACCCCTCTTATATATTTTTTGATATTTCTGACATTCTCTTACAAAATGAACTTCAAGAAAAGTTCATTTTAAATAAATATGGTCTTCAAGTGCTCCTATTACTATGAAGATGATAATCAACAACTTTAAAATAAGTGATCATCAGTGAAAGTAAAATATGAGTCTTCGTCTATAGTAACTCTCTACTGACACCAGCATATGCCGCTCAAATATTGTTGCTCCATATAGTAAAAAGGGCTTTAACACTAGTTGACGCTAATAATGTACTACTTAAACACTACTTTAGCAAGTAATAAATAAGGATTAAACCTTTGCTAGCGTAGCTAAACATGGCACTATAAATGGACTACTTCTTGACTCCTTAAATTACTTTTATAACACATTGATGCCTCATATGTTAGACCTACAGTCTTCTTCCATTGTTCATTGCCAAAATATATATAGTCTTCATTCCTTTCAATATTTTTTTCTGTCTCCTTGAATATCAAATCATTCTTGCTTCCACAACCTTCATAACTCCTCATTTCTTTACTATTGGAGAGACCTCTCTATGTCCTCACCTAAATAGTTCAACAAAAAAGATGAGCAAAGGTTGGGCTCTTGCTTCGGCAATGATGAGTAGAGGTTAGGCTCTAAGGCTAACCCCTTTGCTAAGCTCAACATATGGAGACATATCGTCAAAGGTAAGTATCCTTTGTGCTTCTGATAAACATCCTAATGGTTGCTTGTCATGTTGTTGTCTCAAACCTTTAGTATCATGATATATGACACCGAAAATATCTAACCATTTCTCTACAAACTCCTTCTATCACATACGATGAATCTCCCATCAACTCTTGCTCAACTTCTAGAGGTTCAAGGTTTCTTAGGTTTAGGCTCATCTAAACCTTGACAGCCCAAAGTAATGGACACACCTAGGTTGCTAGTTCACTAAAACAAAGGACGAAACCAACAAGGATGAAACCCTAGGGACCCCATAACTCTTAAATCCTAAATAGACATTGGTGGACAGGGCATACTCTAGGATTTCGTAGGAACCTTAGGGATGACGATTGAGGACTTTGCAAATAGGGGATGAAAGGTGAAAGTCCTAGTTCAAAGAAAACCATAGAATGGTTTTTGGCAAACCCTAACTTTGATACTATGTAGTAACACACAAAGAGAAAGATATAATGAGACAGATCACATAGCGACACAAAAGGAAAAGGGATACAGAGATAGAGAGAAAAGGGAATCTCTCCTCACAAACAGAGGGGAGAGCAAGGACTGCCAACCTCACACTATTCTCTCTAACCTAGTCCTTATATAAGGACAAACTCAAACATATTTTCCATAATGTTAGAATTATCATAAAATGTATAAGAAGAATATTTCATCTTCTTTTTGTATGAGTCAATCTTTGTATAAGGGACACTCTATTTTAGGGTTTAGTAAGTTTGAGAGGGCTCATGACCTAAGTGAGCCCTAGTTTGACAATCTGTTGGGCTCCTCTCTCTCCCATGTAGAAGAGGTATCATCTTTATCTTTTGTTGTGTTTCTATCTTTATATGTTTACCCCATTTTATTAGAAAAGAATATTTGTTCCTCTCCATTGTCCATCCTTCTCTTGAGATTTAGTAGAAGGATTCTTTCTCTATTTTCATATCATGTCATCCTTTGTGTTGTGGTGCTCTTATCTTTTAAATTGTCTCTTTTACACTTCATTCATCTATAGATCTACTATTAGATATCAATTAAGAGTTTTTCTAACACAGTATCAAAATCACTATCCTAAGGCACATTCCCTTACTACCATTGCTTCTGGCAACCTCTTCTGTGTTATGTTCTAGAACCTTCTAGTAGCCTCTTGTATTGCAACTAGACACCTATGGCAGCTTCTTTTGTGTTACACTTGGAGCCTTCTAGTAGTACTTCTTTTACTGCATCAAGGATCCTCCATTAGCCTCTGTGTCACCACCTTAAAGCAAGACAAATTATCTCCATCTCCAATGGGGATGTTGTGCCTCACATCATCGTCATGCCCCACATCGTCATGCCCCACATCGTCATTGTCGTTGTCGTGCCACCATGTTGTTGTCGTCATCTTAGGTTTAACCCTAGCACTACCATCTTTGTTGATGTTGCCTCTTGGGTTTTGTTGAAACCCTAAGGTTTTGTCTTCATTCATGCTGCTTAGGTTTCATCCTCTATAGCTTATATCCGGCATCACCCCTTGTTGAGTGTCACCTATTGCACATTAGAGGTAGTATTGCTCATGCCTAGAGGGATCCTTGATATAATATTGTTATCCATTAGAGATAGCCTTGTTTTAATATGAGGGAGCCTTGTTGTAGTGTTGCTATTGACTTTGGAGGTAGCATAGTTTTTGTTTGGAGGAGTTGATCCAATATGGTTGGAGGTCTTCTACATTGTTATAAGAGAGTTATTATAGATGGAAACCACAAAGGAGTTATCATAGAGTGTTAGACCTTTTCTTTCATTGTATCAAGATAAATTTTTTTAAAATTCATCTTGAGGGAGAGTGTTGGCATGTGTAAGGGTATTATGAGAAATATGTTTGGGCTTGTCCCTATATAAGAGACTAGGTTAGAGAGAATATGGAAGGTCGACAATCTGTCGCTCTCCCTTCTGTCTATGAGGACAAAGGTTCTCATTTTTTCTCTCTCTATCTCTTTCTCTTTATGTGGCAGTCGCTACATGACATCTCTCCTTGTGTCTTTCTACATATAAGTATTACTACACATAATACCCTTACACATGCTAACAAAAATATTTACACTAAATATCAAAATGATTATAAGTAGATATTTCATGCATATTACTAATCTTAAATATTTAACATGAAATACCATCTATTTAGTTTCATTTGGACTATTAAAATATGATCAATTTATTAATCATATATTCATGACTATTACTTTTCATATGTCAATCCAAATAGTGATTTAAGTGATTCCTTTCTAGAAACATTTTAGATCATCAGATTTATAATTCTATAATTATTTAATTCATTCTTACATATGCTTATCATCATCATCAAAATGTATCCAGTTCTTGAAGCAAACAAGAGTATTGTAAAGAGAGGTTGGCCTCCCCTTCATTAGTATATTTTTATCTAAAAATAATATATAATCCTTTGATTGAAAAAAGCTTATGCAGGAGAAGACTAATTGATGGTGATGATAGGATGAGGTAAGCCTAAGAGGTGGCATAGTTCCAAGGTAAGTGGGCCTATTGGGCACATGGTGGAAGAACCCTAGGAGATGGTGGTTACCAACTCTCTTGTTGTAGAATGACATCCGACAAGGAAGATACTCGATAAAGGTGGCCCAAAGGGTCTGTCACCCCCCTCAATGTTTCCCTATTAACAAGTAATGCCCAACAAACAATATTATTTCACTTATACTATAATAATGTTCGATTAACCCTTTCATTACTATAGAGAACTATCCATGCACTTGTATTTCACATTAAATTGCCATGTGCATAGATAATATCTAGTACTTGCAATGTTCCAATGTCACATCAAGTGACTTGGCTGCTACCAAAATTATGACATCCTGGAAATGAATTTATTTTCCTAAGAAAAATATCCACCGTAAATTCCCTCACGCGTACTATTTATTTATATTATTCGATTATGGACAAATATGATATAATCTCAAGGCTGCGACAGAATTTCACCATTGTCTTTCATACCCTTTTGGACCCACGATTCAAAGATATTAATTCCATCATTTTTAATGTGAGATAATCGAAACTCAGACAACAGCAACACGTGTCCAGTTGACTGATACGGGCCAGTGCGCTGGCTGCATGGCTTTGTCTCCATAAACTGTTCACTTTCTACTCTCTATTGAGCCGATAAGGTTGGAAGATATTGCGATGGCGCTCGTCACCGCGGCCAGGGCAATCATCGTCGCCGCCATCACCTTGTCTCGCCGGCAAGCGACTCCGTGAACGTCCCTGCATCAAGAGCTCAGCTGGGCCAAAGAATAAGAAGAAAGGGAAGCCTTTCTGCGCAGACGCAGACGGTCATTACCTGAGGACGATGGAGGCCGGGAAGATCAAGGAGAGGCAGACGGATGATGTCGATCCGAATATCTGGAATAGGATCCATATGTTGGGAATACCGATGGCGGCTGAGTAGACGAGTGCCGCCAATCCGAGCGTCATAGAGACGAAGCGGGTGTCGTCGTATGGCAGCGGCCGCGATCTCGGGAAGAGCAGCCCATCCAGGTTGATCCGCAGAGAAAAGTTGAGGAGGGGGTAGACCAGGACGAGGTGGAGGCCGTAGCTGAGACGGACGATGTCGTTGACCAGCGGGGAGATGCCTGCACCGGAAGTTCTGTCGAAGTTGGAGAGTATGTCGGCCATGGTGTCGTCCCCGAAGAGGAGGTAGCCGGAGAGGCCGACGGTGGCGTAGATGACGGAGCAGAGGATCAGAGAGAGCCTCACGGCCTTCGTCATGTCCGACGACTTCTGCAGCTCCGCCCGGATGGGATGAACTGGGAATACACGAGGAGTGGGCCACATAAGCCGGAGATTGAGTCAACGGGAGGATGAAAGCTTTCCGGAGAGTACTCACCGTTGAAGTGGAAGGTGAAGGCGAGGACAATGACCGGCGCGGCGGTGAAGAGCTCGTAGAAGGAGGCCCGGGAGCTTAAATCCGGAAGAAGCCTGGGGGTCCTGGTTGTCCCTCTGTAGAGCGCGTAGAGCGCCATGGTGGAGCTGATGGCGACGAACACCACCGCCAGGAAAACCGAGATGGCCGAGGAAAACCTCAGAGAATCTGCATCGACTTCTACTGAGACTTCCTCAATAGACAAGGGAAGTGAAGTTCTGGTCTTCCATTTCACTAACCTACACGCCGGAGGAGGAGAAGAGGAAGCAACACGAAGACGAGTGTGAAGAGGAGCGCCGCCGGGCGGGAGTTCCACCAGTGGTCGCCGAACCACTCCTGCAGCACTCCCAGGTGTCCAGCCCCCTCCGACTGGTTCCCCGACAACACGTCCCCTGCTCCCACGCCCACGCAGACGAAATCAGTGGAAGAAGCATCACGATTGAGGAAGAAGGTATCCGAGCGATGGAGGTGGGCTGCTACCGATGATGATGAGGTACATGATGAGGATCCCAACGTTGTTGAGGACGATGCAGCCCTGCACAACCGTGGAGCCGGCCCTGCCGAAGGACGCCGCCATGATGCCGGCGTAGGACATGGCCACGCCGGAGTTGGTGTGCCGCAGGAGGATCTCCACGGAGACGTCGCACAGGAGCGCCACCGCCAGGATCAGCGCCACCGCCGGGCCAACGCCGAGGACCTTCAGCGTCGCCGGAATCGACATGATTCCGGCGCCGATGATGCTCGTCGACAGGTTGAACACTGCGCCGGAGACAGTGCCGGAGGAGCCCTCCGAGGGCTCCACGAGCTCATACTCCGGCAGCAGCGGAGCGCTTACTCCGGCGGCCGACTTCCCCATCAGTGCCTCCCTTGTTAAGGCGGCGGCGTTCGATTTATAGCCTGTTAGATTACAGTCAGCGCTGCCGGTCACCATCCGCCGACCAACGGGCATCGAACGGTCATGACAGACTAGTTGTGTTTCAGATCCAGTTAGATGGACGGCCGACAACTGCTTACGTGGTGGGAGCCCTGGTGAGTGTTATCTCGTCATTGGAGATAAACGCTCCAGCTCAGCTGTCCCCCGCCGCACTCTCTGGATCATGCTGACGTCGTTCTTCCACCTGGCCGCGGCGAATCGAAACGGACCGCGTCCGACCCCTTTTTTCGAAATTTTATGGGCCGGTAGCCCGAAAGCCCATAACGACAGAAATAACCCAATATGTACCTGGTATTGGGCCCTAGTACTTTCTCTGGGCTCCACAGGACCCAGGCCTCATTAGATGACGTGGGACGCACTAACTAGGGCTGCCAGTTGACGTGGGCCACGACTATCCTTTAATATTCCATTAACAATGACCACTTAAACTTTTCATCTACCGACTTCGCAGAAACTTACTTTCAAATGAAAAATTAAGAGAAATTATTATTATTATTATTATTATTATTATTTACACTTTACAAAAAATGGGGAATAATACATAGTTATCGAAGAAATAAAATATAATTGTTGAATAATATACACATAAAAAGTGGTCAATTCGCGTAAAAATGAGCTCATTGACGTCGGGGGGGGTTGACGAAGGTGCGACGCCGTTGACCTCGTCAAGAAATTTCTCGCCGTATTATCGTGAAGGGTGAATTCGTCATTTATTTAGGGCCTCCATTTATTTCTTCCTACAACAGTGGATTTTTGGATAAACCTTCTTTTAGGGAAGATTGGGGATCGGTCAATGCTGGCGGTAATACACTAAACTGTTGAGGATGAATCCTTCACGCACGTTCGGACGCCACGTTCTCGTGGAATATACAACGTTGACTTGGGAGATTCCACGAGTATCTGACTGGTGGGTCAAAACTTACCGCCTCACCTGCTCCGAGGAGAGTTTGTCTTCCTCTTAGTGTCGCTATTTTTTGAGACTTTATGAGTCGGAAGGGGCGACTGAGTCCCAGACTGCGGGCTCCCCGTTTTTGATGGTCTTGGACGTCGAACAGTGACGTCCAGTCATTTCATGATGATGACAGTGGATGCTTCTCTCTCTCTCTCTCTCTCTCTCTCTCTCACTCTCCGTCTCTCTCCGTTTCTCTCTGTCTCTCTCTCTCTCTCAGTCACGCTCTCACGGAGGAAGAATGCTATCGGAAGCGCAGGAATGACCAAGGTGATGAGTCTCTCTTTCTCACTCTCTCCCTCTCCCTCCATCTCCTCTTACGTAGACACTCGAACAAGTTGAGGGAACAGCAAAAGAAGACTTAAAGATCTGAACGTGGAAATGATGAGAGGTCCCTCGCTGTTCCCAACGTCGTGCCCATTTTGGGTCCGTTAGTCCTCCCAGAGGCTTTATTGCAAAGTCAACCTACCCCAGAGAGAGAAGGGGGAATAGTGGAGAGAGTGGGGCGAGACAGAGAGAGAGACAGACAGACTACCCCAGAGAGAGAAGGGGGGAGAGTGGAGAGAGAGTGGGGCGAGACAGAGAGAGAGAGCGAGAGAGAGAGAGAGAGTACCCCAGAGAGAAGGGGGGAGAGTGGAGAGAGAGTGGGGCGAGACAGAGAGAGAGACAGACAGACTACCCCAGAGAGAGAAGGGGGGAGAGTGGAGAGAGAGTGGGGCGAGACAGAGAGAGAGAGCGAGAGAGAGAGAGAGAGAGTACCCCAGAGAGAAGGGGGGAGAGTGGAGAGAGAGTGGGGCGAGACAGAGAGAGAGAGCGAGAGAGAGAGAGAGACTACCCGAGAGCGAGAAGGGGGGAGAGTGGAGAGAGAGTGGGGCGAGACAGAGACAGAGAGAGAGAGAGAGACTACTCCAGAGAGAGAAGGGGGAGAGTGGAGAGAGAGTGGGGAGAGAGAGAGAGAGAGAGAGAGAGAGAGAGAGAGAGAGAGAGAGAGAGAGAGAGACTACCCCAGAGAGAGAAGGGGGGAGAGCGGAGAGAGAGTGGGGCGAGACAGAGAGAGAGCGAGAGAGAGACTACCCCAGAGAGAGAAGGGGGGAGATTGGAGAGAGAGAGCGAGAGAGAGAGAGAGAGAGTACCCCAGAGAGAAGGGGGGAGAGTGGAGAGAGAGTGGGGCGAGACACAGAGAGAGAGCGAGAGAGAGAGAGAGAGAGTACCCCAGAGAGAAGGGGGGAGAGTGGAGAGAGAGTGGGGCGAGACAGAGAGAGAGAGAGAGAGAGAGAGAGAGAGAGAGAGAGAGAGAGGAGAGATCTATTGGTATCAACTCTCTATCTCTCTCGCTCTGTGTCTCTCTCTATAACTTCGAGGTTCATACAAGGCCCGCCAAGCTGTCACGATCTAATAGTGGATTCTACGTGAATAGACGCAGCAGGGCCGCGACCGCTGATTCACGTCACTCAGTCATGCTAGGCATTTCAAGAAGCGTGTGGTTTGGACTTGGGCGGCCGCCCGCACCTGACCGGTCAAAATATGAACCGCCGACCCTTTTCCGTCTCCATCTTGATTCAATGTTCAAACTCGGAGCCATTCAACAATGGTGTTCCCCGTAGTTCTCACTGCTTCCCCTTGAAGAATAAACAAGACGGCAGACATTAATTTTTAGACTTTCTTCCTTCGTGGGGACGGACGGCCGATGTGACCGGCGAGCTGCGGTAGTATAAACGGGGGAGAAGGTGGTGGCGCTCTAGGTCACGACTGCATCCCGGCAATCTCTCCTCCAGAAGCCCTCGGCCTACTCTCTCTCTCTATCTCTCTCTCTCTCTCTCTCTCTCTCGCTCTCTCTAGAGCGGCAGAGGACGACTGTGGGGGGGTGCTTGAGAGAGAGGGATGGGTTCATATGAGACGGGCGGTGGCAAGGCCGCGATCCAGCCGGAAGTGGAGCTGGGCGCCGCAGACTTCATCGTCGTCCAAGAACCACCGGCAGAGAAGGGGCAGCCGAAGGGGGAGCACCGCGAGAAGAGGTTCCTGGATTTCCTGAGAGCTCGTCCCTCCAGGGAATGGCTCCTCAAGTTCGGCTTCTCAGGGAAGCTCGGGGCTCTCTCGTTCCCCCGCCAGAGACAGAATTCCAGCGACGAGTCTTCCCGGGAAGGGTCGGGTCTCACTCCGGCGCCTTCCCGGCGTCGATATTTCCGGGTTTCGTTCGTGAGGAAGATCGACTGGAACGCCCTGAAAATTTATGCCAAGAAATGGATCAAGAACCCACTGAACATGGCTCTCCTGGTCTGGTTGGCCGCCGTCGTCGTCGTCTTCGCCATCATGCTGTTCATATCGCTTGGGCTTTTCAACAGCGCCATCCCGCAGAGTTCCCAGAGGAAGAACTGGGTTGAGGTCTGCAACCAGATCCTGAACGCGCTCTTCACCATCATGTGCGTCTACCAGTACCCGAATCTCCTCCACCACCTCGTGCTCATCGTCCGCTGGACCTTCGAGGACGCGGCGGCGCTGCGGCGGGCCTACTCCAAGAAAGGAATCGTCCGACCTTACGAGCGCCTGCACATAGCCTTCGTGCTGTTTCTCCTCCATTTGACGTGCTTCGCGCAGTTCGCTCTCTGCGGGCTCTACTGGGGTTACAACAGGTCCTCCCGCCCCGACTTTGCGGTGAACATCTGCTTCGGCGCGGGGATCGTCGCCCCCATCGTCGCCGCCGTGTACGCTCTCTACGGGCCCCTCGGGAGGAAGATCGAGCCCATCTCCGACGAGGGATCACAGCGCCAGTTGTCGGAGGCGGCGCCCATCGAAGAGAAGCAGCTGAAAGTGAAGTTGAGCCAGAGGCGGATAGTGGTGACGAGACCGGAGTGGGTAGGCGGGCTCTTCGACTGCTGGGACGACATGACGGTGGCCTACCTCTCCTTCTTCTGCACCTTCTGCGTGTTCGGGTGGAACATGGAGAGGCTAGGGTTCGGGAACATGTACGTCCACATCTTCACCTTCGTCCTCCTGATCGTGGCGCCCTTCTGGGTCTTCAACGTCGCCGGCCTCAACATCGCCGACCACGGCGTCCGGGAGGCGGTGGGGATCGTCGGGATCCTTCTCTGCTTCCTCGGTCTCCTTTACGGCGGTTTCTGGCGGATCCAGATGCGGAAGAAGTTCAAGCTCCCCTCGAACTACTTCTGCTGGGGGTACCCCAACCTCACCGACTTCATGCAGTGGCTCTTCTGCTGGTCCTGCGCTCTGGCCCAAGAAGTGCGCACCGGCAACTTCTACGACATCGAGGAGGGCAGCTTCTACAGCAAGAACCTCTCCTCGTCGGACGAAGAGGCGGAAGAGGAAGAGGACGTACCGCCGGCGTTGCACCCTCTCCCCCGCGAAGGCGGCTCGGCGGCGGCGGTAGAGCGGGCCTTCGTCGTCCCCCGATCTCCTGGGCTCACGACGGAAGCTCCGACGGACGCGATGGCTCCCCCTATTCCTCCATCGATAGGGCAAGCCGTCCCGGTCAACCAGGCTACGTGACCAGGGATCAGTAGGGTCCAATTTTTCTGCGTATTGATGAGATTGAACAGGATTATTTCATTGGCTTCTTTTATCTCGGCGAAGATGAAGATGCCTTCGTCCGCAACTCTGTAGATTGGTTCGTTATTTCCCTTCGTTATTTTCATGAAAAAAAATTCCTTCAAATCCATCTACGTCAAGCTACCCGTTCCACGCTCGGTGTCCTTCAGATCGGAATGCCCATGGAGGGCGTCGACCAGTGGGAAAAGGTCACGCCAGCGGAAGAACTTTAAAAGTTTGTTCCAAGGTGAACAGTTGAACAATTGAAAGTGGTGGGTGCGATGAAAGGATTTCTTTTAGAAAAGCTGAGGTCTTCCTTAGTTTCGTCCGTCTGTTCCCTGAGGACCCTCCGTCGTCTCCGTCTCGTGGTGTTTGGATCAGCTGGGTCATCTCCCCGCCGGAGTTCTCACCTTTGGCCATGTAAAGGCCGGCCGAGATCTACAGAAGGGATCTCAGAGGGAGGACTCGTCTCTTCGAAGTTAAAACTGGAGGAGATGGCGGCGGAGCATGCGAAGAGAATAGTGGCGCAGGGAGACGACTGGCGCTGATGAACGAATGTCGGCGACGATGCAGGACTCCGACCATCTCCAGGAAGTATGGAAGCGGGTTGCCGACAAACTCGATAAGAAGAGGAACCGTCGAAGACGGTGAGAATAGGCGGCAGAACCCATTTTAAGTCTGGGAAGCTTGACGGCGGCGGAGGCGATGGCGGTATCATCAGCATGAAAGGAGCCGTCCCCAGAGCTTGAGAGGAGTGACAGCTCGAAGCAACCCAGCCGGCGAGAGTAGGTGACAGGAACAATTCCGCATTAAAGACGCTCTTCGATCCAGAAGATTAGAAAAACCTCCCTCATGGCGGCTTGGAATGAGGGACGTGGACACCAAAAGCCCTGATAAATGTGAAGAGCAATGCTCATTTTATTTATTAATAGACGCCATGGATCTCTCTCTCTCTCTCTCTCTCTCTCTCTCTCTCTCTCCCCTCATTAGTGACAAAAAATCAATGCAGCAGGGATCAAGAGTGTTCATTTACTTCATTAATGGAGGACAGGGTCTTCCAGTGTAAGAAACCTCTTGTTATTTTTTCCTTGATTTAGAATTCTACCGAAAATACTTGGGATTGTTGTATCCTCTGACCATTTATGATATGTCAAACATCCCCACGGTAAATCTACCTGATTATACTAGCACACGCATTTTAATGGCCCGGCAGGGGAGGTGGGCCCATTCTCTGACATCTTCAATGATGAAGAGGCACATGGACGAAAACCAGGGGCTCCACTGGCCCATGTGGTCAAGCACGGTGTCACGTTGACAGCCATGGCGAGGTTGACTAATTACTGACCTCCCAACCGCTTGTTCTTCACCCCGTCAAGGGGGGCAGTTCCCGTGGTCCAACGGGTCAAGCGGGGTTGAGAGAGAGGGAGCTGAAAGTCACCGGTTTACCCGGCCAATGGGGGTTCTGCTTCTCTCTCTCTCTCTCTCTCTCTCTCTCTCTCCCCTCATTAATGACATTGGATCAAGAGATGAATTGATCATAATGAGAATCTGACAAAGAACATCGAGATGATATAAAAATTGGGCGATGCATAAACTGGGGGAGAAAAATGGGGCATTCTTTATCACCATACGATATAAAAATGGCACCTTTTCAACCAAGACCGATTGTAGGAGATTCTGGGAATTCATTCCTCACAGCCGGTGCCGGCGCACAATGCCTTCCAGATAGGAGCTAAAATTTTAACGGGCGGCTGTGATTCCTGCAGCATGCCATCCAACGCCCTTCCTTCATAAAGATGGCCATTTTCCCCATAATGCATTCCCAAGAAGGTATCATCAAGTTATGTAGTGGGTTCCCACCTGAAAGACCAGCATCAGATCTTCATGCCCGTCCAAGAGCAGGGCCAAGCTCCAGTAACACCTCACCGGAGTCACAATCTCATTCAACACGGGCCTCAGGATCTTCCCCACCGACACCAGGCGCCTGCAAACCCTCCCACTGCAATAAATTGCATAATGAGGATCGCCATTGAGAAAAAAATAAAAAAACGCAGCAAAATCACAGAATAAAATTGGTGAGAAGAAGAATTAAAATTCGCCCAGCAAAAGAAATAATAAGATCTGCAAGCGTCTCCGGTGATTCTTAGAAACCAGATGGCTATCTATTTTGTGCATAAACAGAAGATCAAAATTACGCATAAAAGAAGGATTATTGTTCCATAGCAGCACAAAAAGAAAATCCATAGAATGGGAAGCAAACCAAATGAGAGGAGGAAGATAGTAGAAAAAGAAAACACAAACCAACTTGGACCTCAACATCCATTTGTCTCCGTCAGGAAATTTACAGAAATGGAAGGATACAAGCTCATATTTCGCCATCGTTATCATCATTGCCATCATTTTCTCTTCTTATTAATCACATGTTCGACCCATCAGTACGAATTCCCTTCACTTCCAGAAGCCCAAATGGTCACCCAGGAACTGATCTTTTTCTTTCCTAAAAATTCCATTTTGACTTCTTGTATGGAAGAATCATCACCATGAGATACGATGAAACCAAGAAAATGGGTCAATGCGTCTCAAATAGTTAACGATTGGAATTTTCCAACCTCAAATTAACCCAACAAATGTTCTAGGAATAATAGAAATCGGGCTTAGAATCCACAGGTCACGAATTTTCTCTATCTTTGAATCCACAATAATTGATTTTGAAGAATCCTTGAAAAATCACAAGAATCAGAAAACGCCCTTAAATCTACAAGGGTTGCCTGACTCTACAACCATATAGAAATATCTGAAAGTGAACGAAATGACATTGTTGACCCCTCCCCTAAAATTACAGCGTTCCAGCTTTAATGGGCCAAAATCCGTTCTAACTGTTCTTAAAATTCGGATTAGTGGACAAAAATAAGATTAAAGCGAATGAAAGCAGAAAAATTAAAACACTGCAAATCTAAAAAAATTTCCACGCGGTTTTGTGCCTAGCTGTTTGAATCAGGAGCTTAAAGTCATTTTGGGCCTTCAAATGTTTGTAGCCCACGTTTTACGTTTTCAAGCTCCCTAGGTTCAAAAAATGTCGGTTTTCCTGTTTTTTGGATAATGTCCTAAATCACATGCCCATTTCAAACTGAATGATCATGCCACAATATCAAGGATTAAAGATGTATCTGCAAGATTGGAGAGACGGAATCTGAAAAAACATGTTACTCACCAGAAGAAATTCGGGAGAGATATATCAAAGGGAGGAAATCTAGAACACAACATGAAATGGGTGCTACTCTTCAAATTAAACGTTGACTCTTGAAGACCACCAGAGGGCGAAACAAAACTTCTTTTATTTACCCAGAAAAAATGGAACATTCAAATCAATTCCTTTTTCGGGCATAGTTTTTACTTGAAGAAAATATATACAATTCCATAAAGGAATGTCATCAGAATACAAGTTTTTCTGACTCCTGTGTCTTGGACCACTAAAATGGTGAGAGAGAATTGTGGGCAGTTTGTCTATTTCGATTGAGAGATAAAACCATAGTTGCATGAGACAAAAGTAAAACTCCTGGTGGAAAAAAACTCGCTTATAGTTCAGTTGAAAGATACCTCCAATAATGTGTCTCGAGTTGAACCCCAAATGCTGGCATAATGACAACACATTCTGCAGGAAACGGATTCAAGAGATATCAGAGAACACTTACAGATATATCAGCACAGGCCCGCATAATAAGTATATGATATAATAACAAATAAGGAACTGACACCATCTAGGATGTCACAAGTGGTAGCAACTATTATGACTTCTTATAAAGTAGTAGAAAAGCCAAGCAATGTGTGAGACGAGGCATATTATTAATCTATTCTCTAAGGTCCCTACTTTGTCAACATGCACAAGCAACCCATCCTCCACTTCATCAGCATGAGTGTCGAGAGCAGCAGCCTAAAATGCATACCTTCCTAGGAAACAGAATATTAAAGGAAAAAAATAACCTCTGTCTTTACAGTTATGATCCGATAAGCAGGGGGTAAAGCAAAAAAAGGCACTCGTCAACAAAAGCTCATCAGTGTACCTTTCTGAACTACCTTTAATTGAGACGATAGTGTAATTAATATTGATAGGAGTAGAACCCCGACAATATAGATGCCTTGGCTTTCCTGCTGGCATAGCAAAGAAGGAGAAAAAAGCAACGGTCTTCAGGAAAATAAAGATGGTAGACGCATAAGAAAAACGTTTTTTAAAATAACAGAAAATGAAAAATCAACTGACCAGAAATTGAAACATTTGTCAGAAAAAAATCCAAAAATATAAATGTAAGTGTAAAAATGAGAACTTCACTTACATTCTGAAGAAATGCTAAATTGCTGACGTGCAGCAGTAATAGAAGGACGGAGGCACATAAAAAGATAATCCTTCCATTACTCCTTGCTACAATAATTTCATGCACATCAATTGTCTGAAGAGATCCACTCTTAATCTTATGATAGTAGGTGTATCTACTGTCAGAGCAAGCAATCTTGGACATGCTAACCCAAAGTTTAGCGTGCATGAAACTAAAGCTGTATCGATCTGTCGCACATGTTTGCTAATTACATATACCTGCAAGTGAAGGCCCAATGCAAACTCAGAACCTTGGTGATGGTCAATAATGGAGAAGTACTGCGGTTCAGTAAGGATAAAGAAAAGTTCATGACCCACAAAAGCAGAGACCTAACTATGTAACTACCCTAAATCACTCGGTCCCATTTGTGGGCACAACATTGCAAAAAATTAAATGGTAAACAGAACAAACATGTGCCAGAAAATTTGAGAAAATCCCCCGAGTTTCCAATATGAATAAACCAACCTGTCACAGGAGTGGCAGAAACAATAAGTCATAAAAAAAGGAGTTCCCTCATTTCTCTGGCCCAAAAGTCCATTAAACTGAGCGGACGAATCTGCTCTTTCAGCCAAAAGGTAATAACACTTTGCAGGGAAGTCACACTTTCGGCTAAATGCCTATCACAGACGGGGTGCATCTACTAGTGGACCAAAGTCCGTTATACTTGTTGAGAAAATTTACAAGTCAGGTCAAAAAGAACATAACGATTCAAAGAAAAGTCCACCCATCAGCCAAAAGCCCATCACTCTAAGCGGATGCATCCACCCTGAGGACAAAAGCTTCTTATACTTGGCGAATCCGGCCATCAACTCGAAGGGTCTTTCAACTTTGGTGAATAAATCCACCCATATAGCCAGAAGCCTAGACAACTTGGCATGCAAATCCTCTGAATTACACTACTTCAAAGCTTATGAAATCGATAAGTTATTTATAAGCACGGACGCCTCATAAAAACAAAAGGTTTCATCCCATTTCCAAGTGGACACCGATCCACTAAACCAAAAAAAATTCATTCAAGGTCAGAATGGGGTCTAACTCAGTAATCCAATGGACTCCATCCAAAGAAAAATGAGTATAAAGTCAACACTAAGCAGACTTCTGCACCTCGCCAAATAGAATATTAGTTCAGGCCTGAACATTTATCATTTAATATTCCTGAATAGAAATTTATCTACTTGTAGAAAACATTTGCTGATCTAAATGCAGAATTATATTGATAATTATCGTCATGAAAGGTTTTAATACAAAAATGATAATCAAGTGTGCATAATGAAACAGATACCCTTTAAATTTGATTAAAATCGCTATAAATCGTAATAATTATGAGAGCTACAGATAGCCTTCGGTAACTCACAAACAAGTTAATATGTAAGGCATTAGCACTAGCACCTAGGTCACTTTGATTGGCTTGAACGATTAACTTGTACTCTCTTGAAGCAGCATCCATGCAACCTCCATTGCCTTGCCATCCTCCATGGCATGCGAAAGTTATTATTTGCGTTGTAGATTTATAATATATATAATTAGCACTTTCTGCTCAAAACACCAGTGTAAAACAATAAAAGTGATCTCCTCCTGTGAAAATGTACCAACAACATTGAAAAATGTGGCTACGCCTATATCATGTTTCGCCTAAAGAGTTGGACCATTAAATCAAGATAATTACAATTTTTCACCCCTCAATCAATCTATTACATCAAATTTAAATTATTTTCTCTCCTTCATAAACTTTCAATCTCTAAGATGATGTTCACATCCAAAGTCATCATATTATTTAGTCAAAATTACATTCTAACTATATTCCCCTTCAAAACCGAGTGAATAGCTGACACAATAATCGACCATTCACCCAGAGGACAAAATAATTTATATGACAGCCATCATAATATATAATCCGCCAGATTAATCAATTCAAGCGTACCTAATCAATCTTAAGCCCGACGTAATGATAATCATATCTCCATGAAAAAAATACAAGGATGAAAATTCAATTCAGGTCACACGCGAATTGATCTCAATGATGATCAAATGTCAAACAATAATATCCAATTATGCCCAACAAATGCGTCATTAATAAATAAAAAAATTCGAATATAATATTAGTACAAGGGATACCTCAACCAAATCAGAACAACCGTGCCCCGAGGAGGTCACGAACGACCAATGGGGGAGCCCAACACCGGCGTGGAGCTCGGGCCCGGGAGGAAGCGAACGCCGTGGGAGTGGACGCCCTCCGGCCTCGGGTCGGTAGCGAGCGGAGAAACGATGCGACTCTCAGATCTCAGGCAAGGACTTTGGTCGGCTGACCTAAGTGCTCAAGGCGCAGCCGGAACCAGTGGAGAAGGACGAGAGGCGGGTGAGAGGAGGAAGGCGCACAGAGCGACTTCACGAAGAGCCGGTCAGTTGATCGAGGTCATTAAAATGGGCCGTTTTTAAAGTGGGCTGGGTTTTCGTTGAGCATCGACGAAAACCCAGCCCACTTTTTCTATGGGCCTAAAAATTGGTTCCTGTACCAGCCCATTTGTCCTCGGCAGTAATAGTAATGGGCCATATGAACCTCATAGGCCCATTTATCGGTGTCAAGGACAATGGGCCCATTGAATTGTATCGGCCCATTTTAGCTGCTCTTGGTTGACGAACTGGTCATCGACACCTCAATAAAATACCGTTTTGTTTCTTAAAATGAATAAATATTTTTATAAATTATATAAATAATCATATTGTAGAGTTTTTTTTTCTTCGACTCAGTGAATGAATTATGATGATAATTTTAGTTTTCCATTAAGCTAATTAATAACCGAAAAGATATCAGTTTACTAGTTTTTTCCGTCTTATTAATCACCGGAAAGTCCGAACATTGCGCGAGTTCAAAGATGGGATTTTTATTCGTCGGCGGATAGATTACAGTTGAGTCTACCGAGGAGGGGGTGGGTGCTATCATCAGAGGGAAGGGACGACGGCGTAGTCGTAGTCCGCCGCGAGGTACCCGGCGGCGCCGCCAGCGGCAGCTTGGTAGGTGAACTCTGGCTCCTCCGCCGCCGCCCGCTTGGCAAACCGCCCCTTGACGCGAGGCCTGGTTTCTGCGTAAGCCTTCCGGGAAGCGTAGCGGATCGTCTTCTCGAAGCGGCGGCTGCTCCGCTTCTCCCTGTACCTCATCAGCCTCGCCTCGCGGGACATTCCCAGCGCCGCCGCCGCGGCGCCGCCGTACGGGTTCGTCACCTCCGCGGTCGCGTTGGCCTCCGGCACCGTCCCCACCTCCGACGACGACATCTGTAGGCACGGAATCAGAAACCCTAACTTTACTGGAGGGCTGTTTCGCCGTCGGGGGACTTACGCTGGGGCTGAGAGAGACGGTGGCGGATCCGCCGAGCTCTTGATCGAAGCATGCAGTGAACGCCGGTGGGTCGCCGGCAACGGCGGCGGGCTGGACGGGGACGACGCTATCTTCCATGCAGGAAGCGTAGTCCGCGTCGGAGAAGAAGAAGAAGTCCATCTCCTCCTTCAGGTCGGGGATGTCCATGAGGACCTTGTGGTTCTCCTCGGGGATCAGCCATGAGAGCGCCTCCTCTTCCTCGTCCCTAGCAATCGCCGGCACCGGCGCCGGAGTCGGCGGAGACAGGCTCTCCCCCCCGGCGAGCTTGACGCCGGCGAGAGGAGGGGAGTCCCTGAAGGGAACCACTGGTTGGCGGTCGTGGCGACGGGCGAGGGGGTTGGCGGAGTGGACGTCAGCGTCGCAGGCGGCGCAGAGCATGGCGGCGTCGGCCTTGCAGAAGATGGCGGCTGGGGCCTGCTCGCAGACCTCGCAGATCTTCACCCGTTCGTGCCGTGATGCGAACCTGTTGGCGCTGTGGACTTCGCCATCGCAGGCGGCGCAGAGGAAGGCGGAGTCAGCGCGGCAGAAGACCACCGCCGCCGCGCTGTTGCAGGAGTCGCACTCCCGCGCCGCCATGCCCCTCGCCGCTCGCCCCCTCTCGCCCTCTTCACCTCTCTGTCTCTCTCTCTATCTCTCTCTCTCTCTCTTTCTATCTCTGATTTGGCTGGGCCGTGAGGAGAGGGGCCTCGGGGAGATCTTGAACTTGCCGGAAGCGAACAGCCAAACGCGACCGGGAGGGCGGCCTCGATGTCGGCTTGCCACGTGGGGCCACCTAGATGGGCACCAAGGGACGAAGCTTCGCCACGTTGGCAGAAGTGGGCCCGACGAAATCCCAAGTGGGCTGCGATAATGTTTTGACTTCGGCCTGCTGACCCAGTCGTCGTGCTTATCTCCTCATCGGCAGATATCCGTCATCTTCCCTTGGGCGTGTCGCTTACGTCATTGAACTAGAAACTTCCCTAGGGCCGGGCCCAGAAGCGGCCCGGAGAGCGCTATGAAGCCCGACACCGACCCGACCGCTTCCTCGTGGTTTGTCGTGATTCCGAGATTTTCGGATCTACAAGAACGAGGCTTCTAGAACCAGACCCGAGCCAGCCTTCTTCTTGGCCATATTTTTATTTTTTTTTAAAATATCCCCAATATCCCATCTCCAATATTATTTATTATACAAATAATTTAAAACACGCGAATATTATAATATATGTTAAATCATATATATAAATACTTATATTTAGTGGTAATTCCATTCAAATATTATTCAGATAAAAATTAATGTATCAAGTGTGTGAGCCCTGCCGTGCCTGGACATGGGCCCAGAAAAGTAACAGCCCAAATTAGCCCATTTTGTGGGGGATTATGGGCCGGTGATGGGCCACGTGTCCGAACCCATCTCAAAAATTGGGCCGATAGTTAGGCTTCCAGCCCATTAATATTCCGACTCATTAATACCATTGCCCACGTCGCGACCATGATTTTTTATATAATTATTATACTTATAACATATCGCAATGCCATTATTTTATTCGTGGAATCAAAAAGATAGCTCCGAATGGTTAAATTTTATCCAAATGATTAATAATTCTAATAATTGGCGCGAATTACAATGAGAATATAAATTATATCCGAATAAGTTGTTTGAGTCCAATTTACTCTATAAACTAAAATATGAATTTATATGGCGACAATGAATATAAAAGAAAATAAATAATAGCACTGGGATTTAAATAGAGGAGAGTTAGGCGCGTACTCCATCCGACGTGGCAGTAAGAGATGAACCGATTACGCCAACGGGGATAGCTGCCCGTACGGAGCGCGAGTAGAACCGGCACGTGCCGTCTGGCGCAAAGGATCGGAAAGACGTGTCCCTGTGGGGCCCACGGCTCGCAAGTGGCCGCAGCCCACAGGCTCGCAAGTGGCATATAATTGCACGCTCTTTTTAAGATGCTCACGTTACTCTGTGCCTTCTCGCGTTGGCTGAGTTGGCCCGTTTACGGACGAGGGAAGTTAGGCTTGGGGTGGAGAATTAGGGGGAGGGGGTGAATGAAAACCACGGGCGTCGCTGTCGGCACGCGGCCTCCCCCTGCCCCCATCAACCCAAATGAAGGCGTTTGACCATCGCTGGTCAAAGCTTCCTCCGTTTCCCAGAAGCCTCCTCTGGCTCTACAAAAATGTTTATTTGTGACGGGCAGATGCTGATATAACCTTCACCCTCCTCCAAGCTTGCTCGTCTTCTCTCTGATAGAAACCTCAACAGCATGGCTTCCGCCGCCGGATCCCCTCCCGTCGGCTTCTCCTTCTCGGAGCTCCTCAACAGAGGCGTACAGGACGGTGCCGGCGGCTGCACAAAGCCGCCGCCGGCGAGCTGCGGGCTCGCCGGAGCCGGCATGCCCAAGTTCAAGTCTCTGCATCCGCCGTCGCTGCCCATCTCGCCGGCGGCTCTCTCCCCTTCGTCATACTTTTCTATGCTGGCCGGCCTCAGCCCCACCGAGCTGTTGGATTCCCCCGTCCTCCTTTCCTCTTCCGGCGTGAGTGTTCCACCTCTGTCTTCCGCGTCTTTTTCTCTCTCCGGTGGGGAAGATTTTCGATTTACTGATCTGGAGCTCCTCCCCGTTTCAGGTCTTGCCGTCTCCGACCACCGGAACCCTTCCCGCTCAGCAGTTGAACTGGAAGGCGAGCTCGAATTCCTACCCGGACTTCTCTTTCCAGACCCACCCTGCCCGCAGCAGCGATTCCGCTTCCGCCTTCCCGAATTCTTCGGGGACGACCTCCCTGGTAGGTCCATCGCCACGGTTTCAGTCTTCCTGTCTTCTTCTTCCGCGGTAAATCTCTGGTTTATAGCTTCTCGATTCTCTCGGTTCGTGTTGCAGGGCGTGCAGCAGCAGCAACAGCAGCAGAAGCAGGACCAGTGGATGTATCAAGAACCCGGCAATAGGGCGGCGGCGGCGGCGGTACCGGACCAGGTTCTCCCGAATCAGACGAGCTCCTCCCCCGAGGTCTCCTCCGTGGGGTACGAGTCCGACTGCTGCCATCCCGACCGTGGAGCCCCGGCGGTCAACGAGCGGAGATCACTGGACGACGGGTACAACTGGAGGAAGTACGGGCAGAAGCAGGTGAAGGGTAGCGAGAACCCTCGCAGCTATTACAAGTGCACCTACCCTAATTGCCCGACGAAGAAGAAGGTGGAGAGGAACATGGAGGGGGCGATAACGGAGATTGTCTACAAGGGCCACCATAACCATCCGAAGCCGCAGTGCGCGAGGAGGAATTCGTGTTCCCAGCAGATCTGCCACCCCACGGCCGGCGGATCGGTGGCGCCGGTTGACTCCCCCGCCACGCCGGAGAATTCTTCGCTCTCCTTTGGCGGCGAGGAGATCGACGACGACGATGAACCAGACACCAAGCGCCGGTGAGTCTCAGCTTAAGATTTTAGTCCCTCCTTTCTTGTAGATTTCCTCAGAGGAGACGGGATTAACTTGGTGCTATTCTGGTTTTCTCAGGAAGAATGGAGAACACGAGGGGATCTCAGCTCCAGCGAACAAGGCGGCGAAGGAGCCGAGAGTGGTAGTCCAGACCACGAGCGACATCGATATCCTCGACGATGGATACAGATGGAGGAAGTACGGGCAGAAAGTGGTGAAGGGGAACCCTAACCCTAGGTATGAAGCTTCTCGTCTCTCTCTCCCTCTCTGCAGTTTTAAACCCTTTCCGGTTTTGCTTCTCTCTCTCGTGGGTATGTTCTTAAACTCTCCATTTCTGGGCTTTGCAGGAGCTACTACAAGTGCACCAGCATGGGGTGCCCGGTGAGGAAGCAAGTTGAGAGAGCCTCCCATGATCTCAGGGCGGTAATCACCACATACGAGGGGAAGCATAACCACGACGTTCCCGCCGCCCGCGGCAGCGGCCTGCCGGCCGTCGGCCCCCCTGGGGGAGGCGGCGCAGCCGCTGTGACCGCTATTAGGCCCTCCGCCACCGCCGGCCACTCCTTCTCCGGAAGAAACCAGTCTTCCGGCGGTCAAGCTCCGTTCACTCTGGAGATGGTGCACGGTCACCAAGGGCCCTTCTCCTTCTCGAACCCGCCGGAGTCGTTCTTCTCCAGAGCGAAGGACGAGCCCAGAGACGACCTCTTCATGGAGTCCCTTCTCTGCTGAGACGAGATACCTCCGATGGGCTCTGTACATTCTCTCTCTCTCTCTCGTCTTCGATAACGTTGGTTGAAGTAGATCCAGTACCGCTTGAGCTTCGCTTGTTCACAGAGGGGAGAGAGAGAGAGAGACGATTCCAGGTTCCTTCCTCATGTGAGATCTTCCCTCTCGTTCCTGTTTCGGACAAGAAGAAATCTTGATTGTCCGAGTAACGACAACACCCACCATTGAGTCGGGTTTTCCTATTGGAACCTAACACCCACTTGTTGTAGCCAATGGAGGGGAAGAGTTGAAAAGTCTTGGTCAACTCGCGGCGGTGACCACCTTCCCTATGAAGCTTTTTTAAATTTCCGGTGGCCCTCCATTCACTCTGCGACGTTGACCTCCCAACTCTCTTTACTCGCCTTTGGGCCTGGCCTACGGAGAGAGAGGAGATTCTGCCACGTGGCATGACATGACCCCACCGCCTAGCTCAGGTCCAACATTGCGGTCCTTCTGCTGACGTATCTCACGCGTGAAGCGACGTCATCGACCTTGTCTCCCGACCACCGCACGGCATTAACTCGCTGCTGTTGATGATTAGTGAGGCGATCTTACTAAACCCTCAAGTCCACGTCGTACAGAAGTACCCTGGCTAGTCGAACGTGGCGCCGAGGTGGCGAGGATAATCAGATTTTGGATGAAATTAATTAAATATTGATAATACATAACTCACATTTCGAAAAAATCTAAAGTATAAATTAGATAATGACGATATTAATTGCGACCTCCAACTCAGGCCGCAATCCGTTCGTAGAGCGGATATATACGATGATGCGACGTGACGTAAATGAGAACGCGTCTTCTCCGGTCAACCCGTGGGGCAGCCCGACCGTCCAGACGGCGCCGCCACGGTCGCCACGTCGGATCTGCCGCGCATGTGAAACCGGCTGCAGGCCGTGGTGGCCGCCGTCATCCGCCGCTTTCCCGCGCTCGCGCCCACAGCGACGGTTGGACATCATTCCGCTAGCAAAATGGCGTGAGGTTCGTGCTCCGTGACTCATGGATGGCATTATCGATAGTTATCTCGATACACTGGCAATTATGATATACTCGCTTCCTCTCTCTCTCTCGCTTCCTCTCTCTAAGTGCTTTAGCTAATGTTCGGCGGAGTGCAAAGCATCCAGTTTAGAGGGTTTTTCTTCTACAGGCGATTGGAATTCGGCATTGCATTGCTTGGCAGTGCAGATTGTTACTCCGCCGTCTTCGGGGACCTGATCACGTAGGCCTTTTCCCTGAACTTCGCGTGGACGCGCAGACGGGGCGAGAGGTTTATGGGATTGAAGGAGATCGGGGTGCAGGATGATGTGGGGATCTCTGACAAGAAATCCCCGCCGTTAGTCATTGCCGGCGATATCTTCAACCAGCCGTTTGGTAACAACACATCCAATTTTGTTTTCTCATGGTGCGGTACAATCGAGCTGTCAAAACGGCCGGCAAATCTTGCTCTAGAAATTTCGCGGATAATGAAATCCGAAGGGTTCGAATCAGTTCTGCAGTCTCCATTCTTTCTAGAACTTTTCCGTGGCTTTATGAGGAACCGTCACATTGATCGATTCGATTCCTCAGCTGAAGTCGAAACATTCCTTCAGAAGGAGGGAGGTCATATGGCCAAGATAAACCTGAGATGAAACGGGCTGAGGAAGATGGTTCTCTTGTTGCTATCTCTACTAATAACTGCTGCATTCCGGAACATAAATTCAAGCCACTTTATTCTGCTGAGCCGCCGATTAAAGAGGATCCTCTGAAGTCCTGGATCACACTGAAGAGAAATGTGGATAACGCAACTATCTCCCCTCGACGATGGACCCAAGTTTCGAAAGCAGGTACGTGTGCAGTGATGTGGGCGCCCTAGCTATGGATCCAGCGTTGAAAGCCTGTTTGAGAAATAATATCCAAAGAAGAATAAGACCTTTGAAGTTTATATAATCGAGGCTGATAGGGAATTCTACAATGAGTATGGGTCGAAGAAAGGGGTGTCACTTCTTCCCTATGCTGCCTGGGTGCGAAATGAGGCGTTCTCTTTTGAGATGAATAATGATTCAGACCAGAAGACAGAAGTGAAGTCTCATGGAATGGGTAACATTTGACCTACTGGAGGTACCTAAAGTTTGACGACATCAAGCGATGTAGAAAATATTCAGAACGTTGATTTTGCATGTGGTCGAAGAACACAATTAGCATGACAGATTTTGTGGTGATGAAGGTGGATGTTGACGGGACAGAATATGACTTGGTTCCCGCATTGTTTGACACTGGCGCCGGACGTTTGATGGATGAGCTTTTACTGGAGTGCCATTATAATCGGTGGTAGGAATGTTGTCCACAGGGGAGGGCCCCAAATACCACAATACATATGGGCAATTTTCTCTTTGCTCAGGGAGCGTGGAGTTATTGTTCATTACTGCTGGTGACTGCAAAGAAGAGTTTGTAGCCTGTAGTATCTGTGCCAACATTTACTTTGTCACAGGTTTTTGAGTCTATTTATTTTAGCTTACGGCTCTTCCAATTGTAGTCGATAAATGTGCGGCTATTTATTATTTATTTTTTATGGGCTCTTCAAATTTCTTTCGAAGAATATCAGCTCAAACTTTATTATTTTTATGATAATTCATGGGAGAATTTCAGCATTTAATTCATCGATCATTTTGACTTTCCTTAGATGTTTCGGTGATATGGGAAGACTCATGATGAAGTCTTCCTAGAAGATTCTGCTCAGTTAGAATTACAATATTTTTCCAAATAATGATAGCAATGCAAAAATAAATATCTTGAGTCAAGCTTTATTCAAGTATTATCCTGATTAGAATATCTTCTCAATCCAACTATGTTGAGAAGAAGTTTGGTGACTTTGTCCTCCTTATTTTTGAATGAACTATCTCAAGTTTGACTTCTTTCAGTCATTACATCTCAACATCTATCTTCTTATTTCTTCGTTTCTCACGACCACATTGTAATATGTTTCATTCTATATATGTAATATATATATATTAATAATAAATTTTACTTTGCTATATTTTATATGCTTCTTCAGTTATTTCCTCATATTCAAAACTTTTGTGATGAGAATTTCATTTCACTTAAGGTCTACTGACTATGCAACACAATCCGTTGTTTGTCTTATTAACACCACAACTGATGGGCTTGGTTCACAGATTTTGCAACGGCGGCAACTTTATGCAGGGCCTATGTCAAAGCTTAGAATGCTTATGATTTGTCGCATTATATATATATATATATATATATATATATATATATATATATATATATATATCAAGTGAAAATTAAAAAACAGATATTATTATCAACATCTAGTTTAATCATTGAAAGCAGATGGTCTATTTTTATTACTTCAGTAACACTCATTTAGAGACTTAATCTCTCTCTCTCTCTCTCTCCCTCCCTCTCCCGCCCCCTCTCCTTTACACCTAGGGGGTTCCTCAACCCTAACTCCCCATAGGTGTTACCCATCTCTCCTTTCCTTTTCAGAATGTTTTAATTAAGCTACTTTATCATTTACTTCTTTGTTGCTTCATTCATCTAATTAAGGAGAGGTTTTTTTTTATGTCATGTCTTCTACTTCTATGATAATGATTGAAGTGTTATTTCTCAAGGATTGAGAATGATCAACACGTGAGTCATTGGCATGAACGGCCCACCACCAATGGACTTTAGTAATTATAAGATTTTTATATTTTTTTTAGTTTTTTTCTAGTTTAATTAATCACTAATGCTTCAATGTTTTTACAAATGTGTTCATTTTGTTTATCATTGATTTATCAAATGATGCACAAACATATATGTCTAATAATAATAATGTAAGTTTTTCATGACAAAAGATCAAATTGAAAGCATCTATATATTTTATGCAGAATAATAATGGTGATTACTACTATAATATTTGCATGGAAAGTACCCTCCTCAAAGGGGTCAACTATGACAAGGGATAAGTCTAGTAGCATAATTAGACTACAACAAAACTTGAAGAAGAGTCATGTTACAATCTTCAAATAGACCAAATAGTCTGATGGCTAGTCTTCAATGACTGATTTTTTGGTAACACTAGTATGCAATGTAAATTTTTCAAGTAAGAATTCAGAGCAAACAAAGGAACAATGTCTAGATTTAATTATTATCACAAAACACCTTTTTTTATTTTAGATGAGTTAGTATTTTAAACAATTTGTGTCTTACTTTGCTCAATGTAATGTGACTCTAATGGTATGACGAGCATCCTTTCAAAGGTTTGAGGAAGAAAAAGTTAATCTTTGAGAGCTACTTCAATTGGTTGACAAAGTGTCGTCTACATTAGACACTTAGACTACTATGAATGGTATTGCAATATTTAATATCATAGTTCATTAGATCGATGACACATGAATCTTTTGTGAATAAGTTTTCACCATAGAAAGTTGATGAGTCTCATACAAGTGCATATATGATAGATGTTCATCCATGTCTTGAAAGAGTATTATTTGGCTCACAAGTTAAATAAAGTTTATTTTCATTTCACATGCTTTAATGAGCTCTACTAATTTTTATCTTTTTCATAGGTGCACCATTACAACTATCAATGCTAGTAACAACAACATAATGGTCGCAACCTTATAAAGTTTTTTGAAAGATACTAGCTCAAGGTTCAATAAATAATACAATGTGCCACATTATCAACTTAGCCATCCAACGAGGCTTAAAAGATTTAGGTGTTTGAACTACACCTTCTGATGAAGAGGAAAACAAAGAATGTACAGATGCATCACAATACAACAATCAAAGAATATTTGGAGAGACTGTGACAATTGTCATTATGACTTGAGCATCACCACAAAAAACTACTGTTACAAGCAAATGTGTTGAGTTGGGGATGCCAAACAATAGAATGTTTGTCGAAAATGTCACAACTAGGTGGAATTCAATACATGACATGCTGGAACTTGCGTGAGAGAATTCAATATTCTAAAAGTATAGTTTAGATTGCTCATAGCTATGTTTTCATCAATACATAAATGTAATGAGATCAACTACCTCTTTGTTTGGCATCATCTTCAACTCAAGACACTTGCTTTATCTTATGTTTAATTATCTCTACAACTATCTGATTTCCTTACCAAGACTCATATTGTGTCACATTTTCCTTTTCTTATATACAAACTCTTGATGATTACCTCACTTTCAAGGAGGTGTTAAAGTAATAGGAACATTATAGCCTAATATACTCATTTATGTTAGCCTATTTACCTATATTATAAATGACATCATCCATGGCTCATTGTGTGCAAATAATTTACCCCCTTTCTTTCTTTGTATTGATGGTTCCTCTTAGGTGCCCCTTCTCAACATCATTGACTTCTCTATCCTCCCTTTATTTTTTAGTAGATTAAAAGTTTTCAACCTCAAGTTAAATGACTGATAGTGCCTATTCTAGAGGTGGGTTGGGTTTGAACTCTGTAATTCTAGCAAATCATATAGGTCAACTAGAAGATGTCAAAGTATATAGCCTCAAGTGGGCTGGAGGAGTTGGATGTTTAGAGGATAATGCATGACACGCAATGGCTTGGGGATTGACCTCAGCCCACCTCAGATCCCCCGCATGGTCGGAGGGTGTTGGCGTACGAGCAGATGCAGGAAAAGAACGCTGGCCACCGAGTGATCAACTTCCGAACTTCGCCGCTGCGCATGTCGTAGACGTAGACGTACCCCTCCGCCGTGAAGACGAGGATGTTGCCGTTGACCAGAGAGAACCCTCCGACGGGGCTCGGCTGCAGCCCCATGGAGGCCATGCTCACCTGGAGATCCCGCTCCTCCCACACCCCCGTGTGGGGATCCTTCAGGTCCCAGATGGTGAACTCGGACGCCCCGTCGAAGATGACCAGGCTGAGGACAGAACCACCGCCGGACCCTGCGATCTCTATGTCGCCGTCGTCCGCAGCGAGGACGGCCTTCTCCGGCAGTCGCAGGAGCCTGGAGCTCCCGACTCTGACGTCGACTTCAACGATGTAGGGGGGTTCGTGCATAATGTAGTTCCCGCAGGTTGAGGCGAGGTAGACGAGCCCGTTGGAAGCGAGGACGGGGTGGCCGACTTTAATGTTTCTTGGGCCTACGCACACCTTGTCGCTCACCAGCTTCCACCTGCGTTCCCAAGAGGAGTAGAGCCAGCACACAAGGAAGGAGCTCCAGTGGTCGGTCGGCGTGAGGCAGACCACGTCCACTTCGACGCCGTCGCCGAACAGGACGGCGGCGCCGGCGCTCATGTTGCTGTGGATCTTCGCGCCGCCTGGTAGCCCAAGGGGCAACGACGTCCCCCGGGCGGGATTGTACAGCAAGAGCCTCGAGGAGACCGGCCCCTCCTGGCCATCCTCCAGCAGGACGACCAGCCCGCCGTCGGACCCGAGAATCGTCTTCCTGCGGGCGCTCAGGAACTGGACGGACTGGGGGGGCACGCCGGAATTCTCGTCCGTAAACACCAGCTGGGACCCCCCGGCATGGGCGCGCAGGAAGACGCCGGCGTCATCCTTCGCGCGGCGAGCCTGCGAGAGGTGGAAGGACCGGCTCTGGGTGGCGGCGTGGAAGCCCTTGCATAGGCTCCGGCATCTGACGACCTGCTTCGCCGGCAGCCGCGCGAGGATCTCGATAAAGGTCTCCACCGGTAACTTTCCGTATTGCATGATCGAAGAGAAGAGGGCGCCGGCGGAGGGGTGGAAGAGAAGGGGCACAAGAAGGCGAGATAATTCCTCCCCGCCGAAACCTGCAACTCTTATACTCCCGGGCGCAGGAGGGCGGGAAATTTGAAACGCACGGCTGCACGAGGACGAAAGGTGTCTCCAGTTTCCCCTTGCTGCTACCCTCCGCGATATTAGCGTCCCTGCCCGCCGAATCCTTCATCTTGCGTAACAGATTGAGGGGATCACAGAGAGAGAGAGAGAGAGAGAGAGAGAGAGAGAGAGCTTGTCTCTCTCTTCGTCTCTCTTCGTCCTGGTTGTTACATCTCCGCGTTTTTCGTTCCTTGACGGTTGCTGTTCCTAGCGAAGCAGGAGAGACAGCGGGAGGGAGAGAGTTGTCCGGAACGCGAATAATAGCGCAACAATCGGGAGAGAAAGAGAGAGAGAGAGGGAGGGAGGAAGGAAGAGGAGGAGGAAAATAGTTAGAGATAGACGAGGAGGAGAGAGAGAGAGAGAGAGAGAGAGAGAGAGAGAGAGAGAGAGAGAAGCTCAAATGGTGAAGGGAAAATACCGAACCGTTGGCCACAAAATTTAAAATTTCACGTGGGGCGAGATGTAGGCACAAAAAAAGCCTTGGTTCTGCTGAGGCACCGGGCGGGCTAATGCGCCAAGAATTGGGCAATCAAGGCCATTTTTTTTGCGGCACAAAAAATATATATGCTCCAGAATCTGTCTCGACCCACTAAGAAAACGCCATCTGATAAAAAAAACCATGGACAATAGGAGCATATTGCTCTATCTGATATGGGTTTTGTCCACAAAGATCCAATGTGTTGAACCTTCGTCGGCTCTTGAGGAGGGCTCTCAACCAAGGAGTGAAAATTCGTGGAACTCGACCTGGAAATGAACAAGATGATGGTGGGAACGGATATGAAACTAAAAAGTGTGCTGCTAGCATTTTTCGCTATAGCTATAAAGATCACATCGTAGGAAGAAACTATGAAAGGAACAAAACTATGATAATTATGGGTAGAAAAATGATACTTTCAGCCCACCCCGATCAGAATGTTGATTTATTTTTCTTGACACATAATTTGATGAGTGAGGCTACTCTAGCATGACACCACATATTCTTGACTCAATTTCTTGCCTTTCTACTTTAGAACAGTATTTTGAAGATGAAAGCCTTTGGAAAAGTAATTTCGTGGACTTATTGGTATCTAGGCGGCTCTTTCATATAAGTAAATAGAGATTCTAGCCTCTGGAAATAAAGTCAGCTTCAATTAGCTGTTAGATGCACTTGGGAAGTTACAATGTGCATACCTTTGAGACAGCAAAGTCCTGTCCACGCGTTTATTGTTACACTCTGGGTTGGATATGAAATTATTTTTCTCCTCCTGATTTTTCAGACAACTTGTTCCTTGACCAGGTCTGTTACAACAAACTCTTATTTCAGACCATTTATCAGTAATGTAGATTTAGTTTCAAATTAATTTTCTTCTCCCTTAATGTAGATTTACCTTCACTTGCTGGTTATAATACTTTAGAGGTGACAGAAGAAGCATAACTTGTTGTTCTTATTATTACTTAATTTTCAAACTGATAAGTTGTTCGATCAGTCTATTCCATCACACATAAGTTATATAACCACTTTCGCAAGTATAAGGTATTTTGAGACATAATCTTGTCAATTCCTTCCGTAAATCAACAGTAGTCTCTACTTTGACACTATTATATGGTACCTCATCAGTAAAAGACATCTTGATTACATTAATTACTTACATTTTACTTCATTCTAACATTTCTTGCTTACTTTTATATTTTTTCCTGCCCACAAATATTTATCATTCTATCATTAAGATTCTTGTTCAGCATTGATTGTATAATTATATTACTTAAAAAAGAATACAAAGAATAAAATTTCTTGGCCACATGACACATGATGAAGAAAGTAGAAATAAACCTATATATTGAACTATTTATTTTAAATTATTGTACAGCATGTGTACTTACACCATAAAGTAATATCATTCCATAGTGAGCACACAAGAAAATAGAAAATTTCGGAAGCTTTTATTTCATTTTGGCCAATAAGCCATTTATATAGGGGAAGCAAGCCATTCATCAGTCATTTCTAGAACAAAAGTGATTATGTTCTTCAGCATCAAACCATATACATTCCATAGACACAAGCTCATTATACATCAGTCATTGGAGAATTGAAGTAAATAACAATAACCTATCATACCAAGGAAATTAAAACACTGATTCAGTTAAGGAAATTTAATAGTCCAGCAGCTGAATATAGACTTCATTTCTTGAGACAAAAATACGTATCAATGAAAAAATCTTTCCATAATTGGTCAACAAATAACAATATGTATCAATGAAAAACTCTTCCCATATTTGGCCAACCAATTACTTTTCTTTATTACATTTCTTCTAGAAATAAGGCCTGAAACCTTTACATTTTAAATTTTCAAAAATTGGTGTTATCAACTTGTATTACATTTCCTATCCTTAATAAATTGATATAATCATTAGCCAACTCTTTGTATATATGCTATTAATTTTTATTCTAATATTAGTGGCAATTGACACTCTATATGATTCACGGGCAAAAGAAATGACTGTTAATTCTTCGAAATAGAGGACACATTAATGGGCTTCATTCAACTTGACAAACCGAGCTATTACCTATGTTTCTATATCATTCCCTCAACTCCTCTTGGATGAAGTAATTATGCTTCAATATATTGTCCTAGATCTTAAATATAGGAAAATTATGAAATATTCTGAATAAAAATCCTTAGAAAAAACTAAAGTATGAAAAAATAAATAATTAAGTTAAATAAAAGCATATCAAGCACTCATAGCCATTGCAAACAACCTCAAGAAAGGAAAGCAAAACACCAGCCTTACTATACTAGGCCTGACATCCATTTTATTGTCCACCAAAACCATTGGATCACACCAAGAGAACGCATTAAATGGCTTCATCAAGCTTGACTAATAAACCCAAGCCTATTATTTCTCTCTCTCCCTCCTTCTCATTCTTAATTAAAGCTCATAACACTTGAACTATTTAGGGTTCATTGAAGTTATCCCTAATGACTCAACTATTTAGGGTTCATTTAGCATTCCTTTCTATCCGAGATCTGAATTTCTTGTGAAAGGACCTTATGGGAGAGGCCTCTCTCTCTCTCTCTCTCTCTCTCTCTCTCTCTCTCTCTCTCTCTCTCTCTCTCTCTCTCTCTCTCTCTCTCTCTCTCTCTCTCTCTCTCTCTCTCTCTCTCTCATTACGCATGGTATCAAAGCCCTAGGGTCTCTCTTAGTGCCACTGTCTCCTCACCTGCTGCCCCACCATTGTCTTCTTGGCAATCTTCTCTCGATGTCGTCATCTCTCTCTCTCAGCCATGGTATCAAAGCCCTAGGGTCTCTCTTAGTGCCACTGTCTCCTCACCTGCTGCCCCACCATTGTCTTCTTGGCAATCTTCTCTCGATGTCGTCATCTCCTCAGCCATTAACCCACCACCATCTCCTTGACAGGCTTCTCTTGCCACCACCATTTCTCCAGCCACCATCTCACTACCATCTCTTGGATGGGTTTCTTTTAGCACTGCTATGTCCACAATTGCTGCTACATCACCACTATCATGTTAGTTGGGCATGGTTGTCGTGCTGTCGTGTCGCCACACCCAAACCACTGCATCAATTTAAGGCTAAGTAACCCTAATCTCAAGCAGCCAATCCAATCGGTTTGAGTGATTCTAGTTGGATCGCACCCACCTAGTCGAAGCCTAATCAGCTCAAGCCTCTGGGTCCGAACCAACACACTAGTGGTCTGCACCATTTGGTCTGTACCACCGGTCCGTGCCATAAATGGTCAAGGTTTGACTAATTCAATGGTCAACATTTGACTTAGTCAACATTTGATGACTTTCTTAAAGTTATTGAAGAAGGTAACATGAGAGACTCTTTTCTGTTTGTCAAACTCTCTTGGTTCCTTAATTTCTAGGTGAAAGCCCTTGTTTTATCTTGGGCTTAATGGCCATCTCAATAATCAGTTGACTAGTCCTTATTGGGCTCCATACATGACCTGATAGTTCAAAAAAAATGTCTTTTAGTTTTTTAAAATACATAAGAAAATAGAAACAACCAAACCTTTATACACCATTTGTTGGCGTGGATTCCTTATTCCTATGCCCCATAGATCTATCATATTCTTTCAGCTAAAAATCATTTAAATTATATGAGTTAGATGGACCATTTTTCCCTTCATAAAGTGGTAAAAATCATGGAAAACTAAAATTTTCGTATTTTATGTTTTTTATTTCATTTGGTGAGCCTTTACGCCATCTTTCTAATGAGTGGCAACCATGCATATGATATATATTGTCAATATAAAAATCATTTTATTCAAGTTCACTCATAAATATTGATGGTTATATTTGGGAAACTTCACTTGGTAATTCTCACATTGTATATCTTAAATTCACCGTTCATGCATTTTGAGCATAACATTGTTATCATCTTATCACTTGAAGTATTTCATCATCAATAATATAGTGCCAAACTGATTGGCTATTAGTTGAGTGGGCATTGTGTGGGAACTGGTTAATCATTCATTCTTTTACAGTTCCTGCCCCATTACATTTCAGTTGTCTTCTTCATATATTATTACTGGGAGGTGTTTGATTTGGTTATTTATGAACAGTGTTGATAAAATCTGATCTAGAGAGTAAGGTGGTTCCATCGCCTGTGTTAGACGTCTAACCTTGCTGAACTTGGATCATGTTTTATTTGTTCATTCAAGAACCGGTTCCCGTTTTAGATGGCCTGAGACTATGATTATATAACATTTTATGTCTCAAAATACATAATAAATTCGGCATGTTTTATTGGAATTATTCTTCATGATATGGATCTTGGTGAAGGGCCGGATGCATGAGTAGAAGTAGTCTTCGGAGCTGTTGGTGAGATCTTATCAACCACGAGAAATCAGGAAGATGAGCTGAACGGAATTGCCCAGATTCGTTTTATATTTTGATTATCTCCTGTATTTTTCTTGATCCTTTGTATAAAAACTGTTTTGATCTTATCATATTTAGCCTCTTGATCTCATTATTTAATTACACTTGTTACTAACGATCATTATGATCTGGGCTTGGATCAGCTCGAACCAACCCGCACTCAGCCGGTCAACAGGGCTTCAAAAAGGAAGTCTACCAATAGGATTATAAGGAGATCACAGAAGCGTCTGACCGAAGATCTGTAAGCTTCGGATCTTACTTTATTTAGGAACACCAGGGAGGGGGCGTCCGAAAGATGTGATTACCGATTCAACGGTCAATTGAGGCCTCCACGTGGAATAGGCGCTCAACGGTGGCCCCGGAGATTTGCTTCCGAAGATGGCGGAGGTCGTCTCCTTGGTCAACATTCAATATGGGGGAGGAACGCTGGGGGGGACCATCGCTCACCCTTTCTGCTTCTCCTTCCCTCCGCCCACCCCCACACCGTTGACCGGCAATCTCGGCCGTCGCCGCCATGGACACCCAGCTGCCTTCCAGCGTCGTGAAGAACATCACGCAGAACCTCCGCCCGGTGGTCTGCTACCAGAAGTCCCTCGTCGCCTCCGCCGGCGTGTGGCTCGGCGACAAGCCCCTCTCCTTCTCCATGCCTCTGCTCATGGCCCAGCTCTCCCTGATCGTCGTCGTCACCAATATCTCCCACTTCTTCCTCCGCCATCTCGGCCAGCCCAAGGCCGTGTCCCAGATTGTGGTAAGCTAAAACTCACACAGCTTCCTCTTCCTCCTCCTCCAGCCATCATTTTTTAACTCTGCTTTCTCTGCAGGGCGGCGCGATTTTGGGCTCGTCGGTGGCGGGGAGGAGCAGCTCCTTTGTCGACACCATGTTCCCCCCGAAGAGCAGGATACCACTGAACATCGTGGCGGAGATCGGGCTGATGGTGTTCCTGTTCATGATCGGCGTGAAGACGGACCTGAGCATGATCAAGAAGTCGGGGAAGAAGGCGGTGGCCATTGGGCTTCTGTGCACCCTCTTGCCGTTCGGTCTCATGTCCGTCGTCGGCTACCTCCTCCGCCACTCGATGCCGGAGATCTTCACGGCGAACGAGTTCATCTACCAGTTGGCGGCCACCTGGGCGAGGACCTCCTTCACGGTGCTCTCCTGCCTGCTCGACGAGCTCAATCTGCTCAATTCCAAGATCGGGCGGCTGGCCATGTCGGCGACGCTGCTCGCCGAGTTCACCAGCACCATCCTAACCGCCGTCAACACCTCCGTCGAGCTGGTCCTTCACGCCTCCAATCGCCTGCTGGGGATCGGCTCCTTCCTGTCCTTCCTCTGCCTGCTGGTCTTCATCATCTACGTAGCTCGCCCGCTGACGCTGTGGCTGATAAGGAAGACCCCTGAGGGGGAGCAGATGGACGATGGGCACTTCCTCGTGGTTCTCGCCATCAACCTGGCCTGCGGACTGGTCAGCGAGTTCATCGGCCACCACGCCTCCACCGGTTGCTTCCTTCTAGGCCTGGCCCTTCCCGGTGGCGCCCCGCTGGGGAGCACTTTGCAGACCCGGTTCGATGCCCTGGTGACGGGCATCTTCGTGCCGCTGTTCCTGGCCAGCGCCGGATTCCGGTCCAATTTCTTCGCCATCTCTGGCGCCAGCGAGTGCGGCTACATCCTCATGTTCGTCTTCCTTGGCGCCGCCGCCAAGGTCGTCGGAGTTCTCCTCCCGTGCTTCTACTGCAAGGTCCCCCCCCGCGACACCGTGACCCTAGTGCTGATGATGGTCACCAAGGGCATCTTCGAGGTCTACGTCCTCAACAACTGGGTCGACGCAGGGGTAAAAAAATGCGATCGGAACCCTGTTCTCTCTCCCTTCCGTTCGCGAAACCCTAATACGCATGTTTTGATGCTCGAATGCAGATGATCGACGACCAGATGTACGCTGTCATCGTTCTCTGCGTGGTGGGCTTCGCCGCCGTCACCACGCCCATCTTGAAGACGGTGTACAAGCCGTCGATGAGGTACATCGCCCACAAGCGGAGGACGGTGGAGCACGCTCGGCGGGACGCCGAACTGCGGATCCTAGTGTGCGTCCACAACCAGGAGAACGTCGCCCCCATCGTCGACCTCCTCAACGCCTTCCACGCCACCAAGCAGTCCCCCATCTGCATCTACGCCCTCCACATGATGCAGCTCGCCGGCCACGCCGCCGCCACCCTCTCACCCTACGAGAAGACCATCGGGGCAGCCATGTCGGAGACGGACCACATCGTCAAGGCCCTCCGGTTCTTCGAGCAGGAGAACCGGGGCTCCCTGCTGCTGCAGCCCTTCGTTGCCATCTCCCCCCACAACACCATGCACGACGATGTCTGCACCATGGCGCTGGACAAGAAGGTCGCCCTGGTCGTCCTCCCCTTCCACAAGCACATGGCCGTGGACGGCACGATGGAGGCCGTAAGCGCGCTCAAAACGATGAATCTCAACGTGCTCAGCTACGCCCCCTGCTCCGTCGGCATCCTCGTAGACCACGGCGCCGCCACCGGCACCCAGTTTGTGCCCACCAAGCACCTCCTCCATCGCATCGTCCTCTACTTCATCGGCGGCGCCGACGACCGGGAGGCGCTGGCCTGCGCCATGCGCATGGCGGAGAACCCCGCCATCGGCGTCACCGTCGTCCGCTTCCGCGCGCCGCCGATGGATCGCCCCGCCGCCGGCGCGGAGGAGGCCATGGACGACGAGATGGTCGGCCGGTTCCGCCTGAGAATGCTGGACGCTTCAAGCCGGCTCGCCTATAAAGAGGAGATCGTCAAGGACGGAGAGGACACCATCGGAATCATCCGCTCCATGAGCGACAGCTTCAGCCTTCTCGTCGTCGGCCGGCGGCACGGCGTAGACTCGCCGTTGACCGAGGGACTCTCCATGTGGAGCGAGTATCCTGAGCTGGGTGTCCTCGGGGACCTTCTCGCCTCCACAGACTTTGGGGCCAATGTCTCTACCCTCGTTCTCCAGCAGCAGACCAGGGTCGGCACCGACAGCCCCGCCGCCATCAACTGCAACCCGGGAGGAGGTCTCTGCAACAGGTTTAGCCGAGGCAGACGCGTGGCCCCCCACGACGCAGTTTAATCTTCTTCTTCTTCTTCTTTCTTCTTCTTCTTCTTCTTCTTCTTCTTCTTCTTCTTTCTTCTTCCTCTTCTTCCTGCCTTGCAGTAGTTAGTTGTGAGCAGCTTGGGTACGCGTGTAGAGCACACGTGCCGGAACCTAATATGATTGGTGGATGGTGGACTGTGACGGGGTGGGGGGCCCACGTATGGCGTAGTTTAATTCTTCTTCTTCTTCTTCTTCCTCTTCGCCAAGTCAACTCTAACTCTTCTTTACGTCGGCCTTCCTCCTACCTTGTAGTAGTTTATAGTTAGCAGGCTGAGTACGCGTGTAAATTACACGTGCGGGAACGTTATATGATTGGTCGGTGGCCGACGGTGATGAGCGAAGGGGGGGGGCCCACGTATGGGGTGTGACCCACCAACTACCACCCTTTCTGTCACAGTTTAAATGAAGCGTTCGGAAGGGGGGGGGGTTGACTGCAAAATGGTTTGGTAACATTGACCCACGGAGAGATACCCCGTGCCGTACCTTGGGATCTTTAAGAGTTGTGAAATAACTAATTGGTGAGGCTTTTTTGTTATTATTTGAAGAAAATGGGGAATATGTAAAACAGAGCATTAAAAAAGACGCACGACGAGGCCAACCGTGGTCGGATTTGCTTACTCTCTCTCTCTCTCTCTCTCTCTCTCTCCTCTCTCTCTCTCTCTCTGTGCGAGCAAGTGGATCGGCCTCGGTTACCTGGTCTTCTTCTTCTTTTCTCTCTCTCTCTCTCTCTCGTCGTCGCTTGCTCGCTCGCCGGCCGCTTCTCCGGTCGTCGGTCGGAGCCGGAGGCGGTGAGGATGCCGACCAGCATTGAACGGTAAGGGCCACCGCTATGTCGCCTCTGGTTGTCTCGCCAGGGGGGGAAGGGAGTTGGGGTGGTTGCGGCGAGGAAATTCGCTTCATCCTCGTCTTGTTCCTTCCACTTTCTCCCCCGGCAGCGTTTAATCCAATGCTAATGTGCGATATCCCTGTATCGTCCGCCGTCGGAGGCGAAGCAGACCAAGTCGCATGACTTGGATCTTTAATCTTGTCTTTTGCGTCATGCTGCCTTCGTCCTCAATTTTTTTCTCTGTTCAATTTGATTCTTCTAGGGTGTAAATGGGTGGAGATCCATCCGGTGATGAATTTGAGCAGTATCGTAGCTGCTTTTTCTGCTGCGAGGAGCCAGATCATGTTGCCACATTCGACAGCGAGGCTATCAGATTTGCTGTCGTCTGGCGGCCAGAGACATGGCAAACCGGGGCAGAAGGGTAGCATGCGCCTGTCGTCGTCTCTGCAAGATTTGTCTACCTTCTCCAGGCTAGATCCGGAGAGAGGGGGTGTCGAGTTTGAGATCGAGGGGACCTGCGCACGTCCGCAGGCATCCCGAGTTTTGATTAAGGAGAGTGGTGGATCTAGCTTCTCGAAGGAGAAGCCCTTGCCCGAAACCCCCTTATGGCGTAGGAGATGGATACGAATTCTTTTATTTGCTCTCGGCCTCCTCTTGTTGTTTTCCTTTTTATATGCATGTTCTCTGAGCTTTAGCAGACATTGGTCTCAGAATTCATCAAAATATTACGTGGTGCTCGACTGCGGGAGTACAGGCACTCGGGCCTACGTTTACGAGTGCTCTGTTGATCACAAGAAGGGTGGTCGGTATCTGCCCATACACTTGAAGTCGCTGCCCGAAAATATTGGCCAGATTTCAAGTTCACAGAGTGGCCGAGCTTACCAGCGCATGGAGACTGAGCCTGGTTTTGATAAACTCGTGCGGAACGAGTCTGGCTTGAGGACTGCGATAAATCCTCTTCTTCGTTGGGCCGAGAAGCAGATACCTAAACATGCCCATAAGAGCACTTCTCTCTTCGTCTATGCTACTGCTGGAGTCCGCAGACTGCCCAGCTCTGACTCAGAGTGGCTTCTGGACACGGTATGGTCAATTCTGAAGAGTTATTCATTCTTGTGTCAGAGGGACTGGATTAAGACTATAAGTGGTATGGAGGAAGCTTTTTACGGATGGATAGCTCTTAACTATCAAAAGGGCACAATAGCCTCCGTACCACCAAAAGATACATTCGGTTCACTTGATCTGGGCGGCTCATCACTGCAGGTCACTTTTGAGACGAGGGACGTGACACCTGGGAAGACTGGTTTAAATCTAAGCATAGGAGACATTAGGCATAATCTAAGTGCCTATTCTCTCTCTGGATATGGGTTGAATGATGCCTTTGACAAATCTGTGGTTCATCTTCTTAGAAAGCAATCAGCAGCCAGCTTCGATAACTTGAAGGATGGAAAGGTGGAGCTTAAGCACCCTTGCTTGCATGATGGTTACAGGGAACAATATGTTTGTAGACAGTGTGCTCCAGCAGGCAAAGAAAGAAGTCATCTTGTTGGTGCAAGAGCTTCAGGCAAAGGTCAAATTGGAATACCAGTTATATTAGTTGGCGAACCTGTGTGGAAAGATTGTAGCGCACTTGCCAAGACAGCCGTGAATTTGTCTGAGTGGTCCAATTTAACTCCTGTAATTGACTGTGAAGTCCAACCGTGTGCTCTTGCTGATAGTTTGCCTCGGCCACTTGGACAATTTTATGCAATGTCTGGATTCTTTGTGGTTTATAAATTTTTTAACTTGACCTCTGACACTACTTTGGATAAGTTATTATCAGAGGGACAAAAATTTTGTGAAACGACATGGGAAGTTGCAAAGAACAGCGTTGCTCCTCAACCATTTATTGAACAGTACTGCTTTAGAGCACCGTATGTGGTCTCTCTGCTGAGAGATGGGTTGCATATTGATGACGGTCAGGTATCGATTGGGTCTGGAAGTACTACATGGACTCTGGGAGTTGCATTATTGGGGGCTAGCCAAGCATTGTCCAGCAAGATCCATCTATATGGTTATGGAGTACCTTATCCAGAGATAAACCGACCTGTCCTTCTTCTTATCCTTTTGCTGACGCTAGTACTGTTATTCGTTGCTCTCTCATATGTTGGAAAGTGGATACCAAGGTTCTTCCAAAGATCATATCTTCCAGTGTTTAGGCATGGCAATGGAACCTCCAGTTCCATTCTTAGCCTCCCATATCCTTTCACCTTCCATCGGTGGAATCCTATCAATTCAGGTAATTTTTTTGTTTAATGTCTCCACATGGGAAGATTGTCAATATTTTTGTCAGAGCCTGATTGTGTATCTTTCATAGACTTAGTTGGCCATCACACTGTAAGAATCTTTTAATTGTACTCAAATAGTTGTTCACCCTCTTCCCTAGAAAGCCACCACCACAAGTTCAGATGGGTTCTCAAAAGTTCATTCTACATTGTCACCAGTTCCGAGGTAAAACAATATGATGGCCAAGTACGAAGAAAATTATAATTCTATGTAAAATACTCACGGTGGCTCATTCTTCATGTGCATTATACGGTTAATTTTAATAGAGAGGACCAATTGTGTGGTTATATATGTCAATTGCTTGATTGATAGGATTTCTCTGTCTTTGCAAATGAGAAGGCAAGATTGTTTCTAATACTTTGAGAGCTATGGTATACCTTAAAGTCTGCATAAGTTGGATATCTACTATTTTTTTACATGGAGTGTTTTTGAGAGCTGTTATACGCTCTCTTTTGCGTCCCTAACTCTATCTTTCTACTTTATGAATTTGTGGTACCATCCACTTTTTTAGAAAAAACCACTACTTTCCAAATTGAATTTATACTTAGAGATTTCTTTTTAACGCTAATAAGCCATGCCCTTTTTTCTCCCCTCACAAAAAATTAAAAAACAGCTTTGTAGTGGCATCAGATGAATATCTTGCACCTTTTTTCTCTCTAGTCATTTGTTGTGAAAGATAATTTCTATAAACGTTGACGTAGAGACCATTTTTCACAACCACCCATGTCTGCAATAGTTTCTTTTCTTTCCATTTTCCTTGGAAGAATATAAATCCAAAAAAATGTGAGATAATTACCCATTACACTATTTCATAGCCTTGCTTCTCAATTTACTCTCAGCCATTATAATATTCACTCATAATCTCAAACATGATATGGTCAGAATCTCTGCTACGATATCTATATTTTTCGGCAAGTGACTAATATCACAATTCCAATCGGATTCCCATGCCTGGGCTGGCAGTAATATCTTAATCTTCAGGTCCATTGTTCTGCCTTTCCATTATTTAACTTAGTTTATTTCCCATAAAATTCGATATTCACTTTTTTATCTAATCAGTTTACTTCCCAGAAAGCTCGGAATTTCATTTTTATGTAGTCTTTGACTGGTTGTGATCTTTGCAAAATTGATTTCTCTTTCTTTGCGAATACTTTCTTCTAAAGTCTTCTCCAAATCATCAAGACTTGATATCAGTTCACATATTATCTTAGATCCAACCAGGAAGGTCATTTTGTAGTCGCTCATCAGTTTCATAAGACTTTGAACTGTCAGGCCACCTTTTTTAAAGAAAATGACGATACGTGCTTATTCGCCTCCGTGTAGAACTTGGACGTCTGGTGAATCACTCGATCAGAGTTCATCAGATATTTGGTTTATCTCGACTCGGATTCACCTGATGCTCTTCCATTCTGTGGGTCGTTATGAATTATATTCACCAGAGTTCATCAAATCTTCCCGTTAGTATAAATTTGATCCACCTGAGTTTCTAAAGCTTTTTCATCATCGAATCTGTTGACGGACGTCTTGATCGTCTGTGCAGGTGACCCGAGGGTGAAGACGCCACTGAGTCCCAAAATCTCTGCCACCGACCAGCGCCCCTACGGCGTGGGACATGGGCTGGGTGGCAGCTGCAGCCAGCTCTCCGAGACTTCCCTGCACCCATCAGGCGGCGTCTCGCACAGCTACTCATCCGGCAGCCTGGGCCAGACGCCGCTGGACGGCGTCGTGGGCCCATTTTGGACTTCCCACCGGAGTCAGATGCAGTTGCAGAGCCGCAGGTCGCAGTCCAGGGAAGATCTCTCCTCTTCGCTGGCGGAGATCCACATGAAGGGCTGAGCCCTCCTTAATGCCCGTCAATAGCCTGGTATGAACGCCCTGTTTCTGCCGACTGGGTTTCCATGGATATTTCCTGTTGACCTTCGATCACGCCTCACGTTTGTTACCCGTCTGGCGATTCATATGCTTACAACTTTGGAAATGACAGAGTGTAGTCGTTTTTCTATAATTGGGCAACCCTTTCCATGCATATTTACTGTCAACTATGCCTATCCGTTGACCTTGATTACGGTTCATGCATGCCTGACGCTTCAATTTTTCCCAAATTTTTGAAATGATCAAGTGCAGTAATTTCTCGCAATCCGTTGACCTTTTCTCATGCATGTATTTGCAGCTGGCTACAATCTTAACGGCCTTTTCCTATTTTGGAAATAATCGAGTACCGTAGATTTCTATAATTGTTTCCTTTTTCATGAATATTTACAGTTGACCTTTGATCTCGGGGTCGTACATGTTACTTGCATCGGACCACCAATTTGCTCTCGGCATGTCTATTTTAAGTGACTTCCTTGAAGCAGGTGAAGCCATCAGAACGAAAGAGGGACTCACTCACCGGATGAGCTCTTCATCAAAATATACTCTGCCTCCGGTTCGCCGCTGCCTCCGCCGCCGCTGTCCCAGTTTTGACCGTATGCGATGAGGCTACCACGATATGCACCTCTCTCTCTCTCTCTCTCTCTCTCTCTCTCTCTCTCGCTCCTATGTCATCTCATGTTGTTTCTAGCGGTAATTATATGATGTCATTCTTTATATAGGAATTTTTTGGGCTGTATTTGGCCCTGCTAACAGAGCCTGGCCCATGAACAGGGGAGGTCTTCAAGGGATGGGTGGACACGTGGATTGTGAACGTATCATGCCCAAGGTTGATATTCAAGGTCCCCTTCATTGATCCCCCCCATTGTCTGCATCACTTTTTTCATAAGCCTTGCAACCCCAGAAGAGAGAGAGAGAGAGAGAGAAAGAGAGAGAGAGAGAGAGAGAGAGAGAAAGAGAGAGAGAGAGAGAGAGAGAGAGAGAGAGAGAGAGGGAGCTACGCGATATTTCCATTATTTTCCTGAAAAAAAACCAGCCGCTCACTCTGGAGCAGTATATTGTTTCAGCAGAATGGGAGCAAAAAATTTAAATCAGCACTCGGAAAGCACTGAAGATGGCCCTCCATGAAAAACAGTTCCTTCTAATAACTTCATCATCTTAATGCCAAGAGAAAAAGCTCCCCTTGTCTCCGAAGAATGCCTTCTGTTTACCCCAAACCATTAAACAGCCTCTCTCTCTCTCTCTCCTCTCTCTCTCCTCTCTCAATTTTGCCGGTCCAAGAACTTCTCAATCAAGACAGAGAACGCGGCAAACCCAGCGCAACCGGCACAGGCCGCCTTCGGACCACCTGACCACAGACATTAGAGAGGTCAGAATGGAAAAAAATAAAAAGAACCCAGGATAACCCTAAAATGGAAACCGTCTTTGTCAAGAATAATCCACTACTAGCTGTCATAAAAATAAGCCTGTGATTATAAAGATCCCAATTAGCCTTAAGCTCGATGCCTCATCGATTAATGCACCTCATAATAGCCCACGGCAATCTATGATACTACCTCGTTTTAATACCACTTGTGAAACTGTCTCGGGGTTTACAATCTGTCAGGCGGGGGAAGAAGTCAATGTTATCCATGACACTAAGAGCATGATCATGTAATAAGAAACCATAAGTAATCAACTAAGTTGTCCTGTTGGAGCTATTTTCTGTCCTAAATGGCAGCATTTTTTACGCTCCACTGGATTTTTTTAGTATAAAAAAAGGTGGGGTGAAGAGGTGAACAGGGCATGATATCCTGATCATGATTGGATGATAATATGATTGAACAAAGATCATTCACTTGCCAGAGTCACTATGAGATAATTGGTGCCTGGGCGAAGATTTTCAGGCAAGCTGATCATCAATATGTTCAAGGATAAACGAGGATAAACGAAATTCTCATCTCATGATCCGAGAAAAAGGGAGTTAGAGTTACGATACACAAACTTAAGAATTTTAAGTTGGGTAGATAATTCATAGAAACTAAAATGGTGTGCCCGGCATCGATTTGTTTTAAAAAAGATCGGCGTGTCACCTCTTGATGATTCCACGCGGAAAAAAAAAAAGGCAGCACGTTAGGACCACATGTTAGAAGGTTTATGTAGAACACAATTCAGCAAAAGTCAACTTAAAAAGATTCCCCAATAAGGGAATCCCAACTCTGGAACAAAATCAAACATAAAACCAAAAGAACACGAAACAAGGACTGATTTATTGTGGGGAATTACAAGTTTAATATCGAGTTAATGGGAAAATGTGATGGAAGAAATCAGGAGGATAAAAGACCAAACCACAAATGTATAGCAACATCAGAACATAATTTTTTCCAAAGATTATTTCAAAAATGAAAAATTGAACATCAAACATAAGAGAAATGCTGAGACACGATTTACTTTCAGGTGATTATATTCCCGGGTGTTCTGAACTGGCAAAATACTCTTTCTTTTCCATAAAAAGATTGAACGTTGATTCCTAAAAACCAGGAGAAAAGAAGGGTGGTTCACCTTTGGCTGAGATGGCTCCTCCGGTAAAACAACCAGCAGCAACTGTATTGGTCATATCGTGTTTTGCTCGTGCCTGGAGAGATAAACAGACAGGAATAAGAGACAGAGAAGATCAAGCTAGAGCAAGAAAGGCCATGGTTTTCTCCGTGTTTGCTCACCTTCTCCACGACGCATTCAGCAGCTGAGAAAAGAAGACCCATTACAGCAAATGTCTTCGCAGAGCTCCAACTTCTTCTTCCCATCTGCTTTGCAGTGTGTATGAACTGCTGCTTTGCGGTCATTTCCTCCTGCATGAGAGGATTATCCAAAGCCCCGAGAAGCATGCCCATGAAAAGACCGAATCCGCCCCCTGTCCAAGCCCCAAGGGCGACCATTAATGTGATAAAAATAACTATTAAGCATACTCCTATAAAATGAATATCCAACGTTAATCTATAATCAAAATTGTGGGAAGAGAAAAAGGGCCAGTGACAAGAAAATATCTAGAATCACATGTTTGGGGCTCCAAAGATGCATGGAATTGGCTTCATGTCTGCCGGTTCTGTGTGGGGCCGTCAATATAATGGATAAAGTAGCCATCAAATGGACTTTAATAAAATGAATATTCGATATAAAAACACGAAGTAATCTTTTACTGGAAAAAGAAAAGGGCCCGTGGTGAAGAACTCAACTGCATACTGGGGACTCCAAGAATGTCAGGCTTTGACACACTCTCTCTCTCAAACAAACAAGAAATAAGGGAGAATATTCTCAGGTTCTATTTTGCTGATGTTATGATGCAACAGAGAAACATAAATTACATATTCAATGTGTCACGTTTTACCTTGATCCATATTATATTTCTCCAATCGGCCTAGATCCCGGGGCTACTGGGATAAAATAATAGAAATGGGTCTGAAAAATAGAACACGACCTGCAGTATGGTCCAAGATATTACGGGAGAGTCATACGCATGGTTCTCTTACTACTTTTACAAAAAATATCCAACTTTTACTTCAATTATTTTAATTCTGAACTTACCACCGTTTGATGTTGACTTCCAGCTGAGTAATTCACACGGTGACCATGCTGCATTCCCCAAATTTTTTTTTGGCATGGCATTATTTTCTAGTGACGGGTGACATTGCATTTCTCTGAAAAGATATTTTAAATTAATCTGGCGTTCCAAACATATGGGTAGGAATGCGAATCAGGGCAGGGAGGGAGGCAGAAAATAACGGGGACATACGCATTCTAGTGAAGTGAAGCAGGTCTCTGAGGGGATGGGGCAATGAGAATGCTTTGTTGTGTTGAAGAAAACAGGCGTTCACTGCATCCTCATGCGTTTCTGACTTCTAATCGCTTCATATTAAAAATCAAGATCCTAATTTTTGCTTATAACACCATGATTAAACGACATCTGACGGTTAAAGTAGATAACTGCTATCTGGATTTCAGAGCATCAATCCTCAGCGCAGAGTACTGAACCTGTTTCAACTTTATATGCCCCCTTGCCATCCATCTGGAAGTGTTCCTGATGCCCCGTGCTCTATGCGTCAGGAAGCTGGGAGCTATATATGAACGTTGCGCTATTCCCAAAGCTCCATGACGGAGGCACCTTTGGCGCACCAGATAAGCACTTTCGCATTCTGGTTCGACGCAGGGATGCATATGTAGTCGTTGCCCAAGACCAAGAGTTTATACGCGATAGAACACACACCAAACCAGCCCTGTTCATGAATTGCAGCTCGTTTCCTCGTTCAAAAGACAATTACTTCCACTACGTCCAACATCATTTCTCATAAAAGAAAATTTTTCCGTTAACTGTCACATTGTAAGCATTCAAATTTATAGAGAAATGGCAAAATGAGACCTACCCAGATGGACATCAGGCAAACGACTGGAAGGACTATTAATTACTAAGACGTGGACCAAGCCATATACCAAAATCTCAGTTATCTCGGTAACGAAACTCGGACCCGGTGGGTATCAGAGGCAGGGGAAAGTACCCATGATCCCGCTGAAGGCGCTGCGGATGGCGCAGTTGTTCCATATCTCCTGTCCCCGGATTTCCTCGACCGTTGGAAGCCTCAGCGGCTCTATCTTGGGTTTCTGTTCCTCCTTGGGCAATGCGACCGGCTCTGCTTCCGACGGCGCGGCCATGAGCAGGGATCGCCCGAGAAAGGAGAGCCCCCGCTGAAACACAGAGGGGGGAGGGAGAGAGAGAGGGGGTACAGGGAGAGTTCAAGTCGCCCGCCGACGGCGGCGGCGTAGCGGCGGTGGACGGAGAAGCTGGTCCGCCGCCGGCTTAAGGGGGGGAGAGGGCTCTAGGAGGAAGAATGATGGGAAAGAGAAATTGTCAAATGACTACTTTAACCCTATTCCATGCTCATGTCACCGGGATACAACGGTCTTTTTTTCATGGCAACTTAGTAGTTTCCCCTTGCAGCTTCTGTTAATTAAAAGCAAAAGATATTATTGATCGAAATATATTTAAATAAAAATTATAATCCCAAAATAAGTTCGTGATACCCGTAAAAATCCTCAACGATCTTGTATATTCACACGTGGAAAAACCATGGGCGTATATGATTTGGATGAGCATCCCTGCATCGACTGTGTCGGCTATTGAGGGGTTCACCTCTTAACCCTGGGCTTCATTAAAGGCCCAAGTAGCAGTAGGCCCAACTGGATTCAATACGCAGGCTTTTTGTTTTAATCATAGGATTTAATAGAACCACAATGGGAGGGGCAATGTACTTATTTGTGCCTCTCTCTCTCTCTCTCTCTCTCTCTCTCTCTCTCTCTCTCTCTCTCTCTCTCTCTCTCTCTCTCTCTCTCTCTCTCTCTCTCTCTCTCTCTCTCTCTCTCTCTCTCTCTCTCTCTCTCTTTCTCTCTCTCCCTCCCTCCCTCCCTCCCTCCCTCTCTCTCTCTTTCCCTCTCTCCCTCCTTCCCTCTCTCCCCCTCCCTCCCTCCCTCTCCCTCTCTCCTTCTCTCCCTCTCTCCCTCCCTCCCTCTCTCCCTCCCTCCCTCCCTCCCTCCCTCTCCCTCTCTCCTTCTCTCCCTCTCTCCCTCCCTCACTCCCTCTCTCTCTCCCTCCCTCCCCCTCTCTGTCTCTCCCTCTCTCCCTCCCTCCCTCCCTCCCTCTCCCTCCCTCCCTCCCTCCCTCTCTCTCCATCTCTCCCTCCCTCCCTCTCTCTCTCCCTCTCTCCCTCCTTCCCTCTCTCTCTCCATCTCTCCCTCCATCCCTCTCTCTCCCTCTCCCCCTCTCTCCCCTCTCTCTCTCCATCTCTCCCTCCCTCCCTCTCTCTCCCTCTCTCTCCCTCTCCCCCTCTCTCCCCTCTCTCCCCTCTTCGAAAACAACAATTGTGGAGAGGAGCGAGAAAGTGCCCATCAATCTCTCCCCCTCTCTCTCGAGTTCAAAGCCCACTTCTAGTCCCTGTTCCCCAATTGCAGAGAGAGAGAGAGAGAGCGAGATGTGTATTGAGCACAACGGTGCAACAATCATATTTAGATGTCAATGGGAATGAGAAACAGAGAGAGAGAGAGAGAGAGAGAGAGAGAGATGTGTTTGACTATTGAGCACAACGGTGTAACAATCATATTTAGATGTCAATGGGTATGAGAAACACAGAGAGAGAGAGAGAGGTGTTAGACTATTGAGCACAGCGGTGCAACAATCATATTTAGATGTCAATGGGTATGAGAAACAGACAGAGAGAGGAGCTGACTCTTACATCCACAGTGATGACTATTGAACACATAACGACGCAACGATCATATTTAGATGGCAATGGACAGGAGAGAGAAACAGAGAGCTGACTCTTACATCTGCCTTGTCGATTATTGAGCACATAACGGTGCAACAGTCATTTAGATGTCAATGGGTGTGAGAGAGAGAGCTGACTATTACATCGACCGTCTCGGCCATTGAGCACGAAAACGGTGTAAAATCATATTTAGATGTCAATTGGTGAGGGGAAAGAGAGAGAGAGAGAGAGAGAGAGAGAGAGCTGACTCTCACGTCGGCCGTGTCGACTATTGAGCACGTAACGGTGCAACAATCATATTTAGATGTCATTAGGTGGGAAGGAGAGAAAGATAGAGAGGGAGAGAGAGAGCTGACTCTTACATCGGCTGCGTTCACTATTGAGCACATAACGGTGCAACAATTATATTTAGAATGGGTTGGAGAGTGAGAGGCCGCCAAGAATCGTCCCCCCAATATGATAAATGAATCATTATTTTCTACTCGAGCTTCATTTTTTACTGTTTACTTGTAACCCCGAAAATAGGGATCCTACTGAAACAGAACAAACCACGTCAAGCCAAGAGCATCCTTTTACGAATCTTTATGATGACCATGTTCGTATCAATAAATCAAAAAAATCGGTTTTTCCTTATTTATCGAATCCTTGGGCTTAGTCAATACTTCTGTTTCAACTTCGAGACCGGAACCTGGAAATTTGGGCTGGGCAGGGACATAAACTTAGCCCTCAATAGAATGAAAAATAATTTACGGATAAAATTGTAGAGAATCAGACCTCAGAATAGCCTGCGCCAACACTCAGAGCTGCCCTTAATCCACTTCAAACCCTCCCAGCCGTGTACCAAGTTAACAGCAGAACATGAGATATCTCGGCTTGCGGATATCATGCTGTTGCCGGCAGAAGACTCCTCCCCAGGAACCTACTTCAATATGGCCGGCGTAGTTGGCGGGGGCCGAGAGCCCCCTGCCGTTGTCTCTCTCTTCCCGTCCTCGCCGATGGAACGGGCCCGCCATTCTAGAGCGAGAGCCGCTTGTCGTTATGGAGCCCGTCGCTCTGGAGGGAAAGAAGTGTCAAGAGCACACCTCAAGATTGTCAGAGCTTCGTGTTTTGTGGTAGTATGATCTCCAAAATCGCAAGGGAAAGTCTAGAAAAACGAGCCATTTGAGGAAATCTTACCAATTACTCCATTGAGATTCGAGGGTACAAAACATGAGAAAAAGATGGCTTTTTACTACCTAAAAGTGTCGTTCTCAAGCTCGTGAACTTCTTAGAGATTTTGATTTTAATTCTCAGTGAGCGTTGTAAGCTTGCTACAGCGTCCTCGGCCATACGTGGGAGGATCTGTACATCCGTTATTTTGAGTGTCTTTCTCGTACGGGGAAAAAGCAAGCTTGCAGTACGAGCTTGATTAGTATACCGAATAAGATACAACAAAATGATTTGGGAAAAGCTTGATGGAGATGGAAGAGGACACTTGAAGAGTGTGGTAAGTCTGGGATATCTTGTCCTCTCGCAAGGATGTGTGGAAGTAGAAGGTCAGATGGCGCTTATTTGGGCCATAAAAATCCATTTTTGGGTCTTTCCAGACAACCGAGCTGAAGTTTAGATCTTGTTGACGAGGCCTGGAAATCACAGATGCTTTTTACAAAGGGGAATCTTCGTCCAATCAGGCATTCAATGCTGTATTGGTTCCTGCATGTTCCTATCTTTCTCCCCCTCTCTTCAAGACGGGAAAGATGTCTGTTCCCAGTCGTTCTTTATTCGAACTCAAGCACCACACGCGTCCTCTCACTAGCTAGGGGAGACGAGGCTTCAACAACCTCTCTCTCTCTCTCTCTCATTTCTCTCTCATGGGTGCATTCAGAAGGAGGAGAGGAGCGAGACAGGGGGGAGAGTTAGGGCATGTGAAGGGCATTAAATGACAGAAGCGCAGACGAGTGGTGAGGTGGGAAACCGGAGAGCTCCAAGCTCGCCCTCGGAGACGCTCGCATTGTTTATAATCTCTAGGTCCTTAATATCGTGTCGGATCTCATTAATAGGGCCTCCCATTGGCTTATATTATATGACCTCTCAGCATCATTGATTAGACTCTGCTGTATGGTCAGCATCTTCCACGTATCTTTCTTCTACTTCCTCTGCGTCGTCGTCTCGATAAAACCGGCGGCGGCAGGAGGATGGAATCCCTCCGTAGAGGGGAGAAGCCGAGCTCGGCGTAGGGTTTATTGAAGATGCCGCAGAGGTTGCTGAACTGAGAGATGAGTCTGCGTGGCTTTACTTGCGTTTGAATCATCTTGGCTTTGATGGAGTCTTACAGATTCTCTCTCTCTCTCTCTCTCTCTCTCTCTCTCTCTCTCTCGCTAAATAGATGTTCTTCACGGAATTGTTCTTCGAGTGAGTTTCTACGCTGCATGAGACAAAGTTAAGGATAGTATATATATGGATGAATGGAGAGAGAGAGAGAGAGAGAGAGAGAGAGAGAGTGTGTATGTAAGATATTCCTTGTTGTTTTGGAGTGAAAACCATTCTTTGAGTTTAAGAAGTTTCTGCCGTGCATGAGACAAATTTCGCACAGCGAGCGAGAGAGACGAGGGAGGGAAGAAGAGAGAGAGGCCGTAACGATACTCCTTGTTCAAGACTCGTCCCCAGAGAAAAACTTGAGTTGTGCGGAGACTAGAGTCAAGAGTAGTGTTCACGTGAATGTCTGTCACAAACATTCACGTCGAGCTGGTCTTTCTCTCTCTCTTTCTCTCTGTACCGGAGACACAGACAGAGAGCAAGAAAGGGTACGCCTCTTGTCTTTGTTCTCCGGCGACCGCCTAGGGTTAGGGTTTTGCGTCGTTCCCAAGCGCCTTCCAGAATTAATGACCCAGATCTCGTTTTCCGTTTCGGATTCGTTTTCTGTATCCTCACGCGACACGAACGGAGAGGAGGGCTCAACCAACAACGTGATGCCCAAAACCCTAATCATAGCCCCGTGTCTGCCCTCGTCCCCCCCTCGCCTGAGCTCGTAGCAACCCCTCCGACCTTCATCGCATCCTCCACGGGCCTTCCCTCCACGTGACGGTCTCCATTAGAATCCTCCAGAGAGAAGATAATGACAGTAGCAGTCATAATATTTTTCTAAATGGCAACGCTGGTTGGCCATTCAAGATCAATAAAGAAAATCTGAGGATCTGTGGCTTGTCAGAGCAGCATCACGCGTTGACTTAGGGATCATTTTCGGTCGTTCAAGAAGCCTGTTTGACCTCTTGGATTGAGAAGTCCTCTCAGTTGTTAATCTTTTCTGGCAGATCTGCGAACGTTCGTAAATTTCAGATTGACCCCGTTGCTTTCGCTCGTTAACAAGATCGATTTCTGTTCATTTACTGAGAATCTTCCAATAGTTGATCGATCCCAGATACCAAAAAAGATGATGATTTCCTATTTTTACCTCCACAGTGATGAATTTGTTCTGAGTTTTCTCAGCAATCCGAACGAGGCGTTGGAATCATAGAAAATCAGTGTGCAGCTAAATGAATGCCACAGTAGTATCGTAATAAGAGATCAAAACAAAACCCTACTTTTACGTTATAATGGCATCAATCTGATGATCTAACAAATTCAGTATACTATTAAAGTCGAGAATTTCTCGTAAGTAGATTTACTCGCAAAGAGTGGGCTCGAACATTCCCAAAAATTTAGGAATAATAACTTAATTTATAATGTTGATGGGTCTTCTCCATTTGTCGTCAAGAAGTGTTTAGTTGACTATCTTGTTAGACTACTCATTCATTGATGATGATGATGATAAATCAATATAAGCATATGGAATACTATATTCTATTTATTGTCATTTAAAGTTTAGTTCAGGGTTGTGCTAGAACAGCAACATATGAAAATTGACGACTTAAATATCGTGATTAAATATATACCAGAATAAGTGGCAACATATGAACCTATAGGAAGATGCTGTTAGTCTTAATCTCCTACACGCATTATCATCACAAGGTAGTGTGGAGAACCAGATAGCCGTCTTGTCACTATCGCCACATGTTTTAATACACGGCTGATGGAGCCCCTTGCGGGCTCCTCCATTATAAATAAGCTCGGCTTTCTTCGTCTTACCTCGGGCGGCAGCAGGAGCGGCAGCTTAAACCCTTTGTCTCATCTCTCTCTTCTCTCTCTCTCTCTCGCTCCCTCTCTCTCTCGTAAATTCTCTCCCTCTTAGACAGTTGCAGCGCGGGCTTTTTCGTCAGGCATGGGTGGGAACTCCCCCTGTGCCTCCTGCAAGCTCCTTCGCCGGCGCTGCGCCAAGGACTGCATCTTCTCTCCCTTCTTCCCTTCTGACGAGCCCCACAAGTTCGCCATTGTTCATAAGGTCTTCGGCGCCAGCAACGTTAGCAAGATGCTTCAGGTTTCTCTATCTCTCTCTCTCTCTCTCTCTCTCTCCCTTCCTTTCTCTTTTCTTCTTCTTCCTCGCCCCTCTCGGCAATTATTTTCTCCCAGCGGAAACTGTTCCCCGGTACAGAGGTTGTACCAGCTAGACACCTCCACTTCATTAAGCAGGAAGAGACAGGCCCTTGTCTCTCCTTCTCTCATTCTCATCCTTCTTCTTGCACCGTCAGGAGCTCCCATTTCAACAGCGGGCGGACGCGGTCAGCAGCCTCGTCTACGAGGCGAACGCGAGGATGAGAGACCCGGTCTACGGCTGCGTTGGAGCCATCTCCTACCTTCAGAACCAGGTCACCCAGTTGCAGATGCAGCTGGCCGTGGCGCAGGCGGAGATCCTTTGCATCCAGATGCAGCAGGAGGCAGCCGGGTTGGGCAGCCACGCAATGGAAGCCGACGAGAAGTCGTTCCTCTTACATGGCGGCCTCGCGGGGGTGCCCCAGTTCATGAGCTTCGGTTCATCCAGCAATGTGACACAGGATCCGCCCAAGAAAGAGTCTCTCTGGACGTAATGCCGTGTATTCTTGACATCACTCGCTACTTGGATCGCCATACCCTCTGTTAATTTGGTCTTTCTTTTGGTGTGCTGGCTTCTGGGTTGGGGCGAGGGAAGCTTGGAAAGAGAGAGAGGAGGGGGGAGGACGAACAAGAGGATAAGATCAAGAGAGATGAAGAAAAGGGGCGGGGGGATGAAGAGTGGAGGACGAGAAGAGATAGATAGATAGAGTCAGAAATAGAGATAGAGAGGAGTGAGAGAGAGAGGAAGAGGAAGAAGTGGGAACAAGCAGTAAAGGGAAAGCAACATCTTCTAAGCTTTGTTCTCTATCATACATTCCACTTGTTACCACGGAGGGAGAGAGAGGGAGAGAGAGAGAGAGAGAGAGAGAGAGAGAGAGAGAGAGAGAGAGAGAGAGAGAGAGAGAGAGAGAGAGAGAGAGAGAGAGAGAGGAGAGAGAGAGAGAGAGAGAGAGAGAGAGAGAGAGAGAGAGAGAGAGAGAGAGAGAGAGAGAGAGAGAGAGAGAGAGAGAGAGAGAGAGAGAGAGAGAGAGAGAGAGAGAGAGAGAGAGAGAGAGAGAGAGAGAGAGAGAGAGAGAGAGAGAGAGAGAGAGAGAGAGAGAGAGAGAGAGAGAGAGAGAGAGAGAGAGAGAGAGAGAGAGAGAGAGAGATTGCTCCCAGATTATGTTCATCTGCCTTATGAGCAATTCATTCCGCGTTCCGTCCCCAGTTCCAAAGATCGCTAACTAATCCAGGTATCTTATTCGTCGATGGGTCAGCCTGCCATGTGAACCACTCCGTAGACTAGGGTTCTGTCCTTCGCTTCCCCAACAATCATCTGCTTAGCATAGGTCTTCGCACCTCTGCCTGCCACGGAATTTTCTCCTCTCTCTACCCTATTATTATTATGTGCAATAAAATGACGGTGTCTCTCTTTCTCTCAAACACACACGCACGCACACACATCCTCCTCTCTCTAAATCTCTCCGTTACCAGATCAAGTATGAAAAGAAGAAATTGTGAGCTCGGGTGGGAAAATCTGTGCGGATCTCTAGATTCGTAAGGAATATGATGACTCTTCTATGATCTTCTGCGATCTCAAAGCTTCTGTCTGGCAGTTCGCACGTCGTCTTCCAGCTGTGGTCTTCTGAAGAAGACGGCACCGAAGGGGACGATGCCGCCTATCCCTTAATAAAAATCCCTTATAAGCTGTACTCCATATGAGGACCTCTCCTTCTTCCTCTTCTTCCTCTGTAGATCCTGACGGAACAGTCCCTTAAACAGTGTTGTTCCTCTCTTCACCTGGAAAGTAGCCCCCCTATTCTAAATTGAACGAAACTATTTGCCTCTCTTTCTCCCCGTTCCTTACCTTGTTCTCTCCTCTCCTCCCTCCCGAGATCTGTTGACGTTTGGGATACCGAGTGCCCTTATCTGGGCTATGTCAGATGAAGCTATTTGGAACATGCAAGGAGGAGAAAATCCCCTTCCGTAGTCAACTCCTCTCTCTCTCTCTCTCTCTCTCTCATCCCCATTTTGAATCGATTAGTTTTGTCCGTATGCTGTAGCAAGTCATCGGAAGGCTTCCACATGGTTTTGGGGGTCGCATTGCCCACCACTTAAGCTACATGGGGAATGCCGGAGCTTCTTCCTGCCTAAACCACGAGGACCTGTCTTTCGCATTGAACGATTCTCAGAGTCTGTCCCGTCAAATCCTCCCCACATGGTTGGATGAGAAATGCTCATGTGAAAGAGAAAACAAAGTTATTAAATAATGGGCGCGCTGTATTTATCTATGAAAACGTTTTAAATGCTCGTATATAAGAAACCACCAGGCCGATGAGATCCAGAATTAGTCCAATAGTCTGGCCGCCGACTACTTATCCACCTTTTAAAATAATTACCACTTGCAATTTGTTAAATTATGTCCGCAAACTTAGTTAAAAGGATTAACTCGATAATTAATACATGACGTGAGGCTGTTTTATTTTTAAAAAAATCTTGATTATCTCAATGATTTTACTTTTATTTCACAAAAAATAAAGTATGCCATGTTACTTCTGGGCATGTTGGAATTCGCTCTCGTTGGAAGTTCAACAAATATGGAAAATTATTCATCAGACATGGGAGTTCCCGTATTTATCTATCTGCACAGGATACTAGAAAGATATTATTTTATTTTTCGCATGGTACTAGAAAGACCAAAAATTGACTTCTTTTCAAGTTTTCGGATGCATGGAAATTCTTTCCGTTTGGAATTCCGATAAGCTAAATAAAATATGATGATGAGTTCTCAGAAATAGTACGGTGATAGAATCCAGGCCTCTTTCTAGATCGCCGAATCCAGGTCGCATAAAATGGCCACGACGGAACGATTGGTGATCAGAGGCAGAGCTCGTCTAAGTCAACGGCCAATGTCATGTGGCCTGAGCTGTTCTTCGCGAGAAGGCCACTAGAAAACCCATTCAAATTCCCTTGTGCGACTTTTCGTTGTAGTCAAACTAGACTCCCCTCCAACATGCACAGGCCACCTCCTTCCTCGAGAGTCCCTCCTGCCCAAAGTAACGTGCGAGTGATGTCATGTTTTGACTTCCCAAGAAGGGCATCTTCTTGTTGGTTTCTTCTGATCAACGAGAGAGTATAGTTATACCACAGCCCTCCTTGATTTCTGACTCATCAGATTATGGTTCTCTCTCTCTCTCTCTCTCTCTCTCTCTCTCTCTCTCTCTCTCTCTCGGTACCTTCTCTCTACCCTCTCCATCTCTCCTCCTCTCTCTCTACCACTTTTCCTCTCTTTCTTTGTCTATCTGTCTATCTATCTATATCTCTCTCTCCCTATCTCTCTCTACCCCGCTCCCTCTCTCTCTCTCTCTCTCTCTCTATCCACCCTAATTCTCTCTTGGCTTTGTCTGGAACTTTCTGATAGTTTCGTTGAGACAGAGGTCTGAACTTCTGAGAAGATACCAAGCTCGTGGGTCTTCTAGTAGGAAACAAGGAAAAATGGGTTATTTATAGTATAATAGTACATAAGTTTCTCTCAATGTGGGGTGGGTTGGGGCTTTGCATGAGGTGCATAATCTTGGTGGACCTAAACAATATACAAGAGCTTTATTTACAATTTTATATAACAAATTGGAGGGGATTTTGAGAATTTTAAGAGAAACCTATGAGCCTTGAAGATAAATCCATAGTCATAAGCGTATGTATTTTGTAGAACCATCCGAAAAGGTTGCGATTTGTGTGGAAAAATGTAGACCGAAGTGGCATATGAGAATCATCAATATCCTTTGCAAATCACCCATTATGGCTCGGAATTGCTAGCCTAAAGTTAACGCGGCCCTGGGAGAAAAGCCCAAAAAGTAGACTTTTGGGATTATCCTTGAATGGGGAGAGGGAGAAGGAGAGAAAGGGAGAGAGAGAGAGAGGAGGAGGAGGAGGGAAAGGCAGAGACGGAGAGACAGGGAGAGAAAGAGAGGGAGGGGAGGGAGGGAGGGGAAGAGAGAGAGAGAGAGAGGGAGAGAAAGGGAGAGGGGGAGAGAAAGGGAGAGAGGGAGAGAGGGAGAGAGAGGGAGAAAAAAAAAGGGAGGGGAGGGGAGGGGAGGGAGGGAGGGAGGGAGGGAGGGAGGGAGGGAGAGACGGAGAGACGGAGAGAGAAAGAGAGAGAGAGAGAGAGGGGGGGAGAGAGGGAGGGAGGGAGAGGGAGAGAGAGAGAGAGAAAGGGAGAGAGCGGGAGAGAGAGAGAGAGAGAGAGAGAGAGAGAGAGAGAGGGGAGAGAGAGATGGAGAGGGAGGGAGGGAGGGAGAGAGAGAGAGACATCGTGCATTAATGAGACTTTAGATTTTGTACTTTTTGTTGACGACCCCACCAAAACATGAACACCGTTAAAATTGATAAGACATTGGGCGGAATTAAGGTACATTTTTATTTTGGGCTGGGCTGAGATGCAGCAGGCCTGGATGTTTTGGGCTGGCCCATGAAGACCTTGACTGATTATGCTCCCAATTTTTTTTCTAATTAAGTTTTTTTGTTGATGAACAGTGGGTTTAAATATTTACGATTAAATGAAAAATGGGGATAACTCGATTTTAAATTCCGATATCCCTTTAATTATTTTAAAATTTAAGGGTATATGGAATAAATATGGCTTATGATAACATTCTTAACGTAGAAATACAAACCTTTCATTCTATAATATTTTACTCATACCCTCTCGTTGGTGGTGCTTAAGAGAAACGAAGAAGCCGCAGAGGAGAAGCCGGAGCTGGACGTGAGGGAGATGCCGATTCGGCTCGGGGACGTCAGTCTCTGGGGAGGAGTCCTCTGGCTTCTCTGCTCTTCGTCGCTTGGCTCCGTTGCCGGCGTGTGCGAACTGAGCGTCGTCCAGGGCAGCACCCTCTACAACTACAGCTTGGCCTCTCCTACGCCCCAAAACCCCCACGGCGTCCTAAGCGAAGATGGGTACTCCTCATTTCTCCCCTCTCATAGCACTCCGATCTTTTAAACTTCCTCATATGTTTGAATTCGAATAGTGAGCTTCGGATGGGGAATGTTCACTGAAACCTGTCTTGTTGGAGGAGAACGATCCAATGTTGTACGTTCTATTGCGCGCTGGGAGAAGATTCGATTACGAGAACAGCACTTTATGTTAACTGGGTTCAATTTGATTGCTGGGGACCTTGTTTCGTCATTGTTCAAGCTTTCTACTTTCCTTTTTCGCCAAGCTTTCTTTCTTTTACTTTAAAAACCTATAGATTGGATTTTTTTTTTCACATGCTCAATGTTGATCGTGTCTTATCTTTTTAGGTTGAAAAGCCCTCTCAGTGGACGGGCTCCGGTTTTTGAGTTTAAGTTTTGAAAATTCCTTTTGAAGTATCTGCTTTCTAGATTCAATCTACTGTGTTTTAAGCCCACCAATATTGTCCATTCGAAAACCCGTTTTTTTATTTATTTATCGTTTCCGTAAGCTATCAAAATTTAATTGATGCTGGATTCATTCTTCTGATTATTTTTTACTTGCCTCATGTCCTGTAGGTTTTACAAGATAGTTGTAAATGACACTTCACTGTGGTTTCAGGTTGGTTGTCTGTCTTTACCTTGTATTTGCTAATTAAGTTTTTTTGTATATGTGGCATAAAAGAGGTTCTTTGCATGAATATCATTTTCTTTATTTACTCTGTCTCTTTCATCCATTATGACGTTAAGTATTTCAAATATTTATCCATTCATCATTTTGTCACCGATTATAATTGGAAGTGGTATTGCCTCGCAGTCAAATGTTCATATTTTGTCTTTCCTTTTCATTTGGACAGCCGTGTAATCAGATGATATTCAACCACGATCCTCCAAGATGCTTAGATTGTGAGGTATCTGAAACATTTTTGCCTTTATTTTGTTGATCTTCCTTTGATTTCATAGATTATAAGTTTCATGGAGCTTTCAGTTGGCAATGTAGGAGATGTTTCGACGGTGCTGGATCATCACTGACCATTGTTGACGCCAAAAATTCAATTGTACTTTGTGTGACTGAGAAAAGGATGACCTGCTCTCTATTTATAAAACATTTCGTTGCATGATATTTGAAAATAAAGACGTTCTTTATTACATCTTCGATTTTATATTTGTTCTCTGAAAGTGACAAGAGATTAAATGATGTTATGCACATCTAGCTTTGAGAATGTAATTTCCGAAATTAGGTGTTGGAACTCAATAAACCAGAAATTAGTATTTTTTGTTTTTTTTCCAATTTAATCCAAAATCCGCGATTAATCATTTTAGAAGGCCGAATCAGATCAACCATGTAGATCTGCGTTATCAAAAGCTCATATTGGGCTTGATCGGATAAGCTAATTTCAGAAAAGTAGCCAACACCATCTCAGCTAGTTTCAAAGGTCCTGCTCCTCATATTGCAATGCTGGTGCCAGGCTTGCGTCTTCTTTTTCTCTGTCTATCAAAAATCACGTTCAATGGAAGATAAGGCCCAACTACTGATCGACCACTATAATTGCTTATTAATACTGGATGGAGACTGGGTCTTTTTTTTCGTGTTTTTCTCCCATCAAATTGACGTCAGAAGGTCAAAATCTGGATGCCAATCCATTGAACCACATTGTGCTTCACTGATTCGGCGATGCTTATCTGTCGTTCATTCATATTGAAGAAAACTGCGTGCTGGAGAAACTAGAGAAATGCTAGGAATATGTAAAGAATTGAAATGCCAATATTTAAATAAGTACATTGGAAACTTATCTTTTGGTGTAATCTTTTGGTAGTACATCTAAGCAAGATGTGGTAATAAAGTCTGTCCTGTCATGGCTACACCCAGTTTTGGCTGTGAAGGTCACACTGTGGTGGCACAGTCATAGGCAGCACCAGTAAGGATGCAGTGCAGAAAAAATTGTAAAAGGATGGACACACCTAATTACTTGAAGACATCATATCACCATGAAATGTTACAAGAACAAGGGAAATACACAGATGGAAATGCATTAATTGTAATGGTGAAAGCATAAATCTGAGTGTTACAGCATTGGAACCATGATATCCATATTCATGCATTAAAATGTGTGAGAAGTTCCCACGTACATCAGTAGAATAGCTGCCAGCCACTTCTGCTAAGCCTCTTCTAGACCCACATGAAGGGGACGAGTCTTTGGGTCTTTTCATTTTGCCTCTTTATTGACAATACGTACAACGTGGATCTAATTGTGACATATAATAATCGTGCTTGGATATTTACAGATCCACATGAGTGAAATTATCTCAACCTATTATAACAGAGAATCCAAATCACATATAGTAATCAAGCATAATAGGAGTCATCAACAGAATGTGAAAGCCAAAGCTTTGGTGACACACACAATTTCCAGTCTTTAACTGTGGACTCTAATACCGCCCATTATCCTTTGACTCATACCTGCATTTGTTCGAGAAAATGTCATTAAATTACTTGTTGTATGAAATTAGCCACTTAGGTGAAGGTAAAATATGAACCTGGATTTGTATGACATTTGGTGGATCTGTGTACCCTAGTCAACTGGTTCTTAAGAGATTACACCCACTGTCCCCAGGTCTCTTTGCTGTCATAAATCTTAAGGTAATGGTAGATTATTGTGATCAGGTTGACTGGTTGCTTGTACCTTGTAATTAGTGCCATAGAAAAGTTGGAATTAAATGGACTGAGGACCACTGGATCGTTGCCCAAAGCTAGTATTTGGGAGTTCATAGCATCAATGTTCATTGACGCATATTAAGACTACTTAAATGAAACAGAAGAGGGAAAACAGCCATACAAGATTAGGAAGACCCACCGGCAGAGACTTTTTATTTGCTGTGGATCTCTGTTCCCAACTTTGACCTGCCTTTGAAAAGCATGGTTGCGAAGGTAACAGAAGCTTGACTAAGAGGGAAGTTAGAGGGGAATTGGAACTTTTTTGAAGCCATAGTAGGAGACCCCCGGCGGGAAGCCAAAGCAGTAAAGGTCAAGTGCATGTCGATGATGATGTCAGAAGTCTTGGTAGAAAAGCTCGGATGAAGGACATCAGTGCGTCTTCTTCACCCCCAAGTTTCTTGAAGAAGGGGAACTCTCAAAGAAGAGGGTAAATCTGTTGAGTACGGAGCCAATGGCTCAAGATGAACCAGTGATGCCGCAAGTCTCTCAATGGCTCATATCATGTTGTTCTTGACTGATCATGGTTCTTGGCTAGATAGTTGGCAACCTCTGGCATCAGTAGAAGGATGAATGGATGGCAATAGGCAGCTGACTTCCAACAATGGGAGTAGTTGAGCTGACTTCTGTCCGTTGGGGGGGGATAAAAGGGAGAAGGAAATAAGGATGTCAGCAACAATGGGCATTGGTAGCAGAGGCCCACGAGATCAGAGGAGCAAGTAGTTGAGCTGCTGCTATAGAATTTCTCATCCTGAAGTATGTAGACGGCTGAGAGTGGCAACGACGGTGACTTGGGAGGCCCTCAACCCTCAACCTAGGCTTTAATACCATGTAAAAATAGAAGATGAATCCCACACGCTATTTATTCACCAGGAGTACGAAACTTTGTTAGATACAGATCAACCTTAGCCATCACCACATCTCTTGTCTGAGGAATGCTGCTATGATTCTTTAAGTTATTAATGACGCTCATTTGTATATCTAAAGCATGATCTTATAATACCTTTTTTTGTATTGCTTCCACTCCATTTGCTGTGCAAAGGTGGGTTGAAGTCCTTACCATTCGGGACATTAAGTCTTTTGATCTCTCTGTACCCGAAAATCGTCCCCAATTGATGTCATGTCATGTTTTGTAAAACTGCGTCCCACTGTTAGCTGTTTCACCGACAACGCTTTTCCTGCATTTGACATCATGTGGGGATGGGTACGTCTTCCATTGATGCATACCCAGACATCGAATGTGGACTTTTTACTAATTTCATATTGATATTATAGATTTTTTTTTCTCTAAGAATGAGCCTTCCGCTGATTTTATGGCTCTGGTTGTTTTTTACTGCATTTTTCTAGTTAAAATAAATGTGAATATGTTGCTTTATCATTTCTTCATATGCAAAAAGGGTGTTTTGCGTGGGGGCTTCTTCATTTGTGTTATGTTCGTGAACTCATGAATTGCTTAACTTCTGTGATTGGCAATGTAGGATTGTGGCGGTCCATCACACTGTGGCATGAAATGTAGCGCACTCGTTGAAAATAATGTAGGAGGTAAAAATACTCTTTATGGTTTCACTGACTAATATTCCATTATCTTATTTGGGGCAATGCTGTCCAGTCTCTTCCTATAGATTTTGACAAGCCTTAGGACATTTTGTTCCTCATCTAGCTCAAGAACCACTTGAAGTTTTCCAGTAAATTACACCCTTCATTGATGCTCCGTTTCTTGTTTTCCTTATTTCTAAATGAAACTTTTGAATCATACGTATTCCTTCCGCGTGTTTTTCATTTTCATGCATCTTTAGCTTTTATGCACATTAGACATCATTTTATATTTCTCTTTGAATTCTTCAATATGCTAATTCATTCTCTATTTATTTTCCAATTTTTAATATTGATAATATTGAATGTATTTAGTCAATGGAGGTTGGATAAGGTGCGCCAATTGGTTTGTATTATTTGCAGGCTATCCTGTGTGCACTACGATAGGACAAGCCTCTAGTCTGGATGTTGAACTAATAGGTATACTTATGTTATTTACATGTGTTTAAAATTGTTTCTAACCATTCTGAGTTATTTTTCCCATCACCTACCTTCAGAATGAGGTCTTTTCTGGGGACTTTTGGACTGATCCTTTCCATTATTTAGGGATTTATTTGCTACTTATTAATAGGTCTGTATTGAATTTCTACTGCAGAAAGCAGAAATCCTAGCAAAGGTGTTACTGTTAAGATGTGGTCTAGCGGCCCCAAGAGGAATTGTTCGCTTTCTGTTTCTATTTTCTGTGATAAGAAAGGCGTAGAAGTGAGTATTACATGAACCTTTTTAGTGAGGACCTGTTTCCATTACTCCCCTCGGTTCATTTTTTCCATCTCCTGATCATCCTTCAGTAAATCTCTTTCAGGAACCTGAATCACTGGAAGTACGGGGCTTATGCGACTATGTGAGTATATTGATTGTCATCCTGTTTGTAATCGTTTTATTGCTCTAGAATTTTCTTGATAAATAATTAAAAGTGTTCCATGCTCTCAACATTAATCAAAGAGAGAGATGAGAAATGTTTGTATTGATTTATTTTCACTCATTCCTGAAAATTTGTGCAGTTTTTAAATCTTCCTCTGAACGACCCTTTTTATTATTTGAGTTTACGCTCCTCAAAGACTAGATCTTGTGCCAGACATTCTACGGACTTTCTTTGTGATTTGTCTCTAACAGGGTCTAGTGCTAAGGCATCCATCCGGCTGTCCAAAGATCATATCCACCGATGGGAAAGGGCTGGGCTGGTTTGGGACTCTCTTGGTTATGTATGTTTCCTAATCACAGCTACCAGTCACCTTGCGGCAGTGTGCACATTTCTGTGTAGCTCCTCTTCTTACTAGATTGGGAGTTCAATTTGTCATATTCTTGTGATTATTGCCTTAACTGGTTGATTGTCTGCCTTTCAGAATACTCTGCTTAATGGGGACGTACTTCTCAGCTGGTATAATTTATAGGTTTTTCTTCCTCAGAGTTCGTGGTGCTGACGTACGCTTTATCACCTTATTCATATCTTTGTCTCTATCCATTGCTTTAGGGACTCCTCATTCCGGAAATACATTTTTTAAATATTTTCCCTCCTCAATTAGCAATATTATAGTTTTACTGCAACAAGCTTCTCCATGTGCAAACATACGTGCTTAAAGTCAACCCAGGTGTTGATGATTTTCATGATCTTTGGTGAAAAAAAAGTAGAGATAGGTACACTGCATTTTTTATCATCTTCTGCTGCATCAAGCATGGGATTCATTTTTCCATATTGTAGCTGAAGTTCTAGAGGAATCGAATTTCACAATATTTTTCAGAATTATATATGTATATATATCTACTAGTGTACAAGAAATTGAAATAACGCACAAAAACAAAAAACTGAAAATTCAGGGTTTATGGCAAAAACATTCAGTAAATTCAGCCGTCATGGCAGAATTTATTCTCAGGTGAGCTATGTGACGGTGATGGATACAAAATAAAGTTTCATTTTGTCATGAAATAATGCGAGAATAATTATTATTTACTGGAAATTGAAATGTTGCAAGATTGCTCGCCGCATTGACATGGATTTTTCGTGATAACTTACTGATTCATCTCAAAACCCCGCCCAATCATCCTGAGATCATGCATAGCCCAAAAAAGCAATCGCATAGTGACCAGTCGTTGACATTAGCAGCTAACAATAAGTCAACGGTGTGAAAGGCGAGTAATTACATCTGTGCATAATACTGGCGGTAGCTGAATGATGGACGAACACAAGCTGACTTAAAAAAGTCTGCCATCAAGTTTCAGTTGTTCAGTATACTTGCGCCCTACACATTGTGGATAGTCCCATATTGTTATAGAAATAATCATATGATTATAAAGGTTGACCAAGATTCACCATTGCCAATGATATTTTCGGAAATAATCTTTCATTATGATGCTTGCCCCTGCATTTCAGGTTATCCCTAATCTGGAGTTTTGGTCAAACTTACCACAAAGGCTCCGGGTATGTATTCCTGAAGCAACATTCTAACCTACCTGCCTTGGAATCATATGCTCTGATGATGAAGTCACTGAGATGCCCCTATCTTCTCATCGTGGCGTTTTTAATGGAAAATGTGGAGGGATCAATAAAGTTATTTATCAAAATAAAGGCGCAATCCCTTTTCTCACCTTGTGGTTGACTATTGACGTGAATTCGTTCTACTAAGCATGTTTCCATCCACTCTTTCACGCACATGCTCTTGCTGTGAAATATCTGTATGACTTTAAAAAAATTATTTGATCTCTTATCATCCACTGGGTTACCATGTGGGTCTCTATTAGGGTACAAATTTTTTTTTTAATTTAATTTTTCTGTCCTAATTATCGGAAAGGGGGACAGCTTTACTAGACTTGTAGAAGCCGCTTCATGACCCATTTCAACCCCCTCCTCCTCCCAAAAAAAGAAAAAAAATTATTGGTCACGCCTGTAATTTTAGAAAAACAATTATTGATGGTTGAATGATTTTTGAAAAATATTCATATACATATATTTTGATCTTTGAATCTTTTACAAGGACTGAAATTTTCTTATCCTGATTCATTTTGCCTAGATTATTATCTTGTAGAAGATTTGATAGTTTTGGTGTAGGTATGAATTTTATCAATCGACCTTTGCAAACGATTCCATTGTCTTGTTTCATATACTTCGATCACGCCAATTCGGATGTGATCTTGCCCAATTTTTTTTTTTTTTCCTTCTTACTTTGAGATTATACCAGATTACCACTTGGAAATATATAATCTCTGATCCTACATCGCTGCACCAACACAAACCAGAAACTTTTTCTCAGAAGAATTCTTCAGATGTCTTGAAACCTTGATAACAGCTTCTCAATGAAATCGAACCAGATATTCCCCCCTCATCAAGGATAAATTCTAGTTCAGTAATTATGAAATAAGCAAGTTCGCCGACGAAACTCCTGTTCTTGGGTTTTCTTGATGAAATCATTGCATATAATCCCTTCTTCAATTCCTGTTTTATCTCTTCAATCCCTACCAGATCACAGCAAGATACACGAATCTCATCCACATGCAATAATTATAGCAGCTTGAGAAGGCTGGTTAGAACAGGGCCTCTTGAAAAGCCTGAGAAATATGTAGATTACAAAGATGAACCAGAATTATTTTTTTGTCTCGATAATAACAGCCGAAGTCATCAAACTAAAAGGAAGAAACATGGCCAGAACCAGGATTTTAAAAGAATCATAATGGTTGCTGCATTTGGCAACTATTTCAAGGCATTCCCTCCAGATCGTTCTCTGCATATTTTCTCATAACTGTAATTAAAAATCTACTTAATATCCTAAAACAATTCAATTTCTTTTTCAACTGGGTTTACCTGTTATTTTTTTCATTCATTTTGACGACTTTTTTCTTGTTTAGTTCCTTAAAAATCCCGTTATCGTTATAGTTGCCTTAATCTGGCCGAGTTGGTTCGTTGAGAAATTTTCTTTTATTATTATTATTATTTGTTCTAAATCATGCTGTGGCTCATATATGGATGCGTTCATCAATCCTCTATCTCCTGATATCATCTGCTGTCGATTTCAGGTTTCTCTTGCCTCTTTAGGGAGGAGGTTGAGAGCTCAACGCCGGGGAAGCCAGAGTTCTTATGCGCCCATGAATTTCTGATTAATAATAATAATAATAATCAGGATTTAGAGGTTTATTTATAATTTCTCGGTTTGAAGCCGGCTCTGATTGCTAGGAAGGCGGATGGAAGAAATTCATCAGGCAGATGGCTGCTGTTAATATTGCTCAAGAACAGGAAAGAAAGAAATGGGTCTGTAATTATTTTTTGGATTATATAATGAAAATTTTGGCCCGTTTTGGGGGGAAATCGGTTTTTTTTTTTTTTTTGTAGAGGTTTGTTCTTCTTCCTCGCCCTCTATTTTTAGTATTTGATTTCTTATTGAAGAAGACATTTTTCCTTCTTTATGGATTGCTGGGTAGATTACTTGATCAACATCAAATGAGAAAATATGAAGAAATAATATGTTTGGCTGAATGGCGAAAATATGATTTTTGCATCTGAATGTTCCTAAATTCTGCATCAAATATGGAATTCCTAATTATTTTCATTAAAAAAAATTACGAAGCCTTGATCTTTGATCATATTTCACAGAGAACACAGTCAAATTCAGTGATGTTTGGATCATTATCAATTAATGAGAATAGAATAAAATCGTTATCTTCGATCAATTTCTGCAAAAAAAAAAGGAAAAACCCTGATCTTCGGTCAAAAAAATTTCAAAACGCCTATCTTCGATCGAATCCCGCCAAGAAATTATGCCGACCCATCAGTCTTTGACTCATGAGAGAGAAGAAACTGGATACCATTCATTGCACAGGATGTGTTTTATCTCTCTAGAGGTAGGTTATTGGGATCTTGTTCTCTCCCCCGCCGGCACAGCCGCCGACTAGAGGAGAGCATCAGTTCATCAGGTTTTTTTTTTCTCTTTTTTTTTTTTGGTCTGAGAATCGGATTGAACTGGAAAGGGAGAATCATCTCCGGTCCTCTGATCTTCCTCCATCGGCGGAGAGAAGGATCGAATTAGACCAGATTAGGGATTCTGCTCGATCTCTGCTTCTTCCGGAGCTATATTCCATCGCTGTCGATCTCCCAATCATCGGGAATTTTCGGTTGCTGGTGCATGGCGGCGGTGCGTCTGGTCCGTCGGAGCCCTAATTCCTTCCCCGACAGCGCCACCGTAACCTGAGCCGAGCGAAGAAGAAGCCCTACCTGGCTGATCTCCGCGATGGCCGACGCCTTCCCCAAGTTCCGCCCGCCGGAGCTCGCGGAGATCGCCGTCTCCCACGACGGCCTCCCGTTCTGGCAGTTCATGGTGGCGGGCTCCGTCGCCGGCGTGGTGGAGCACACGGCCATGTTCCCGGTGGACACCCTCAAAACAAGGATGCAGGCGCAGAGACCTCCCTGTCGGCCGCCGGCGAGCCTCCGGCAGGTCCTCTCCGGCATCCTCAAGCTCGAGGGCCCCCGCTCTCTCTACAGAGGCATCACCGCCATGGGTTTCGGCGCCGGCCCTGCCCACGCCGTCTACTTCTCCGTCTACGAGGCCTCCAAGGAGCTCCTCTCCGGGAGGAACCCTGACGGCGTGGGCGGCGCCGCCGCCGCCCACGCCGTCTCCGGCGTGGCGGCGACGGGGGCCAGCGACGCCGTGCTGACGCCGGCGGACACGGTGAAGCAGCGGCTGCAGCTGAGAGAGAGCCCCTACAGAGGGGCCATGGACTGTGTGCGCAAGCTTCTGCGGGAGGAGGGGACGAGGGCCTTCTTCGTCTCCTACAGGACCACCGTTGTGATGAACGCCCCCTTCACCGCCGTCCACTTCTCCACCTACGAGGCGGCGAAGAGGGCGCTGAAGGAGGTGTCGCCGGCGACCGGCGGCCAGGAGGAGAGGCTGGTGGTTCACGCCGGCGGGCGCCGCCGCCGGGGCACTGGCCGCCTTCGTCACTACCCCTCTGGATGTGGTGAAGACTCAGCTTCAGTGCCAGGTACTGCTGCTCCTTCCCTCGATTTACAGAGAGCTTTATGAAATGCTCCATGATCGATCGAACAAGGAAGGAGGAAGGATCTTGACCCTCAAATCCGTCATCTGGTTGTCGTCTGCTACCTCTTTCCGCTGAATTCCCGGCGGCATTGGAATTCCGCTTGTTTGCAGGATCATGAATCTCTTAGCATCATGGAGCTTCATCAAGGGACATCGGAGAGCACCTCTAGCACAGTGAACTCATCCCTAGCATTGATTTCTTTTAGAAAAAAGCTGCGATTATGGAGATTTTCGCTGATAGTGGGATCACTGGATCAGATGATGGCTCGTGGGTTCATCCTCTGAAACCCTAGCCGGGGGAGGACCCACGGAGCAAGAAGAAGAAGAAGAAGACTGTGTGTGAGGTGCTGACTTTTCTGTTCCTTTTTCGGTTGACGGGCAGGGGGTCTGCGGCTGCGAGAGATTCTCCGGCGGGTCGATTCTGGAGGTGGTGAGGAGCATCGTGAGGAGGGACGGCTACGCGGGGCTGGCGCGGGGGTGGAGGCCCCGGATGCTCTTCCACGCACCCGCCGCCGCCATCTGCTGGTCAACCTATGAGAGCGCCAAGGCCTTCTTCCAGGAGGTCAACCAGGCCACCTGAGGATTTTCCCGTGTAGTTGCTAGTGGTTAAGGGAGAGCTCCACGGGCCGGTTTGCTCTTGAAGCCATCATTTTTTTCTATTAAGTTCCTGTTGTACACAATAATCTCTCTCTCTCTCATATTTAGTCCGTGCCCAGTTCTTCGGGATGTTACTTGCTCGTGTTCTACTTGATGACGTCTCTCTCTCTCTCTCTCTCTCTCTCTCTCTATCTCTATCTCTTTCTCTCTCTATGTGGATTTGCATTGACCCGTATCGAAGATCTCTCTCAAGACAACCAGATCGCCGTCAATCCAGTCTAAAAGGTTGCAGTTAAGACTCTTGTCGGAAAATCTCGCTGTAAGGCCAGCCTGCAAGCTCTCTCTCTCTCTATATATCCTCTCTCTAGAATGTCGGAGTTCATATGTCATCTTACGTCACTCTCTCTCTCTCTCTCTCTCTCTCTCTTTCTCTCTCTCTCTCTCTGAAAGTCGCGGCGCGTAGAAAGAAGAATCGCCGAAAGCCCATGGTTCCCTCCGGACCAAGCGATAAGGACGGCGGCCGCGTCGCTGTCGTGTCTCGAACATTCCTTAGGACGCGTGGGCGGGCCAGGCGATGAAGGTACACGTGGCGGCGGGAGGAATATCCAGGCTCTAGAAAAATCTAGACCCCACGATGTCCATAAATAGCCCTCCTGACCGACTTCGGGAGAGATTTCGTGGAACTGAAGGCATCGGACAAGAAGGCAGCCATAGAAGAACAAGAAGAAGAAGACCGAGAGTGAGCCCTAGAGAGCAGAGAAGAGAGAGAAACAGAGAGAAAGAGAGGGAGGATCGTTCACCGTGGCTCTCCCCGGAGAAGCTCGTCCTCCCATGTTGCAAGCTGAAAGGTTGGTCCTCTGATCCTCTCATCTTCGTCGAGCTTCTTCTTCCTCGTCCTCTGGTTTTCCTCTGTTCTAGCCGGGGAATCAGGGCGAATTCCTTGGGTTTCTGGTTGAATCATGGGAGCCGGACGGTTGCTAACCCTGGATTCCGGCAGGAAGAGGAGACCAAGAAGAAGGCGGAATGGCCCCAACTCGATAGCCGAAACCCTAGCCCGGTGGAAGGAGATCAACGAGCGGCAGCTGCTCATCGGCGCCGCCAGGGGGAGCGAGAAGCCGGTGGGGATCAGGAAGGTTCCGGCCAAGGGCTCCAAGAAGGGGTGCATGAAAGGGAAGGGTGGCCCTGAAAACCCTAACTGCAGGTACAGGGGCGTGAGGCAGAGGACGTGGGGGAAGTGGGTTGCAGAGATCAGAGAACCCAGCGGCGGCAGCCGCCTCTGGCTGGGAACCTACCCCACGGCCCTCGCCGCCGCTCTCGCCTACGACGAGGCCGCTATCGCCATATACGGCTCCTCCGCCCGCCTCAACCTCGGCCACCGCGCCGCCAACTCCGACGACTCGTCTCTCACTTACACCTGCTCGGGTGTTCTCCCTCCGAGAGCAGACAACGCCGACGACGCGGCCTCCGACGAGCGGCGGCCGGCGGCGCCGCCGGTGAAGGAGGAGCCGCTCGAAGGAGCCGCCGCCGCAGAGGAGGGCAGCTTCTTCTTTCCCCTGAAGACCGAAGCGGCGGAGCCGCCGACCGGAGCCGCCGTGGGAGGCCCATCGCCGGCGTCGGAGGAACACCACTACCCTGGCGGGATGATCGACATCACCGACCGGATGCTGGACATTGACGAGATGCTGCGGCTGATGGAGGCAGAGCCGATGGACGGCGGCGGCGGAGCCCCCGAGCAGGGCGCCGCGGCGCCGCCGTTCAAGTTCGACGACGACGACGAGTCAGCGGGCTCTTGGGCCCTGCAGCAGCAGCCCCTCCCTGGGGATGAGCAGTACTCCGACGAGTACTTCATGAAGCCCTTCTCCTCCCAGGCGCTGACTTTCAGCTTGCTGGATGAACGGAGCCTCTTCGAGCTGGGTTCGTCGGCCGACATGCTCTGGCAGGGCCTGTAGAGCAAATTTGTTTTTTTGGACCAGGTTGGGGGTCACCCACTCAGCCTCCTGTAGATCCGATCATCCAGAGCTGTTAGATAGATAATTATTGATGTACATTTTACCACGGACCTAGGTTTTCTATTCCGGGTATTTGTTCTTCCCATTGTTTCTTCCGGGGTCTACCCACTGGCCCCGACGAAATAATCAATCAGTATATACTGATTATGGTAATCCTTTGGGGTGCTGATATGATCTCAGTTACGATCATGGGCTATTCTTCAATCGCAGCTAAGGTAGCCCTCTTAATGGAACATGAAAAATTATGAATAAATTCTGAAGATTATGAACAAGGTCGGAGAATAGGCCATAGTCTCTCTCTCTGTCTCTCTCTAGCTATCACTCTCAAAAAGTTTGAAAGATGAGGCCTTTCTCTCAATCTATAAATACCCATGAGAGTTACTACTGAGTGGGCGGCGACGACGAGACTGAGCATGTTGTGGCGGAGGATCGCTGCGGCGACGGTGAAGAGAGGTGGAGGCGGCGGCGGGGTGAGGGCCTTTCTAACCGAGAATGGAGGTGGCGGCGGCGGCGGCGGCGGGCACCGTGCGGCGTCGAGCCCCAGCCTGTCCATCTGGCGGCGGAAGAAGGAGATGGGGAAGGAGGGCCTCTTCGTCGTCCACGAGCTGAAGCGCCTCCACAGATCCGGGAGGTTCGGCGGCGCAAGGCTGGAAGCCTTCGTGAAGTCCCACGTGTGCCGCCTCCTCCGCTCCGACCTCCTCGCCGCCCTCGCCGAGCTCCAGCGCCAGAACCTCGTCCCGCTCTCCTTGAAGGTCCCTCTCAGAATCTCTCCCTTCCCTCAGAAAAAACCCTAACCCTAACCCTAACCCTAATTGTGGCAGATCTACGAGGTGGTGAGGAAGGAGATCTGGTACAGGCCGGACATGTTCTTCTACAGGGACATGCTGGTGATGCTGGCGAGGAACGGGGACGCAGAGGCGGCGAAGAGGGTGTGGGGGGACTCGAGGAAGGAGGAGGTCCTCTTTGACCAGCACACCTACGGGGACCTGGTGAGGGCCTTCTGCGACGGCGGGTTGCCGGATTTGGGCATGGAATTCTACGGCGAGATGAGGCGGTCCCCTGATCCGCCGCTGTCCTTGCCGTTTCGGGTCATCCTCAAGGGCCTCCTCCGCCACCCCGAGCTGCGGAGGAAGGTGAAGGACGACTTCCTCGACCTCTTCCCAGGAATGGTCGTCTGCGACCCACCGGAGGACGGCGGGGCCGCCGCCGGCGACGACGATATCTTCTAGTGTTCTTCATTTTGTCAGACGGACAGAGATTAAGAGCCTCATTAATAGTCAGTCACACGGGCAAGTCTGAAGAAGGAGAAGGAATCTGCTACAATTAGAAAAAAAAAAAGGTTCAAGATTGAAACTTGAGCACTGAAGCTCTCAGCTCAGATCCATGAGGGAAGAAGAGTACAGAGAGGGTAAGCTCAGTTCCCACAATCACATGATGGTGCTGTGAAATGAAGGCAGGACGGCTACGAGCGGGTCGCCATAGCCCACAGCATCTGCGTGTTGGAACGCGCCAAATGCCGCGATCATCAGCGGGGAATGACAAAAAAAGAAGGATCTGCAGGGCTAGAGAGAGAGAGAGAGAGAGAGAGTACCTCCATCCTTGCAGAGAATCTTTAGGACTTCTCCGGCGACATCAGACTGCACAGAAGAGGAGGCAATACGTCGGAACTTGGAAGTGCCGACTTTGAAAGCTGAGGATGGGAGTGAGGAAGAGTACTCACTTTGACAGGGAGTTCGTTGCCGAATTGATCCAAGTACCCAATAATTTGCCCCTCGTCGATCAGATCGCCCTGGTTTTTTCCGACACATCACAGAAGCATGAGAGGGGAAAAAGCTGCTCCAATACTCTCTCTCTCTCTCTCTCATCTGGTCTTCATAAAAGGGTCTGGCCTAGCCCATTTCTGGGTTTCTTTCTCTCTCTCTCTCTCTCTCTCTCTCTCCCAGGTGTTCACAAGGGTTCTCGCCTGGAGCTCATTTCTGGATCTCTCTCTCTCTCTCTCTCTCTCTCTCTCTCTCTCTCTCTCTCTCTCTCTCTCTCTATCTATCTATCTATCTCCCCGGTGTTCTCGCCTGGAGCTCATTTCTGGGTTCCTCTCTCTCTCTATCTCTCCAGTGTTCTCGCCTGGATCTCATTACTGGGTCTCTCTCTCTCTCTCTCTCCCTCTAGTTTCTCACTTCCTGATCTTTAGAAAATCATGAGAGAGAAGAACGAAAGATAACAGACCAAGTTTTGACACTACCTCCTTAAAGCTCGGCGGCTGCCTCCTGCCTTTAATTGTTCTTCCGGTTCTGAATGAACCCACCTGCGAGCATCCGGGGTTAAGATCTGGTCTGCGGCAGGATAACCAACACAAATGGAGACGAGAACACACAGAGAGCCGGAGCCTTTCCCTACCGTTGGAGAGGACACAAGGGCATACGTCTTTATTCCAGAGGCCTCTAGAGCAGCCAGCTTCGTCGCCTTCACAGACGAAGGGTTGGAGAATGGACTGGCGGAGACTTGAGGGGGCCTTTGGGGAGCGGCCGGGGGCGCTGCAGGGATCGACTCAGCCATCGGCTCGCTGGGAATCGGCGGCGCTGTCGTCGGCGACACAATATGAGGCGGCGATTTCGGAGCCCCCACATTCCTTCTTACATGCATTTCGAAGCCTCCAACCTGAGAAAATTTCAATGCATTAATGCAATCATTTATTTAGTAAAAATAAAGTTTCTACATAGAAAACCATATGTTTCATGCAGATATTAACCACAATCGAATTCATTTGTCCAGAAAGCATACCTTGAGCTTGAGCTCTGCGATATCTGTCTCATCGCACACATCCAGCACCAACGTCTGAAATAGAAAAATAATGCGTTCATGTTAGTTGTTGCTCCGAAGTCTGATCTAAAAACGGTAAATATTTTAGTCAAATGGCCCATTTTTAGTTCCCCTCCATCCTCTCACCACACCTTTGACTTTTGACAGGCCAGTAAACACGAAATTATATTTACATCTTAAGATCGGGTATGCCACCGTGTCATAAGAAAGAAAACGCACACAAGGAAACTGAAGATCCATAGGCCTCTAAGAGCTGTAGTCCAACTAAGGAGTCCCAGCCAGAACATGTCAGGAAAGGCAAAAAATCTTCCCAGATTGTGAATTTTGAGCACCAGATAAAATTTCATAATCAGAGGACCATACGAAACTGAAGATGAAAATAAGTTTAATACTCCCCAGCATTATCCATGATATAAACCCATCTCTTGGAGGTGAAAGAACAGAAAGCAAAAGTCATGAGATTGTTGGCAAGAAGATTATCGCGTTATCTTCTGTTTGCCATCAAATGCAAAGATGCGAAAGATATTTTAGACGGATGACGTAAAGAAAATCATACATCTTTTAACTAAGAAATTAACAGGAGGGTTACTGGATATTATAACGTTATAGTGCATAGAGAGCAGTGTTCTTCCCTAAAAAGAGAGAAACGTGCATTGTTTCGTGGTCCTTTGTCCTATAGAGAAATTTACTAAACCAAAAATGAAAATAGGTTTAACCTCAAATCCATTTGGAAAAGTCGAATTCTTGTTGGTTTTCTTCTCTGATGAACCTGCGATTTTCTCCGAAGCGCCTGCCAAATCGAACAAACAATTGCATTCAGACGGAAGAAAATTCCAGAATCTGTGAGCTGTGAACGTTATCACAGGGATTATTACAACGTGTTTGTGCTGGGTTCTCTCCGCTTGCATCAGAGAATAATTTCCTCTGAGGTACGCTATTGGGCATGTTCCATTGTTCTTTGGGTGATGCTTTTATCAGTCTTTGTAGAGCACGTCCCCCGATTATGATGAATTACATTTTTGTGTAATTTCAGAGAAGAGTTTATTGAAATATAGCTTATTTCTTTTTAATAACGAAATTCAGCATTGAATGATTTGAAAACAAGCAGGCAAAAGTAACGACCCATTTCATTGTATTTCTCCCTTTTCAGCCACCTGAAATCTAGAAAACAAACAGAAAATGCCCTAAAGTACACTGGACCGATAACTCAGAAAGTCCACTTGAATAACTTTTTCTGGTGAGCAATTTAACACGGTTGTGGAACTAACTAAAAAAAAGGAGACCCAGAACAGAAAAGGTGAAACCATAATCCAGACGACTGCTTTCAACCAACAAAAATTCTTCTCGGGAAAGAGGCTTATTGGGAGCCGTACATAATACAAATGTCCAAATCGTATGCATTCCACGATCTCCAGAACAGAATACGTCATCTAATGCAATTACTAGGATGTCCTAGGTTCCAATTAGATTTTCGAAACCTGGATGTGCTGCAATAACCATAGATTTTTTTTGTTAAGTTTTCTCAATATTATCCTAATTTAGTTTAGCTGTAATAAAATTTTTTCTCGGTAAGGATAGCCATATTTGAACTATATATATACATATAAATTAGGATAAAGCATTGTCGTGATCCCCTCTCTTTCCATGTTTCTCTAAATTTTTCTTTTTGTCTGAATTTTACGTACATTTTTCTGCATGGTTTCCATGTAAATGATAACTTGAACTGTCTATTCTTCACTCATAAAGACCACCCATTTGCTTTCATAAGGAGCTGAAGAGAATGAAACTCCCTGATACTTCAGGACTTGGATTGAATTCGGTTACACACTACTAAATAATCCCGCAATGTGACAACAGCGAGATCAATGACTTATAGCAGTGAAACGCAACATGAGTTGACACTTTCAGAAAATGCTATCAGAGAAACAGTTTGAAGTTAACGCATTAATCGACTTACAACTAAATTCTTAGCATGATAGAAAACCCAAGGGAAAAATACTGAGCGTGAAAGAAAACTCTGCCAGATGTTTCAGTGGCAGTACCTTCTGAGGCCTTCACGCAAGAAATCCTTGTTGAATAAATTAATCTACCAGAAGCAGCTGAAGCCAGAGGAAAAGCCAGGCTGTATAACGATGCACTCCGTGATAGAGGCTTCTCCAGGAAATATTGTCCACCTGCATTAGTCCTCGCTGCACAATCATCCAGTCTGATCAGACTAGTTGTGAAGGGTCACTATGAACCGCCAAACACTAGAAGAAATTGGTTAACCATTTTTGATGTTCAAGACATCAACTTTTCACATGGGAGCCACCCACAAAAAAAAAAAAACACGAAAATTTCAGTCCATCATATCCTCTAGTCAGCATTCCTATAGGAATGGCAGCATGCTGTAGAACATCATCATCGCTCATATTGACCTTTTGCCTAAAGCGCTTTGTCTGGGGAGAGAAATTTTGAGTTAAGCCTAGTGTATCTTTCGAAGTTAGAAATCTGAACACTTGTCGGTGCATGGTTATTTCAAGCTGCTCCCTGGGCCACGAACGGCCTGGATAATTCTCCAATGTAATAGAATAAAAGGAAAAATGTTTCTCCAAACGTTTTCTCCAAGAATAAAGTGTGCATAGGTGTTGTATTTTCTTCCCATTTAAAAATGCCCTAGGTGCTCATAATCCTCAATGTTGCAAATTATTTACCACAAAATTTAAAGTTTCCCATAAAGAGGCTGCAGAAACTTCATTGGACATCGACGCTCCTAAATAGATTTATATTCCTATTTGTCCACCTTTCAGTCGCTTGTCAGTTGAATCACTGTAAATGAAACGTACAAGAAATGTCCTGATTTTTCTAAGCGAAACTTTACGGTTTTTCATTACATATTTCATCTTGAGAAAAACGATATTTAAGAAAAAAAGAAAATTTTGGATGCTTCATCCTTATGCTCCACCACCTTGCCAAGTAGTAGAATTCGAAATAGCCGAATCCGCGAATTACATCACGAATCCATCAAAAATTTCTTCTCAGTGGTCATAAAAAAAGTATGACTAAGACTGCTCTCACAAACTCACACACATTCCAAATGGATACATCAAATGAATGAACAAGATCCGCAAATTTCCCCTGTTAGCAGACACATCAAGTCATTTCAAGGAATTATTAAGATCTTCAACCAACTCAAGGATTATAAACACATCTTCCTTCATAATCTTCAGCGTAAGCTGGCCTGATACTTTCAACAGCAAGATAAACAATTCCAGCGCAATCCGTCCCAGAAGATAATGAATAAAGTCTTATATTAACATTCAGATGCCTTTTTGTCCCTGTAATTTTCCGTCTACATCTCTCGTCACACCCATTCAACAACCAATTTTATAGAAAAACGTGTCGCAGCTTACAATCTCGGAATGAATTCTCTGTAAAGATTATGTCCAGTCTTGCGATAAGCAACATAGTCGAGCTTCACCAAACAAAGCAAATACCTCCCCCCTTCACTATGGATCAGATGATCAACGACTTTGGACGAAGAATTCAAGCATATGTAGCATGTCCAACAATACGAATAATACGACGGGCCATTCTGGCTACATATACCACAACTGGATCCTCAGCAAAACAAGCCGGTCCTCGACTATCCTTGCGCAGGAACAATGGAGATAAAAGGATTTTCCATAAAAAGGGAAGTGATTACGATTACTGCCTAGTGGATCTCGAGATATAGAGCAGTTCTCTTTAGCATCAAACAGCACAATCGTAACATCTAAGGAAAAAACATGAACATATTTCGATGGACACCGAAACGGCTCAACGCTGAAATGTTGAGAACTAGGGAGAGGAAGCCAGAGAATGAACCACCTTGGAAAGATCGGACGATGGCGCCCTCCATTCGCGTGGAATCTGCAGAAGCCGAGTGGCCGGAGACAAAAAATGAGAGGAGATACGAATATCTGTGCGGCGAAAAGAAATCTACCGATCGGTGGAGATGCTCTGACGGATCTAAGAGGTTTCTTCCGCTCTCTACCTGGTAATCTCCGCCACGCTCAGCTTCTCCGCCTTCCTCAGTTCCTCACACGGACTGACACTGCCCAGAACAAGTGACCGGGGAGCATTTCTGGTGTGCACGTTGGACGTTTTAGATTAACCAGTATCCTCCCCCACCGGGGCCACGTGGACACGGATTTTTCACACCTGGCGCTCTCCCGGCCGTACGATTCGCGGGGACAATACGGGATATAAATCAACGGCTCACGATCACCCGTCTCCAATGCTCCCGCACTCGATACGGCCGCCGCCTTGCCCCGCCGTCGTTCAAATTGGGTTTTTAAAGTAAAATATCATTATACACGTGAGTTACTGATTTTCTAAGTATTAAATTAATAATTTAAATATGAAGACTTTCATAGAAATGCAATGAAACAGATTTATTTCTAAGTAATATAAAAAGAAATCCAGTGAAAAATTATTTTCTCGAAATTTACGCCCACGGATAGCGCCGCCTCGCGCTAACGTGCGCGGCTGATCTCATAAACCCTCTTCGCTTCTTCTCGCCGGCGTCTCATCGCAGGCCCCGCTCGCTTGCTCGCTCGTTGTCTTCTCCGTCGACAAGAAGAAGGCTGGAAACAAGAACGGTTCAAAACCCTAGCATCTCTTCAACCCGTGTCCCCGGCACGGGTTGGCTCTGAGGGATCGTCGATGGCGTCCAAGGTGGGGCTGGCCGGAGGAATTCCGGAGCGACGCGTGCGGCCGATATGGGATGCAGTCGACTCACGGCAGTACAAGGCTGCTTTAAAGCTTTGCACTGCACTTCTTCCGAAATATCCCAACAGTCCCTACGCTCTTGTAAGCTCTTCTGGCTCTCTTCCTTTATTTACTACAAGAACTTTGGCCGTTGGTGCTTAGCTTTTGATCTATCTGCTCTTGATATATTAGGCTTTAACGTGATCGGATTTGTGTTTGATTATAATAGAAAAAATATTTAAAAAAACTACCTAATGTAACGAGCAGCGCTAACGGACGGCATTTGTTTGTATGTTCTGCCGCTGTTCATCTTAGCCACAAATGTAGATAGTCAGAGGAGCAGAGAAGATTACCAAGAGTTGCCATGCTTACTTTGTGGTTACTTTTTCCCTGGCATTCTATCATTGATGCGTTTGCTGGCGACCACTCTCATGTATTTTTCTGTAATAATGATTTTTCCAAACGTTAGCCATAAATCAAGATACAAATATACATGTACACTTTACAGCTGCTATTAAAACCGACGAAATATTAAGTCGCGAAACGAACATATGGTTTTTTTCCTGATTTTTTTCCGTATAAACTTAGAGGTTCTATCTATGTGTAGTTATTTGCATATCTGAAGTGATCACCTCCTCTTTTTTTTTGTTAAAGAGGCGTCCATTTTCAATATATTCAATGAATTCATATTGTCATCAAGTTATGCCCAGTTTTTAACTAGTTGTAATTACGTATTTATGTTAGGCACTTAAGGCTCTTGTTTTGGAGCGGATGGGAAAGCCTGATGAAGCGCTAAGTGTTTGCTTAAATGCGAGAGAGCAATTATTTTCTAGTGACATAATCTACTTGGATGATCTCACTCTCAGCACCTTACAAATGGTCCTTCAACGACTCAATCGCTGTCAGTACCCTTTCTAATGTTCAACAAATGTCACACTATTGATTTAGTCATTGGTCCTTTCAGTTGTTCTGTTTTCATAAAAGTTCACGTTCTGGCAGTGGACTTGGCAACTTCTTGCTATGAACATGCATGTGGGAAATACGCAAATAATTTGGAACTTATGATGGGTCTCTTCAGTTGTTATGTTCGTGAGTACTCCTATGTGAAGCAACAACAGGTTTGCGAACATATAAGAAATGAAAATAATTTCCCTTTTTCTCCAATAATTTATTTCTCACATGAGACTGATTACGTTTCATTTTCTTCTTGTGGTTGTGCCAGACAGCCATTAAAATGTACAAAATTGTGGGTGAAGAAAGGTTTTTGCTTTGGGCTGTTTGCAGCATTCAGTTGCAGGTTCTACTGTCATATCCTTTTCTCGTCATTCTTTCTTTTCCATTTAGTTATCTATTTTCCCGATGATTTTCTCTCAGATGCAATTTATTGCGAACTGGTAGTTAATATTTCGGTCTCTGCTTCTGTTAGGTGTCTTGCAGTGATGCTGGTGACAAACTATTGCCCCTTGCAGAGGCTTTACTCAAGAAGCATGCTACCACCTACGGTTTGCATGAACCAGACGGTATTTTTTTTTTCAATTTTTTACCCTTGCGAGCTCTTTGTATTTTAATGTGAAATAAAATTGCATGTGATTTTTCATGTTCAGTAAACTTATTCAAAACATGGTGCAGCACTTCTCGTGTACATTTCTATTTTGGAGCAACAAGCTAAATATGGGGCTGCTTTAGAGGTTCTTTCTGGAAGTTTAGGGTCTCTTCTACCCATTGAAGTTGATAAATATCGGATACAGGTAGAACTTCTTTTTTATTTTCTGTTCCCTTTTAAGGCAGATGTTTTGGTTAGAATATCTGGCCCTAAAGCCGGATATGCTAAAAGTTGGTTTACATTTATTTTAGCTATCTGGTGCACAATTATGAGCGAAGAAGTCTTTCTGATAGAGCAACTAATTGATTTTGTACATGTTGTCCACTGGTTACTTGAAGCTACACTGAACATTTCTATTTTTTGAGAAATTCCCAAGTTAATTTTGCTATTTTTAGCTCTAATTGTTGCTGATTTTTCTGCTTATCTTGTCTGTTGACTCCAAGTTGACAGGGGAGACTTCTTGCACGTGCTGGTGACTATGTTGCTGCTGTGGATATCTTCCGTAAGGTCTTAGAACTATGGTAATGCTTTAGGTTTTTTTTTGTCCCTTTTGCACAAAAATGATATATGTCTGTGCGTGGATGTCCTGCACTTATGGATTTTAACAGGAAATATGAGAGTGGAATTATCCTCTTTATTATATTTTTGGAGATTGATGATGCTGATTTGTTGTTATTCACTAAATTCTACTGAGCATGTGATGGAACTCTTATATGGCCTTGTCACGTTTTTACGTGGTTATCATTTTATTGTTTTTGGCACAATAGATATAAGGTTGTAATGTGACAGTTGAACTCCGACACTGCTGATCACCAGTCTTTGGTTTCACCCATTGAGCATTCAACGCAGAATATTGTGGTGTTTCCCTTGTATTTTTATGTTTAACCAAATAAATTTGATGTTGCACACTCTATGGAGCATTAAGTTGCACATCTGTTCCATTTTTGTATGTTTTCCTTCTTTTATAATAAAATATATTTGGTTTTTTACGTGCTTTTTAAAGCCTTCAATTTTAGTTGTGCTTATTCTGAGAGGTGCACCGGTTCTCCAAAACGGTTATTTCAGCATTAGATATTCAATTGCCCCAATTCTGTGTCATCTGTCCTTTGAAGGGAATACCTGAGGACCTGTGTTAGATATGATTACTATGTCCTCTATGTGATATATTATAACATAATGTAGTGTTTAACCGTGTCATTTGTCACTTTTTTTGTCTTTTACTTTGTTTATCTTTAATAATCAATCCTAGTTTTTTTCCTGGGCAGTCCTGATGATTGGGAGTCGTTCCTCCATTACTTAGCTTGTTTGCTGGAGCAAAACATGAGTAGTCTCGCAGAGACTATCACTGGTGCAGTTGGCTTTAAAGGCACTGACGTTCTCAAGCACTGTCATTTGCCTGAGGATTTGGTGAGTTTTATTTGATAAACATTTGTAAAAGTTCAGATGTCATGTTCCAGTGAAGCCTGACACTATTTAGTTGATGTACAGTTTGAAGAACGTATGTCGAGTGCATTGTCCTTTGTACAGAAGTTGCAGATGGAGGTCGATGGTGACTCTGTAAGATGCCTGTACTTGGCAAAAATTGAAATTGAAAAACGCCGGCGTTTGTATGGAAGAGCAGAAAATGGAAGATTAATCGAGGCTTTACTGGAATACTTTTACAGGTTTTGTAATGTTGCTCTGAACTGGACTCCCCTACTTTGTTCGAAAAGATCCTTGAGAAAAAGTGCCTTCAAATTCGATTTTTTTAATGAAATGCTTAATGAATAGGGCACAGGTGATATTAAATACATATTTATATTATGCGCTATTTGCCACTAATCACTCACTCGCTGGCAGCTCGGGCTCCTTGTTTCAAGTTCGTTATCCTGTCTCCGAAGATTTGTTCCTTAGAACACTCCCCCCAGATCATGGGGTCCTTTTCTTTTGTGATGTATGCAAGAATACCCCCCCCAAAATCCCCTGGGACTTAATATCACGTTGCCTTCCTTTAAATTCGAGGAACAGCTCCCTTATCAGGTTGGGCCGCACTTTTGTTCTTTGAAGCACTCTTATTTTTCATGGTCATGTGGTATTGCTTGAAAAATTGATTCTTGATGTGTCACTTCTGAAAACATCGTTACTGTCATATCCTTATCTCCTATGAAGACGTAGACCTCCTGAAGGAGGCACTATGGTCAGTATCTCATGTTATTCCATCATTTTGATGAGAGAAAGCAATGCTTTCTTTTTAGGGATTCTCTTAATTTGCCACTATTCTTTTGTTTTGACTATAGCGAGTAGTTATCGATATACATCCTTAGCACCCATGTATTTGAACTTTGTCTAGACAATCCAACAATCAATACACCTTCACTGAGCTCTGATTGGTAATCTTCAGGCGTCATTTGAGTCGAAATTACATTGTTTCAGATAACTTCGGGAAATGAGTTATTTTTTTTCCCCGTCTGCGTTATTTTATAGTTCTCGTCTCTGCAATTGCTTGGTATGATTTACTGCGTATGTTGTGATGTCACTGATATAAATATCTTTTTTTATCTCTATACAGATTTTCATAAGATCAGCTATCTTTATATGCATATTATTTGTCTAGATATCCGCGTGAGGAACTCTCATTCATTCATCTTGGAACATTACCATATCTGGTGTCAAGTCTGATTTTTCTCCTGCCTGCAGGTTCAGTCACTTGTCTTGCTTCGCATCAGATGTGGAAATATTCTTGGATGTCTTAACTCATGAAGAAAGAAAGGAACTGTTGGAAAAATTCATGAAAATTATTGAATCTCTATCAATTACACCCTTACAAACATTGGGCCAAGCTGTGAATATTTTTCGAATCAAAGAACTTTTCGGCTTAACTTTCAAGCTTTCAGTTTGTGGTAAGATCTCATTGTATAGAGTAGCATCTCATTTTTCAGAATTTAATTTCTAGACTCCTTATTACCTGCTTCCATTTGAGCTTCCAAACATCATATTCCTCTTTTGGAACACTGGAAGATAACAATGCCCATTAACAAGTGCTCATTTTAGAGGATTAAAATGAGCACTTGTTAATATCTTCGTATCTTTCCAAAAATGGCTTTTACCATTTTCATTCTAGCTGTTCCCTTAATTTTAATGGCTCCATCTAATTCGCCAGGACGAGGAGCCATAGCATAACACAAAATACTGCATTTTTAGAATTAGAAAGTAGGTATGGTATCGTTGCTAATTTGAGCTGTTAGTTTGAGCTAGTTTGATCTGTCATGTTCTCTATTTTGCCTTCTAAGCTGGAAAATGCCCCATTTTCTCATTTTAGTCTACGTAGAGTTTCTCTGTATATATTTCATGTTATTTATTATTGCGTCGTTTGATATTTTAATCTCGTAATGTGGCTTGCTTACAGCACTTGCATTTTTACAGAACTCAAAGATGCTTCCTTGCATTTGGTGGATATGTATTGCAAAAAGCTTTCTTTTTCAAAGGACCTGGATCCACAGGAAAACGTACATGGCGAGGAATTTCTGTCGATGGCATCGAATGCACTCGTTCAGGTATCTTATTGTGTCACTAAATTTGATTTATTAGTTCATTGTCTGATAAGTGTCGCTGACCCTAGCAATTTTTTTATGGATTTTAGTTTAGTAAAATGTCGCCTCTTGGCTACCAAAAATATGGACTCCCATCAAATGATATCCTGGATTATGAAATATGAGCACGCCTTATATCCACCGGTTGGCTTATTATTTGATGTACTCTGCTTGAATTATGAAATATCACCAAGAAAAGGCGAGAATTAGAAATATACTTTCGTGTTCTAAATTGGGCGATTTTTCAGCTTGAGGCCCTATGTCGATGCTCAGGTTTTTAATGTTGAGCCAGAGGTTTTCCATGATAGACCCATGTAGAATTCTTCATTGTATTTGACATGCATATCATACAAACGAAAGAAATCATGTTTTTTCCCGGTATTTCAGTGTATGATTGTGAATTGTCCATTATTTGTCAGTTTTTTATTTTGTTGAGGTGTCCTTTCTGCTTGTTTTGAATTGTGCATAGTATTTTTCTTAAGTATCATCTCTTCAGCATGAAGTTTTGAATTTTGTACACAGCGCGCTATTTTCGCTAAAATAATTTGAAATTTTCATTGGAGTTTCAAAGAAATGTATTTCAAGATTACAGATCTATTTCCGGCTGTAACTTTTTAAAAAAATGTATCGCTTATTCATCGAAGTATGAAATAACTAGGCAAATTTTTAGGCTCCTAATGGACAACAGAAACGCTTACTTTGGGACAATACTAGAGACTGTCGAAGTTCCTCAGTTTTACTGCATCTGTCGTAAGCTGAGCTTGTACAATGGATACTCTTCTTGAGAGGCTCCACTGTTTTGGCGATTAAATTTTCAGCGATTCTTTGCGTAGGTTGAAAGAAGTTTAAAGATATCCATACAATAACATTTCTGTGCTCTTCTTCAGATTACACTGCACTTTTATCAATTTCAAATAATGAAGCAAAGAGCCGTAATTTTGGGCAGGAGTAATGTAGAGGGTATGCTAACTTGACAGGGGCTGCAGAAATCTTTGACATTGTAAGATCCAGAAAAAAAGGAGTTTCCTCTGAATTCATGAATGATATGTTCATAAAGATAAAACTCATCTAGCCCGTTGGTGCTGGAACCGTTTTATTGCTGTAGACCATTGTTTTCCACATGGGTACGAATGCGGTGTCATTGATCCTTCTAAAATAATTAAGTGGATTATCTCTTTTATTCATTTTTATTAGTAATCGATTTATGATGGTTTATAGGCCATCCTGATTTCTTCCCACCTCTGATAATAATCGGGCCGATGGTCACGACTAGAACGGTTCCTGCCTGTTATACATAGTTGCATATTGTTAGAAAACATAGAGAAAGTGGGGATAAAACCCTAACTCTGATAGAAAACAGAGAAATAGGAGGAATGACCTCTGCCAAGGAAGATAGAGGGGAGGAACGCCAGAAAACCACTTCACCCTTTCTCCCACCTTCTAAGTTTCTTAAACAGGGACAAAAACCTAAAATACACTTTCCAATAAAATGCCTTTAATCCTTTACGATATTACGCTTAAACCTTCTAGCACATCTTTTAATCTCGTATAGTGAAAGCAGTGAGGGTGAGCGTGGTCTGTTGGCGCCATTTCAATTGCATATCCTGTTGTCAGTGCCATTTCTATTTTTTCATATTAATTTGGTTTTTCTTGCTCTTGCATAATTTTGAAGCATATTGGGAAATTCGTAAGGTTATAATTTCACGATAATGTCTTGGTTTGCTGATTTTCCCTTCTGATTGCGTCTAGTTATTCTGGCGCACTGGGTACATGGGTTACTTGCTGGAGGCAATCATGGTTTTGGAATTCGGCTTAACCATCCGAAGGTCAGCCCAGAAACCAATTCCATCGTCTTTTTTACTCGACTACGGACGTGCTTATATGTTTCTTACTGGTCTCCTTTTAATTTCTAGTTTTTATATAATTTATCATTCATCCTCGGGCTCTCGCAATAAAGATTTTGTGCTTATATTTATGATTTTTCTAAAAAAAGCTGACGTTGTCTTTAGCAGCCCCACGTCTCAGTAATTTCACTGTCATTGATCATGACGACACGAGATTGCCGTTAAGTAGGCAGGCAACAGGCAATGAACTCTTGCATGCGAGATTATTTTTAAAATGCTGCTGAATGAGCTGCCCTCAGGAATCTGAACTAGGGCTTCACTAAACGGTCATGCCGGACCAAAAGAGATGGAGAAAAATTGACCATATATCCCTAAATATTTGTGATTTTTAAACATTTCCATTTTATTTTATTTTTTACTCTCAGATCAAAGAATAACGGGCGCCGTGTGATGATGCTCACATATTTTTCTGCTCTTTTGTGATGAACTGTAAATACCATTTCTTACCAACCGATTTACGTTTGGCAGACATGTCTGGCAGTACAAGATCCTTCTGCTGCACCTATATTCTTACTTGGGAGCCATACCACTGGCGCATGAACGGTATAGGGATTTCGGCTCTGTTGAATTATTTTATCTTCCTAGTTGATAGATACAGCTCCATTATTATTATTATTATTATTATTATTATTATTATTATTATTTATTATTATTATTATTATTATTATTATCATTATCATTATTATCATTATTATCATTATTATCATTATCATTATCATGATTATTATCATTATTATTATTATTATCATCATTATCATTATTATTATTGTTATTATTATTGTTATTATTATTATTATTATTATAGTTTTGCCTCCTTTATTGTTCTAAGGCAGCTCTCTCGTGAAGGTACGGTTCCCTCGAGGTGAAGAACATCCTACTGGAAACGGTCTCCCACCATATTTTACCGCAGATGCTGAAGTCGTCCCATTGGGCCGAGCTCTCCGTCCTCATGAGGGAGTATCTCAAGTTTATGGACGACTATATGAGGGAGGCTGCTGACCACACCTTTGTCGCTTACCGCCACCGTAATTATTCAAAGGTGATGAGCGGGATAAATATATGAGCGCTGACTTTGGTGCCGGAACTTTGGAGAGTGGATCTTGATAAACCTCTGCCGGTTATTTTTCTGTTGAGAATAATATGCGGAATTATTTGTTCAGGCAGTTGAGTTCGTTCTCTTCAAGGAAAAGCTGCAGAACTCGGCCCAGTACTTGGCGGTGAAGATCGAGACCTCCATCCTACAGCTGAAGCAGAAGGCGGATAATCTCGAGGAAGTGGAGGTGAAGAAGCACGCTCTCCGTCTTCCCTTACGCTCGCTCTTTTATTAGTTGTTCCTCGGCAGCGGCCGGGCTGAGATCGTCCTTCTGCGCCCATCTTCCAGAGCACTCTCGAAAGCTCTGGATTCGGAGCCAGGCTTCTACAGCTGTCTAGCGAGGAGAGGCTTAGGTCCCTGACGTTCAATGAAGATCTGGAGTCGCGACCTTGGTGGTCCCCGGCCCCGGAAGTCAACCTCCTCCTCGGTCAGTTATTCCTCTCCTCTCGCGTGGTCAGCGCGTGATGGGGCCACCAGGCAACTCGCGCCCAGGGAGGAATTCTGACTGTTTTTTTTTTTCTTTTTTTGGTTAACGATTCTTGCAGAACCGTATGACGGAAATTTCTGCCCCAGCAAGAGATCGGTACGGCGGCTCTATTTTCGTTATGTTCATGCGCTCTCTATGTGAACTGATTTTTGTTCCACGGGAAACCACCAGGGTGGAGATGCGCAGGCCGTGGACCGGGGAGCCATCAAGAGGAGGTCGCTGATCCCTCGGCTGCTTCATCTGTCAGTCCAGGCCGCGGCCTCATGGTTCAAAGAAAACGCCGACGTCAATGGCTCCCCCTCCCACGACGATGGCGAAGAGCACAGCTCCTCGGAGCTGACAGCTCTGCTGGAGCAGTACTCGGCCACCCTCGGTCAACCGTTCAGGGAGGCGGCCAGAGCGATCGCCGCAGCTTCGGAGGAGGACCAGAAGCCCCTTGAGGTCGGTAGTCCAACACGAACGAACTCCCCACCCCCCCCCCCCCGCTTTTGAACATTGAAGAGAGAGAGAGAGATTTTTTCAGGGTCTTCCCACAGGGGGATGGATCTTTTTCGGGGCCCTTTCGATTATCTCCAGGAACTGATGAGATTTCCAATTCCGTGGGAGCAGGTTCTGGCTTCGGACGTGCCCAGCTGGTTGACCTTCGCCGTCTTCCTCAACGCGCAGAGTCTCGGCCGCCGCCGTCGCTCTCCCCAGGAAGAACTTGGCGGCGTGATTACGTGGACCACCGTTGATAATCTGCTCCGGAGATGTGTCAGAGAGAGCCTGGCTTTGGCTTCTTCGGAGGAGGAGGTGACATCTCCGTTGACCCGGCCGGCCGTTGACCTGCCGCTGCTGGTGCAGCTCATCACAGAAGCCTGTTCGTGGCACGCCCTCATAATCCAGGCCTGCGTGCGGTCGCTGCTCCCATCTTCCGGTAAGAAGAAAAAGAAGGCCGGCGCGGTGGACCAGCCGGCCGCCACCTCGGCATCCCACGTCATCTTGCTCCGGGCCTCCATCGACTCTCTGAGCAGCACCGTGGACGAGGTCAGGCGGTGGCTGGGGCACCAGCTCGGCCCCACGCTGGACGATAGCGTGGACGCCCTGCTGGCCCTTGTCCGGGGTGGAGGCGGCCCGGTGGGGCCCGGCCCGGTCTTCCAGCTGGTGGAGGAGTTTGCGTCGGGTGGGGATCCCGAAGTGGGGGGGAGGATCTCCCAAGCCTTGCGGTCTTGGGATTCTGCTGATGTGTTGAGGAAGCTTGTTCAGGGGCGGCGCACGGCGTTGACCGAGCTCCACCAGATGTGCGAGTTGAAGTTGAGATTTTTGGACTCCCTCAGAGCGTCGGTCCAGGGCCCCTGAGGGACCAGCTCGGAAGAGCGTGGCCCATCAAGTAATGTTCTTTTTTTTTTTTTTTTTTTTTTTGCTTTTTTCTTGCCCCCACCAGCTTCGATCATATTTGGCGGCAATTGGGAAACGCCGGATTTTCTACTTTATCTTTTTACGCGGAACCTGCTAGTCTTGTATTTTCTTGGTGTCGACCTCTTGAGATCTTCCCGGGTTCTTCATATCGATGCTCTTCATTTTTGTATTCTTTCTTGGCCAAGTGTCGTCATTACGTCTCCCGCCTCAAAGCGTGTGGGTAGTCAACGTCAACGTGGATCTCTCATCAGTCGTCGATGCCGGGATATGATAGCAGTGAGCCTTCTCGCTCTTGAAAGAATATGAGAGAGAGAGAGAGAGAGAGAGTCATTTCCCGGAGTTCAAGCATCGTCCCTCACAGAGCAATGGCCGAAAAAAAGGATCTTTTTCCCACAGCCGTCCGGTCGGTCACCGTCCACCCCGTCCCTTCGCTATAGCGCTCCACCTGCCGCCCCATTCATCGACCAGAGATCAGCTAGAGAGAGCGAGAGAGAGAGAGAGAGAGAGAGAGGGAGCTTACGGCATCTACGACGGCGCCGTCGACGGTGACGCCGCCGATGGCGTACAGAGAGCCTCCGACGACGGCGGCGGCAGCGTATCCCCTGGCCGTGTTCAGGGCGGCGCCGGCGTACCAGGAGGAAGCGCGGGGATCGAACACCTCGACGCCGGATGATAGCCCCCTCCCGTCGTACCCTCCCACGACGTGCCTGAAAAACACAAGCACACAAACACTCAAACATATTCTCTCTCTCTCTCTCGCTCTCTTTCTCTCTCTAGAATGACTGATCGTTCCATGGGTATGAAGGAACAACAAGGGAGTGCTTCTTACAGCTTGCCGTCGAGGACGACCATGGAATGGCAGCCCCTCGCCGTCTTCATGCTCGGGATCCTCGTCCAAAACCCTTCTCTGGGGTCAAACCTCTCCCCCGACCTGCCATCACCCCCAAACCGGCGGAGATAATAATTATTATTATTACTATTAAAAAAACAAGGCGAGAGACCAAAGCGTGGGGGTGGTGGGGACTGAAAAATTACATGGACGAGGTTGCGAAGAAGAAACCCGATTCGACAGAAGAGGAAATAATGGAGATGATTTGGTCCCAGTGTGGTGTGCCCGGCATCTCATCTTACCTTAGATAGGTTTCTCCGTCGAACCCTCCGACGGAATAGATGGCGCCGCCCAGCTCCGCCGCCGCGAGGGCAAATCGCTACAGGACAAGACACAAACACGCCCACCGTCACTTATTCTTCTTCTGTCCATCTCCACCATCCAGAGAATGAATTAATGAATGAATATATATATATATATATACGCACGTGGATATGAAAATTGCAGATGAAAAATGTGAGTGCTGCCTCATGGGCATGGGAGAATACTTCATGCACAGGGGAAGGAAGCATGTGGGTGTGCAGGTGATGCTGGAAAAGAAGAGGGAGACGCCATTCTAAAGCGTACCTTCTGCATCATCGACTGGTTGTTGATCCACTTGCCGAGGATTGGGTCGATCATCTCCACGTCCGAGAAACTCTCGTGCCCATTACCACCTCCGATTGCAAAGATCTTCCCGTTCAAGGTCGCCCCCGCAAGGCTTCCCTTTCCGCGAACCAACGGAGGGAATAGGCTCCATTCATCGCTCCTCGGGTCATAGCATTCGGCTCCACACAGGAAGAGCACGGGTGAGAGAGCGCCTCTCACAGAGGAACTGGCATTTAGAGAGAGAGAGAGAGAGAGAGAGAGAGAGAGAGAGGGGGGGAATAGCACGGGAATATGAGAAGAGTGAAATCAGTAGGGAAATTACCTGTGTTGTACCAGAAGCTTCCGTCCCCTCCACCAAAAACGTAGAGGCGGCCGTCCAGTGCGGCTGCAGAGGCATAGGAACGGGCGGAGCTCATAGGGCGAAGGGAAGTCATCAAATCTAAGGAGAGAGAATACGAGTCCAGCGTCGACAGCCACGAATCTCCGTCGAAACCGCCTATTATGTAAACGAGTTCCTCAGAAGCCAAGCAAAAATCCGAGGGCGATTTGTCCGAGGACCCCCCAGCAGGCAACGCTGATGAGCCTAGCTTGCTTTCCAGTTCCTTCGCGTGCTTTGCCAGCGCCTGAGCTGACTGGCGGCAACCTCTTGCGACCTTCCGCAGCTCTTGGACTTCTGTCTCCGACTCTACCTGAAACTCCAGCGCAGATCCTCTCACAAAGTTTTAGGGGCGTAGGACAGTTCAGACAATGCAAAAGAATTTTTTTTTTCCGTACGTGAGTTATTGGAGATTATATGTCTACTGCATGATATATAGAGGAGTTTCTAAGCACGAATTCCCTCATCTGGACCATGAGATGGCGCACCATTGCACGCTTATTGTCACACGAATAAAAATATCAATTTTCAATTAGCGTTGAAGACTGAGATTTTCATACCAATTTTCGCACTCTTCTGGCACCAATACGAGAATATATAAGGGTAACAAGACCTAAAGACTGAGATCGACCGACCTCATATGGTTCAGTTGATTCTGTGCCAGAACTTGGGATTTGCCGCGTGGGTCATTGGCATGCTCAATTAACATAAAAAAATTCCGCTCAAGGGCAACCGATCGGGCGTAGGATAGTCAGAACACAAACAATATCCACTGAAGGTCATTGGCATGCTCAATTAACACAAAAAAGACGCAAATGGAAGCTTATGGCATTGGGTCGATGAACATGGTGTGTTTATGCCCTCCAGAAACATTTTCTCAGCCATATGAAAATAAATATCTAAAACACCTAATATTTTTTTTAAAATAAAAATAAAATAAATCCAGGCTCCCACAAAGCAAATAAAACTCCGTAAAGCACCAGAGCCAATAGACTGGGAAAAAATCATCGCAGACAACGGCATGGAAGCCAAATTATCGATACCTGTTTCTTCTCCAACAATGTCATTCTCTCTTTAAGCTCCTTAATCGTTTTGACCAACTGAAAAAAGTCATAAAAAAACAAAAAGATTATCAGACCAACGAAAAAAGGACACTGATGACAATAGAGAAGAAATTCTTGAGTATTGTGCAATCTTGATTACCTCACCACTGTCTGGAAACGATTCAGTGGTCTCCGTGATATCTTGTGATGACGAAGGACCTTCTGGAATCTGTTTATTGTTCTCGGCCGGTGCTTCAGACATACATGGGGCAGCACCCTCGTTAGCAGCGCTTTTGGATGATTGATTCAATGAGTATTGCTCAAGTGCTAGCTTCTTAAGCCTCAGCAACACCCTTTCCTCAGTACTCAGCCCATAGTCGTTCACAAGAAGATCCGCAGTTGAAGCTCCTCCCTCTTTGCTCAAACCGTGGCCACTGCTTGAAGGAACAGCAGCTTTCATCACATCGTAACCAAGTTCCTCCTGATCTGGTATGAATTCTTTTTGCTCCGTTTCTTCAGAAAGACTATGGGATGTGCCGCTTAGACTGAAAAGCCCAGTACCACCACTTTCATCCAAAATAGAGGCATAGCTATTTTCTCTACGAGAAACAACAGCTGACTTTCGTTCTCCTCCAAACTCTGTACCTTTGTCCTCATGTTCCCCAGGAATTCTGATTTCATCCAATCCTCCAGTTCCTTTTCTTGTTTTTGGCAAAGCTACACAAACGTTTTTACCTTTCGAGGTAAAAAATGGTGATCTAGCATTATCTTTGACTCGCATACGTGTGAACAGAGATAGCAAGTTTTCTGTTTGTGTGTGATCTAACTCAAAGTAAAAATGGCGCAGAGTGTAGTAATTATCAAAAATTATGGGGCGGAACACATCTTCTCCTAGAGGCTGACAGGACGTCTTGATAAAAAATCGAACCTAATAAAAATTTTAAAACAAAAATTGAAAGAAGAAACCAATAATTTAGAGCAAGATGCAGCACTTAAGGATGGAGAGTGAGTATGAAAAACCCTAGTACCTGAGCAGGAAATGGACACCTTTCCTTTCCATCCTCAGTCCACCCATACGGATCAATGTTCATTTGACCATGGCTAGCAGCTTCGAAGATTCCATGCAGTTTCCTATCACTGTAATTGAATAAGAACAATGGAAGACCCGGTTCGATCTTCCTAACATAGGAAATGTGTGCCCCGGGCAAGCCTAAATTCCCCAGCCACAGATAGAGGAGAGAGAGAGAGAGAGAGAGAGAGAGAGTGAGAGCATTGAATCAGCATTAGATGATAAATCAAAATATGCTGATAACTATAAGGTGCCACAACATCTGCAATTCAAAGATAACTAGATAACTGTACAATCTCAGACAAACTAGATAACTAGAAAACTGATAACGCGAAATAAATTAGAAAAATAATGTCACAGCTTTGGGACATGGAGAAACTTAAGATTAAAGGAAAGACCTTAACCATTTCTTAAAACATAACAAAACACGTAAACTGTTATTTCGAGATCACTAAAAACAATATCGGAACAAAGTTTCAACACTACCTCAAGTAGCTTCTTAAATAAAAATTTTAAAGCGCGTGACATCAAAAAGCATGTCACATAGGAAAGAAGCAAGACGGACATAAAAAATATCTAAACCCTATCCAATCAATCTGAGGTTGAGTAAGAATCTGTAGGGCAGTAACATGTGTTTAAAATTTCTTTCCGCATTAGGCAATACAAAGAGACGAAGCATACAATAGAATAAGTGGATGAAATAATTGTAATGTAAGACGATATGGACTTTGTTCGGAAAATCATCACAACTTAATAATAACCAAGCATAATTGTAAGCATTTAGGAAGCAAACTGACCAAATAACTGACGGCTGAGGCATTCAGACATAGTGTTGTGCTTGCAGCCAAAAATAACTGCACCGAGATCTGCCTTCGAAAGATTCCTCGCAGGGACACTGCTGTTCCCCACGTTGTCACTGTATCCAGGCCACATATTCTTCTCGACAGCATCGAATATTTCCGTCTTCCTCAAGCCTCTCATTCCGCTACTTTAGGCAACTATTCTGAAGGCAACACGAACCTCGAAAAAGAAAGCAAAATAAGTCTGAGAGCATGTCCGAAGCGCGTGCCCGCAGATAATCTCATTCTGGTTGTTCAAAGAGTGCTGCGCTCCTATTCTTAAAACACCAAAAATCAAAGGCGACTTGTTAGGAGTGCACGAAGAAGAACAAAGCCGCACGATCACACGCAAAAATGATTAACGCGGTCACCAGACCGGACGAAAAATTTCTTCGAGCCAACTATTTCGAGCGGAAACAACGAGAGTGCAAAACGATCAAAGATTTTTAACCGGTGGAGAGAAGGGAACGGAGATACCCACACGGAAGAAGAAGCAGTACCTGCAACCACAGAAGCTCTGGGAAGAGGAGCGGGCTCGGTGATGGCAGCGGGGAGCTTCTGATCGAGCGGGAAAGTGAGAATGAGCCTTATTGTTTATATATCGAAACAAATGTCCAAAGCCTACAACGTTCTGTGGGAAGGTACTAGTAGAAAAGTAAATGACCTAAATATCCCTGATTCTTGATCATAATTACACATTTGCTCTCCCCTTCCCATCTGGGCGTTTGGGCAATACCCAGACTTTTTGAGCGCAGCCCATCGTAGACATCCGGGCTGGGCCCAATTATTGCCCAGCTGGCTAACAAAAAAGCTCGTTATAATAAATTTCGTATATTTATTTATGATGGACAGGTCGTCACCGTAGGCCCCCAAGATCGGACGGTCAGGATGATCTCGGGCTCCGCAGTGTTAACGGTGGCCGTTATTCCCGACGTCGCCGTGAGAACGTCAGTGACGGCTACAAAATAATAAGCGTAATATAATATTGCAAAATTACAATAAATGCCATTAACTAATAGATAGCTAGCCCTGGATCGGCTCAGTCTGTTGGCACCCTTGTCCTAAACAGGTCAACGCGTCTGATAAATAAGTGATAAAAAATATTTAATGAATATATAAAATATTTTATGCGGCCTTGTCCGGTGTATTACGAGCCCTGGATCGGCACTTGACTCGGGCCATCGTCGAGCTCAGCCCGGCTGCCGAGCCGAGAGAGATATATGAGGGATGGGCCCTTGCTCAGGTCCTGCCACGTGGTTTCTCTGCGTCTTTCTTCCCCACTTCATGGGCCTCGGGAGGCGGCGACTTTGAGGGAGAGGAACTGAATGCCACGTGTCATATTTTTAGCCTTGGGATCGGAGATGCGAAGATCGTCAGAAGCAAGGGAGTCTTCTCGCCCGTCTGATTTAAACTGCCCGATGTTCCCGCCTAGGAACATCGTGGGAGTTCAAAATTTAAACCGGGAAAGTGGGGTCCACGATCTCCCGGCGCCAAACGTGTGCGCCGCCTTGCATCGGCGCACGTAGCACGCTCCCCGTCACAATCATTCGCTTCCCCTTCCCCCCCCCCCCTCTCTCTCTCTCTCTCTCTCTCTCTCTCTCTCTCTCTGCCCCCAAGCCATAGCAGTCCAATGGGGGAGTAGCAGCGATTGATAAGTACTAGCTTCGCTGCAACCAGGAAGGTCACGAAGGTCATCCCCTAGGCTGCTCCACCTGTTGTCTTCCTCCTCGCGGCTTCCAGGGTAGATATGGCCGAATCTCCGGCAGCGCCGCCGCCCGCAGAGGCGTCCAAGCCCCACAAGAGGAGCCTGGTGAGCTCGGTAATGGAGGTCGCCGCTACCAGCATTCTCCAGTCCCCATCCTTCAGGGAGGACACCTACTTCTTCCAGCGGCTCAGACACTCGGAGCAGAGGGCGTTGCAGGAGCTCAAGGGCCTTCTGGCTTCGTCCTCAGCCGCCGACGGTCCCTCTACTCCGTTGTCCATGTGGGGGATCCCCTTGCTGGAAGGAGACGAGAGAGCTGACGTGATCCTCCTCAAGTTCCTCCGGGCGAGAGACTTCAGCGTGTCTCAGGCGCACTCCATGCTCCTCCGTTGCATCGAATGGCGGAGCGATTTCTCGGTGGAGAATGTGCTGGAAGATGATCTAGGGTTTAAGGAGCTGGAAGGGGTGGTCGCCTATATGCATGGATGCGACCGATTGGGGCACCCCGTCTGCTACAATGCCTACGGAGTTTTCAAGGACCGGGAGATGTACGATCGAGTGTTCGGCGACGACGACAAGCTAAAGTGCTTCCTCCGATGGCGAGTGCAGGTGATGGAGCGCGGCGTCAGGATGCTCCAGTTCAAGCCGGGCGGCGTGAACTCGATCATTCAGGTCACCGATCTCAAGGACATGCCAAAGAGGGAGCTCAGGATGGCGTCTAACCAGATCCTTTCCCTGTTCCAGGACAACTACCCGGAAATGGTGGCTCGGAAGGTGCCGTACATGTGATTCTAGCTTCCATTCTTCCTCCCTAGATCCTGATTCACTGCGTTCTGATAGAACTTTTCCGCATTCTTCATGGATGGCGACGTGCAGGTGTTCATCAATGTCCCCTGGTATTTCAGCATGCTGTACTCGATGTTCAGCCCCTTTCTTACGCAACGAACGAAGAGCAAGTTTGTGATCGCCAAGGAGGGGAATGTCGCCGAGATTCTTTACAAGTGAGCGGCTAATTTCATCAATCCTCTCCTGGATTTGCAAGGGATCCATTGTTCTCCCTCTTCTCTTTTTTCTTCCCAGTCCTCCTGAGCACGTTCGGCTCTTGCAGGTTCATCAGACCCGAATACGTTCCCGTCCAGTACGGCGGCCTTAGCCGGCCTGGGGACTTGGAGAACGGCCAGCCAAAGCCGGCGTCGGAGTTCGCTGTCAAAGGCGGCGAGAGGGTAAACCTCGAGATTGACGGGATCGAGGTACTCTTCCTCATTCATCTTGAAGAAATCCTCCATCCAGGACGAGAGAGATCCGTTTTCTCTGCCGCTTGCCCGATGTTTCCCCTTGAGAATGGAAATGCTGACACGGATTGGCCATTTGCTGCGGCCAGGTCGGTGCCACTATAACCTGGGACATCGTCGTCGGCGGTTGGGAGGTGGACTACGGCGCTGAGTACATCCCTGCGGCGGAGAACAGCTACACGGTGGTCATTGAGAAGACGAGGCGGATGAACGCGGCCGACGAGCCGATCCACAACTCCTATACCTCCAGGGAGGCGGGGAAGATGGTGATCTCCATCGACAACACCGGATCCCGCAGGAAGAAGGTCGCGGCCTACAGGTACTTCGTCCGCAAGCCTTCCGCGTGAATCTCCGCCTCCCTCCGCCGCCTGTGTTCCTGCCACACCTTGTCCTCCATTTTTGGCTTTTCTCGTACTCCATCCAATAGAAAGATCTAGCGTCGATGTAGATCCTAAGGTATAATAAGCCTCTTCCTGTTGCTTGCAATCGACGCGCGCGGCTTTTGATGCTCTTCCTCCACCTCCGGTGGCGATGATGACGACGAATCCTCCACCTGCGTCATCGCCGTTCCTGCTCCTCCCTGGTCTCTCTCCCCCCATTCGTTTCGAGCTTCTCGATAAAGCTAAAAGGGTTCGAGCGTTCGGGGAATTCCTGATTAAAGCCGGCCATCGCAGGTCACGGGATGTTTACATTCTGGGGACTGATGCGTCTTGTCGACTGATATATATACATAGAGAGAGAGAGAGAGAGAGAGGCACGTGTCAAAAAAGGGTTGGCTGGCCAGTAGCAGAGTCTGTTCGATTGGTTGGTACGTGGAAGTTTCGCATTTGGCTGAACCCGCTAAAGGTTGGAAATACAAAATCTGAATGTAGGTGTATCCAATTATATTTAAGTTATATGTTAAAAATATAAAACTGAGTGAGTAGGGGTGTATGCGAAAAAACGTTATGCCGACCGATCGGTCATACGCCGGTACAAAGAGGATCTGCGAGAAAAGGGGTGCTCAGGGGGATCCAACGGCTAGGATTCGACGAAGCCGCGCCGGCAGTCTGTGGGCTGGTAGTGCACCAACCGCCGCCAACGAAACCCCTCCGCGAGGGCAACCGCAGCTTCGAGGCCTCGGGAATTCGCTTGCACTGAAAGATCTCACACGAAGAGGAGAGCGATTCGTTGTCGCTCGCTTCCTATTTTCGTCTTATTCGGAAGAATCCAAGCGGCTTCCGTTTGGCTCTGCAGAACCGATTCTATGGTCTTCTAATTTTTATTCTATTTTCCAATTATTTATATTTATATTTTGAGGGGGCAGTGATTTTGGATATTTTAAAAATAAATTATTACATTTTTAATATATTTAATTGTTAAGTTTAACATTAATTGACCGGAGCACACAAAGGCAATTTTTTGTGGTGCTTCAAATTACTTGTTGATCTAGTCAACGTTGACACGGTATGATATCATCGGTCCCAGCCGTGCTCAAGATAGATTGTACACGTCCACATCCCCATCATGTGAGGGATCCCGTTGTCGGATCATTTAACGGTAACGAGATCCGGCCTAATAACGCATTACTGTCACGTGAAGGCAGGCAAAGCGAGCGGTTGACAGGTCTATCGATGGGCCGCTGGGCCCACAAATGGGCCGACAGTAGACGGTGGTCTGTTACTTCATGGGCCCAAGGCTCTCGCTTCGTAACGCGACTGAGCCAAAAAAGTCGGTGACGGGCCCACAATCGCAATGACGTGGTCTACGTTCCTGGTCGTCCGATCGCCATCGGACGGAGCTTGGCATGAGCGGGCCCACCTCTTTCTTGGTACGCGACGAATACAACCGGTTTGTTAAAATATAGCTGCTTTTTTTGAAATTATGTACCGCGTGGCAAGTCCTGATTGGACTTCGGATCGTGTCATGGAATCGGTCGTTGTTTGGTTCCGCCGGCAGAGAGGTTCTTTGATAGGGGGGGAAGACTTTCTGGTCCTAGATAGAGATAGAGAGATGAGAGAGAGAGAGAGAGAGAGACGGCTACTCCCCCCCACCACCTCGTTTACTTCTTCTCTTTCTAGAAAAAAATTCCAATCCGCCGAGCTGCGACCTGAAAACGCGTCTTCCATGGCTGGCCTTCTTCCCCGTAGAAGGCCACACGAAGGTTGAACCTCATCCAATTCCCTCGGCGCTAGAAAGCTCTCCGGTGACGCCTCCCGCGCTTCGCCTCCGCCGTCGTTCCTCGCCGCCGCTGCCATCGCCGTCGCCGTCGTTCCTCGCCGCCGGTGCCATCGAATTCTTTTTCCCTGATTCTATTTCCTGAGGAGGTTGGAAGGACTTTTGAAGAAAGAGCTCCAAGGAAAAGGAACTCATGGAGGGGCTCAGGCGTCGGGGCCCGGCCACATGGTTCCCGCTACTGCTGTTCCTGCTGCTACGGAGCTTCGATTTCTGCTCCTCCATCAGCGACGAAGGCAGGGTTTCTTGCGCCGAAAGCTTCTCGAGAACGAAGCCGTTTGTCTCTTTGAACGGTTTGATCGACTCCGTCGGACCTTCACCTCCTCGTTGACCATAGTCGCGCTAAATTTGCAGGGACGGCGCTGTTGAGATTCAGGAAGGGGATTGAAGTCGATCCATACGCTGGCCTGTCGAATTGGATCGCGGAGGAGCACGTGGAAGATCCCTGCGCCTGGCGGGGGGTCAGCTGCGAAGATGGGAAGGTCGTCTCTCTGTAAGTGCTCTGCTCTCTTCTTCTCCATCGGATTGAAATCTTCTACGGCTAGAACCTAGGTTTTGATTCCCCTGTGTATCGGAACGCCTCGAGGAAGATCGCCAGGCCGTTGACTCGGTCGTTCCTTCTGTCCTTGCGAAGAAGATATCCGGGGAAATTCGCGGCAGCAGTCTTTTACGAACACCCAGAACATGTTTGTTCCCCAGTGCATCCTGCGTTGACTGGTTTCCATGATCTTAGCCTCCAGATCTTCCACAAAAATTAGAACTCACAGAAGAAGAATAAACTGGTGAATCGTTACCATGGTCGTTGATTGATATGAATAGATCTAAGAATTGATCGTAGAATAATCTCAAATTTTTACCGATTATTTCGTTTTTATTTATTTTCTTTGATTTATTTTTTAAACTCTCTTTTAGTAATTTACCCCCTGAAAATTAGATTGAGAGGAGGTGAAGCAGATGCTTGTCTCCCTTCCCAAATCACGTGGCAAATTCAGATTTCATCAACGATCTTGTGTTGTCGTAAATCCGATTTTTTTTTTTTTGGGGTTCTTCATCGTAGTTTTTTTTTCATCGTATTGTTTTTAGTTCGATTATTCTTGAGAATATTTGAGGAGCCTGTCTTGCCTCATGTTCTCTCTTCGCCTCTGACTTGGGGGAAAAATCTGCCGTTGACTTCCAGGATCCTGAAAGATCTTCACCTCAAGGGAACGCTGGCGCCCGAGCTCGGACAGCTCTCTCATCTGAGATATTTGTAAGCATCCATCGACTGCGCCACCAACAGGGCGGCTCTGTTCTGGAGCATTTTTTTCTTCGGGCATGGCTCTCATCGGTTGACTTTTTTTCCTGCAGAATTTTGCGCAGTAATTCCTTCCATGGGGCGGTCCCCAGGGAGATCGGGGAGCTCCAGAATCTGGAGGTGCTGGACCTGGCGCACAACAACCTCAGCGGGGTCATCCCCTCCAATCTCGGGAACATCCCGTCCTTGAACTCCTGTAAGTCAACCCCTGGACAGCAATGGCGGGTGCGAATTAATTTCCTAAAACGGGATAAGATCTCCCACCGCGGCCGCTAATATCAAAACTCTCTTCATTTTCTACCGAAAGAATGATAGGCGGGAACCCGCTGCTTGATAACGCGCCGCCGGAGCTCCGCAACCTGTTCGTTCTGTCGGACGTCGAGGTCGACAACGAACCGGAGCGCCCCAGAGCCGGATCGATCCCGAGGTATCCTCCTCCCCTAATCAGTGTCTGTAAATTATCTGGTTAATGGCGCAGGGGGGGCGAGGAAAAATTGCCCGATTTATTGGAGGTTTTTAACGAGATTCTGTGTCAACGCTGTGATGTAGGAGGATTGACCAAGCAGTTAGTCCCGGAGGCGACAGTACCGGTCCGCCAGGGAAGCAACAGATTAATAAGTCCACCAAGAGCGGAATTGGAGGGGGAGATAACACGCCGTTGGCTCCTTCACCATTGAATGGGTCTAAGCCTGTTCCCTCTCTACCCGTTTCCCCGTCAGCTTTCCCTCCGAAGGGGAACTCATCCAAGGACACGATTCCATCTCCGAAGCCGAGCCCTAATCACCCTCCACACGTTTCCCTGTCAGCTCCCCCTCCACCCGGAAACCGATCCAAGGACACCAACCTGGGTGTGATATTAGGCGTGGCGGCGGCGGCGGCTGTTGGCGGCGCCGTGCTGGTGGCGGTCGGCATTTTCTGCTACCGGTCAAACAAGGTCGTCGCCGTCAAGCCGTGGGCGACGGGGTTGAGCGGGCAGCTGCAGAAGGCGTTCGTGACGGGTAACAGCTTGACATCCCCAGCGCCGGCTTTTACCGGTTGGTTCTCGTCGATGGGTTTTTTGCCGGCGTGGTTGGCGTTGACCCCAGGTGGCGGCGCTGGTGCAGGTGTGACCCAGCTGGGGCGGCCGGAGCTGGAGGCGGCGTGCGAGGACTTCAGCAACATCATCGGGACCTTGTCCGATTGCACGCTGTACAAGGGGACGCTGTCTAGCGGGGTGGAGATCGCCGTCGCCTCCACCGTGGTCAACTCCGCCAAGGACTGGTCGGAGCTCAATGAAGCCCAGTTCCGGAAGAAGGTGAGGGTTGACTTTTCCCTTCCTTTTTCTTTCTTTCTTCTTTCTTTCTTCTTTCTTTCTTCTTTTTGCCTGGTCTCTGTTCCTGATCGGAGCGCCGCCACCGCCGCCGCCCTGGTTTCAGATCGGCGCGTTGTCCAAGGTCAACCACAAGAACTTCTCGAATCTGCTCGGGTACTGCGAGGAAGAGGAACCCTTCATGCGGATGATGGTCTTTGAGTACGCCCCCAACGGCACCCTCCACGAACTTCTCCACGGTGAGCTGTGCTTCCCGCGAGCTTGGAATCTCTCGTCAACGGGTGGCGTTGACCATCACGATCGAAATGACGCCCCGAATGACGTCCTCATTTTAACCATTTCTCTCTCGGTCAACGTCCGATTTACAGTGAGAGAAGCGGAGGATCTCGACTGGGCCAAGAGGCTGCGGATCATGATGGGCATCGCCTACTGCCTCGACCACATGCAGCAGTTGACTTCTCCCGTCGTCCTCGGGAATCTGAGCTCGAGCTCGATCTATCTCACCGACGACTTCGCCGCCAAGGTCTCGGACTTCGAATTCTGGAGCGAGACGGCGACGGCGGAGCCGCCGCCTGCGGCGGCGTCGACCTCCGGTCCGCTAGCGGAGCACGCTCGCCTCCCTGAACTGCACTCCGAGGAGGTCGTCTTCAAGTTTGGGATGCTGCTGCTGGAGATCATCTCCGGCAGGCCGCCGGTGCTAACATGGGCTTCCGACCACCTCAAGGGAGTCAAACCCGTCGTTGACCTAGTCGATGGGAACCTCAAGAGCTTCAAGGAGGAGGACGTCGCCGCCATCTGCGAAGTCATCGTCGACTGCTGCAAACCGGTACCGGCGGCGCGGCCGGCGATGGAGGAGGTCGCCGCCCGGTTGAGGGCGATAACCGGCCTGGCCCCCGAAGCCGCCACCCCCAAGGCCTCCCCCCTCTGGTGGGCCGAGCTCGAAATCATCTCCTCTGAATCCTGAAATCTCCTCTCTCTCTCTCTCTCTCTCTCTCTCTCTCGCTACATTTTCTCTCTCTGTCTCTGTCTCTCTGTCTCTCTCTAAATTTTCTTTCTATTTATGTGTCTGATGTGGTGCAGTGAGAAATGTACATAAAAACTGCGGGCCGAGATTCTTCCCCCCGTCCCGCCCCCGTCTGGTATCTTCTTGTCTGAAAACGGTGAGCCGAGGTAGCTGGCTGCTGTCTAGATGGCGGCGCAAAGTCAAACCCCCGCTCCCCCTCTTGTTTGAGAATACCGGGTCTGAAACGGCCCCCTCTGTGGGCTGATCGGTGGTCGACTCGGTCGCTGACTCGCTGCCGACTCCTGGGCAGGTAACAAGTAAATAAATCAATAAAAAATTGCAGTAAAACAAGCACCGCGGAGGTGAAACTTAATGGAGCGGCGGGTCAACTGGATAATCACCCGAAATCTCCTCCTATCTTATGCGTTGAGCGACACGCCATTCTGAGAGTCGCTAATTGCTAATATATCCTTTTTGAACTATAATTTGTTGAGACCGATAAAGTTTGACCAAATCAGTTTAGGCCTATGGCCCAGTAGCAGCCCAAATCGGGTTTACTCCTCCCTCGGGTTTGACTTTGGGCCGATCAGGGCCCCACAAAAAGTCAACCCCTCCTTTACGAGGGCCCATTTTTCATTCTTTATCACACAGCCTACATAGAAGGGTTTTCTTTCAGAAGAAAAGCAGCCCATGGAGAGGAGGGGAGAAATATAAATCTCCAACAGCCGGCTTGATCAATACGAGCAAAAGAGAAAAAAAAAGATTACACCAAAAAAAAAAAAGTCAAGCTACGGCGTTCCATCTACCTCTGTACACATAACCCACATATAGATATAGTGAGTTAGGATCCTAATGGCCCTTCTCGAGCAAGGGGCATCCGGCCCCCACGGTCCCTCCTTGCTATCACAATCGTTTCCCTGATGCATCGGAAAATGTGATCATTTAATGAAACGTAGGAAGTTGTTCGAGAATATGAAAATATTTAATTTCTCAAAGAACAGCGGGGAATTCATAAATTATTCATGCTCAAAACCAGCTTGTTCTTGGCTCCAGCAGTTATTTTTTGTCTATAAAAAATAAATTCATAACAGGGTATTGCGGATAAAATAAAAATAGCTACACCCACATGATTTATTGAGGATCAGTGGAGTTGGCCGAAATTTCTTTAGCCACATAAATTTACTGCGAAGATTTAAATAGAATGTCCTAATTGCCCAATTGTATTCTAGCATCAAATGAATGTAACAGTAAGGAAATTATTTACAGAATTTTGTAGAAAAAACAAGATGATTATCGAGAGAGGATCATCGCTATCCAAATTGCTTGCTTTGATTCACTTGGCAATTTGACCATTCAATGGGTGGATGATCAGTCTCCACACTAAATGGGCAGAATCAATAACCACTCTGCCTTCCTTGTGGAGTAACTGCTATGCAATCGGAATATATATTGTATTAAAATTATAAAAATATAGAATGTATCCATATTTCAATGTCTTTAAAAATATTAACATATTAAGCATGCATTTTTTAGTATTTTTTTGATAAAATAAAGACGTCTTATCTAAATAAGACGAGTAAGAAGTGAGAGATCAAGAAGACGATGCCATCTTCCTCAGGCTGGCTCACTGATCAGAAGGCGGCGAAGTTATAACGGCACACATTCAAGCAATCTCGTAATAACACCAACAAATGATTTCAGTGGTCCTCTTATCAGACTCCTTAAATACATGATTGAAGAGATTTATGATACGACTGAAGAACTTCAAAACCCCTCCAATACACAGACATGGCATGGCCCACAAATCACCGTAATGAATAAATGTATAATCCACTATGTTCGACTGACATCCATAAAGCGACATTTTAGCCTTCACAATGGGCATCCAAATTTCCCATCTATCGAAGTTGGAAAGTTTAATGACTCCCGTTTTCCAATGACAAGAATCATATCTCACGAGGGAAGATTTAAAACCGATGCTTCGTTTTCTGCCTTGATGCTTCGCTCCCTTTCGCTTCACATCCTCCCCATTATAGTGAATTCGAACCCAGTTAATTGTTACAGAATTTCCATTAGATTCATTAGATTAAGCATCTGTATACTGTTTTCAATGAGGTGAAATCTGCCATAACACGGAACCACCTTTTCCTTTATCTCTGAGTATCTGAAGAGTTCTTTGAATTTCCTAACCAAGGATGGCTCAGACAATTGCTCGATCTTTCTGGACCTTACTCTCGTTAAGGTTCATGTATAAGGACTTGAAATCATTCATGAATCCCCAAAGCAACTTCAGCTGAAATTCTCTCTTTCCTATCATTTACTCTTTATTTGATTGTACGTGATGTGACGCGAACCCCTCTTCTTCTAAGAAGATTCAAATGCACACCAATGACCGAATCAATAAGGCTGCACACAACACATACGTAACAAACAGACACCAGAGGAAACGACAAGATAGAAACAAGAAAAAATCAATAATAATATAACGCAATGCGCTGACAACTCTCAGACATTTTGACATCGAAACTAAATGTCTTCATCTTAGTCCACAGATAAAATAAAATAGTCGTAGCATAAAAAAACTTCATATGTGAGGGATATTGTCAATGGGAAACCGAAAAATAACTCCGAGGAAAAAATAATCATCTCAAGGAACATGTAATAATTTTTTTAAAAAAATATGCCATATTGCTTGCCAATAAAGCTCTTTTTAACAAAAATGTTCTAGTTCTTCAAATTAGTTCACGACAGATCTCGAATCAAGCATCGTTCCCAAGATTGGGCAATCCGAGGATATGATCTATCGACTTAGAAGGCTTTTCAGTTCAAAGAAGAGATGAACTAGGATAAGCATCCAATATCGGTAAACATTTCCGTTTTAATATGCTGTAAATACTGCATAGCCATTTAAATAGCCGCGTAAACAAAGCAAATGATCAGAATTTATAAAAGGCAAAAAAGTATTTGAAATCTACCCATTATGAACACTGGAGAAACGAAATGCGGATTTTAAGTCTTCAGCATGATATGGCGATTGGTCTCCATGGGGACAGAAGTTCAAGTAAAAATTGTTTTCTTACTCTCCCTTAAAGTTGGAACATCAAAAAAAGTTATCGCTGTCAGAATGGGAATCTATGTCAGACACATGGGTGAGATTGATGGGCGGCATACACTCAACAATCAATAATCAGCAAAGAGGAGAAATATCCTAAGATTGGGAAGCATATGAAAATGGGTATTCAAGACAAGGATACAGAGGAAGTAACATCAGTGTCCTCACCAGCACCAGAAGAATATTTAGGGCGCTTCATCTTTTCCAGCTCAAGCTGTGCCTCCATGAACATCTGCATTCGCTGGAACTCGAGTTCTTTCGCAAACTCCATCCTCTGCCTTTCTAACTCCAGCATCTGCTGCTGTTTCGAGTTCTCAACCCTTTCATAAATCTCGCCAAATTTCACAATTGCCTTTGCGAGCTCCCCGAACGCCCCATCCATTCCCACTCCTCCACTGCCTCCACTGCCTCCGCTGCCACCTCCGCCGCCGACCAGACGATCTATATCCAACGAGCTCCCCCACTGCCGTCTCCTGCCAAGCACAACTTTCCTGCCGTGGAACAAGCCGTTACCCTCCCCCTCGTCACCATCCCCATCGTTATTCACCCTGCCATCGTCTCCACGTGAACTCTCGCTAGAGACGGGCGAGGAGTTCATTTTAGATCTAGAGGAGGACCCTTCCGAGTACGCAGCGGCGTTAGGGTTCGCGTTCGAGGGTGATCTACGTTTGATGGTGAAGCTGACCGGCGAGTCGCGTTGAGATCTGGCGGACGTCCCCCCGGATCCCTGTGGCTTCTTGCCGCCGCCGTTACCGGCGGGGCTGGAGGTGTCAGGACAGATGAGTTCCTCGAGGCGGGGGTAGAAGGTCCACCGGGACGACCCCGGCTTACTCTTCTCGAGCTTGAACTTCTTCTTCAGCGTGTCGATCCGGTTCTTACACTGGATATCCGTCTTCCGGGGCTTCCCCACGGCCACCAGATGCTCATTCACCGCCATGGCCACATCCTTCCAGTCCTTCTGCCGGAGGTTCCCCCTGTTCAGCTCCACAAACCGCTCCCCCCACACCTCGATCAGCGCCTCCGTCGCCTCCTCCGTCCAGCAGTCCTCCCTCCCGCCGCCTCCGCCGGCGTACGACGCGTGATGCTGGCCGCGCTGCAGATGCTCCATCTCATCGGAGACGCAGAAATTAGGGTTAGGGCTCCCTTCCATCCCCTCTCTACGGCTTCCTTCCTGAACCAGCGATGGTCGGGAACTTGTGAAGAACGCCGAGAGACGAAGCGGCAGGACGGAGGATAAGACACTGGGGAGGGGAATAGTCAGATTCCCTCACCGGGTCGGTGGGCGAGGCTTTGAGAGCCGCCTTCGTCAGCGTGTAGATGCCAGATGATAACGTCACCCCACGCCGTCCCGCGTCGGTCAGATAACCTCCGATGAGTCTCCTCGCCGCAACACCTGTTCTGCGGGCATTCTTAAGATTCTTCGTTCCCGTATCGGTTGACGAGCAGAATCCAACGGTTTCTAGCATGGTGTTGGACCATATAAAATACACCGCGGGACACTGGAAGTGGAGAGTCGGGCTCCGCGAAGAAGACGGGTGTGATGGGTTTTAAATCGAAGATGCGGCCGACTCGGCGCCGGTTGGGGCATATCGAAAATATTTCGTAAATAGTTTGTATGCCTAAAAGCTATTATTAAGAATATTGGAATAAGTAATATTCACTGGAGGTTAAAGGGAACATAAATTGTATAATAAGGTCTATAATTTAAATTTTCCTCCCGATCATCGAAACCTCGCTCCAATTCACGTCTACGTGGCGAGATATCTTCCCGCCCCCACGATGTTCGCGAACCATATATAAAGGCCTGTGCCTTCGCGTGTGCAGAGAGAGATAGAGAGAGAGAGAGAAGGCGGAGGGGGGGGGAGGGGGGAGGCGATGGGACGAACGACGCCACTGCCGGAGGATGATTACGAGGTGAAATCCTCGGCGTCCCGATTGCGTATTTCTTTCATTCCCATTTTCTTCCTTGTTTATGCGCATCAGTAATCGATGGGACTGAGTTTTTGTCGATTGGATGGGGGGATCGTTCGGGTTTCGTTTTTTGTCTTCGAGTGATAAAGGGGAACAGGAACCCTCGTGCCTGAGTTCGTTCTGGCCTGAACATACGCGTGATTTTGGAATAAACGTCAATTGCGTCTGAATGGTACCGACTATTCATTGCGCAACAGCAACCCGAGCGGTTTTGCTGTATTTACGCTTGAAAAAGTTGTGTTGGGCGTTTAATTCATGAGAACTATGTGATCCCTGACTCAGTGTATAGCGGTGCTGGTAATTTTTCGTGGCGGTAACGTATTCCACTCTACTTTTGTCTCGTTGGGCTTAGTACATATTAAGATTTCTGATAGTCAGGTAAAGTATGTACTATATTACTCAACGTAGAGTGTTATGTTCTTAGAGAAGATAATTGTAAGATCCTCCCACATTTTTTTGAGATTCAAGTGGTGGCCTCTAGTCGTCCGAAGCTATGAAATCGCGTTTAGATTTTCGTTCTCAAGTCATTTTGGAACACTTACCGTCCCTATTTCATTAATCGATATCCTATTTCATACCAGAGCTTTTTTCTACATTTGTGTCTCTGATCATCGTTTCCTTAATGTGGGGATTTGCCTTCCCTAGTTTGTTTTCATGCAGAAACCCTATTCTCCTTTGGGATTCCCCGTATCATTGTGGCTTCTTCATATGACACTTGATTATGTCCACCTGTGTATTGAGAATGACATAAAGCTTATTCTGTCCCTCAAAATTTATAATAACTCCGCATTTTATTTACTTGTAATCTCCTGACTATAGCGATCAAGGTTAATGGGGATTAATGCCACTACCTACTTTATTTTAAAGAGAGTATAATTTCGTCGATCTATTTGCTTTATGGGCATCGTCCCATGTGTTATAGTTGGGACAGTCTCCAGCACTTACCCAGTGTTTCAGCAGGCACTCATATAATGGATATTTACATTTTCGGTGCTTTAGCACTTTCTCGGTGCCCATATACTTTCTACAGGAAAACTACATCCAACTAATTCACAATTGGTTTGTTTTCTCCTCTGTTTGACTTTGGATGAATTTTTAGTCACAATTTTCCATATGATCCCGTCCCGATGCAGGACACATCCTATGATCCTTCATCTTCCTAAGTCTCATATTTTCCATGTTTTGCAACGTTGTAATGTCTTCTCCATGCCCGCGTCTGTAACCCATTCATAATTTCCTTAAGTGTGGAGCGCAGCAACTACTGGTTCTAATCAGCTACGGTCTGTAATTATCCCTTCACCATTTTAAATTATTTTCCCAAATGAAATTATTTATAAGTTGAGTTAATATATGTCAAACCCTGTTGCAAGTGCAACTTGGTCCGTGCTTTTAATTAATATAATCCCTTTTTCGGGTGATAAAAGAAAAACCTTCCGGTGAGTGCAACATCAAATGAGCATTCAGAATGGCCAATGAATCATGTGTATTCTCTTAGTACGTAAATGATTCTCATGTATTCTTGATGACTTTGATTCGGCATCATAAAACTTAATTGCGTATATTTTTCTGGTTTATTGACACCATGGGAAAGCCTCTTCGACATTCACCTATAATGAATTATTCAATAAGCTACTGAACATAGTCTCTTTACGGAAACTACTGTTTTATTTCCCTTCTATATTCCATATGAAATACACTGTTGAAGGGCTTCTCTTAGCTTTGGTGATTCAATTATCGTTGCAGGTGGAAGAGCAAAAACAGGCTGCGGTAGATGTCCTGAACAATTACTCCCAGTTTGCTATGGTATGCATCGGTGAAGAAGTCCGTCCCTGTGACTTGAGGCTGCACTTGATGAAGGTAAATGCCTTTTATTTTTTATTTTATCCATTTTTTGATGCCCAAATTGGTATAATTTACCATAGTTTATTCAAAAATCCTCATAATAGTCTATTCATGTCATCCCTCTCTCTCTCTCCCCTCATCTCTCTCTCTCTCTCTTTCTGAGTGCTGCCGGGCCAGACGGTGCACAGCCTGTTGACTGCCCGCATATTATTCCGTGGATTTCTCAACATCGTTTGGTGTGCAGGAAATCTCTGGAATGCGGTCCACCTTAAAGAAGAAGCACCCGCCATCCACCGCCGCGGCCTCTCCCAGCTCCACGGGCAAGGCCTCCTCCTCCGGCACGGCCAAGGAGGACATGGCTGAGAGCTCCTAGTTTAGGGGTGCAGAATAAGCTCGTTAGCCTGGTCCAACAGCTGTTCCTTATTTTTTCCCCTCCACTTTTTCCTCCCTTTCTTTGTTACGGAGGCATAACATACCGATCATTAAATGAATATTATCGTCAATAGTAGCCACATTCCAGAAAAATGGAGACATTATCTCATAAAGATCGGATTTTAAGATAAATATTTGTATTTAAAAAATGTATCCCACCGATTTTCGAATGAAAAATAATTTACCAAGTAGTAAAATATTTTCATAAATTGGTAAAAAAAATAGAAAAAGGTGGAACCTTGGGCGGGACAGATAGTAGAGTAGGCTGGGTCTGTGTGGGCTGTTAATGGCTGACAGGAAAGAAAGCAGAGTTGGGCTTTTTATGGGCCTGATGATATGGGCCTGGACTAGTTATTGGGCCGGTGTTCGGTCAGTGGGCTGAAGAAAAAGTGGGCCTCATGAAGGAAAGATGGGCCAGCCGAAGCAGGCAGAGGAGAGAGTCCAGACGCTTTCTTCATCTCTCTGCTTTCGCTGATCGGCTTCTCCTGTTGCCGTCGTCTTCCTCGTCTCACCGCTGTTCGCCGCCACCGAGCACAGCGGTGGTGTTGAGGATCTACGCCCCCACGGCGGTGGAGCCCCCCGAAGACGGATCTTCAGGTGGGTGGATGCTCTCGTTCTTCATTTTCTCTTCAGATTCCTCGTCTTGATGTTCGCTGCCCTGCCTGGGAAGGGAGATTTCCAATGATCTTGGAAGGGGCGGTCGAATCTGATGGTGTTTTCATTCTCTGCCTTCGTCTGTTCATGAACGGAGGTTTTTTTGGTTGATTTTTCCCGTTTAATTGGGGCCGGGCGATCGTTTTTCTTCAATCCGAGCACCTATTTTCCGATAATGCCTTCCGGTGCGACGGCGACGGCGATGCACGCGCCATCTCCGCTGTCCAGGGGAAGAGCAGAGGCCTTCCGCTGAAGAACGCGACGGTGGATGTTATTCTAACCTTGGAAATCTGCGGATCCTCGCCGTCGCCTCATTCCTTCACCGTCGTTCTTCGTCGGCTTCCGCGGTTTCATCGCGGCACGCCTCCCACCGCATTATTCCATGCCTTCCGGAAAGCCGAATTCCAAATCAGAGCCGCTTCCGGAGAATCCCAGATTTGTCTGCCACTTGATCTTTCCGGTCTTTGCCTGCAGCTAGATCCCTAGAATTCATCACTCACGGGAAGAAACCTGGCAAATCTGGTTTGAAATCATCACAGGTCAATCTTACACGCGGGATTGATATTTTCCGTGATCAGATACTTCAATGGCGGCATTCTGTTTTTTTTTCTTCGGATTACTGGCTACACAAAATGGATTTCCTCCCCTGATGTTGCGCCATTTTCTTGTCTGGATAGAGAGCGGGATAAAATCTTCAACCGGACCTCACTGTGCCAACATTGGGTCTAATCTGGACATCCAGAGGATCAAATGTCCGCTCCAAATGACGGCGGTTCATCTCCTCGATCTCAGGTCTGTAATCTACATCGTGATCTGCTTTCAGCCGGAAGTTTAATCGCTTGTTTCTCTCTTTTCTCTGTGTTCCAACCGGAGACTGAATCAATGTCACGATTCCTTCTCGGGCAGTTACCCAGTCGCCGATGGCAGCGGCCATTCAATTGCAGCACCCCACTTCACTAGAATTCCTCTGGTTCTTGTCACGAATGATTGAAAAATCAGGGAATTAGATCAAGAGAGGAAATATCTATACATATCTTGCTCGATTCATACATGGATCTAGGGTTTTCCTTTTACATTCATCTGTAAATCTCATAGTTGTGAATCATCATGGTCGAAAACCAGAATTCTGGACCATAATATGGAGCTCCGCCCTTCCAAAAGTAGAAATGGAATCGCCATTTTAATGGCCCATCTTCCAGACTGAAAGCACAGAGAATCTTCACAGATGTAGACTCCGGAAGAGCATTCATTCCCTTCTCGAAATCTCTAGCTTCTGATTCCTTGATGATCCAGGCAATGAACTCTCCTGAAATCTTCTTTCCGTGTGTGGCCTGGAAAAGCTGCCCTAATGGATTGGAGATCTTCATCTCAGCTCGAGCTGTTCTCCGTTTCATGCCTCTCCCTTTTTTATTTTCCTTTATCCGCACGACGTGATTAGTCAACTCTCCCTGTTCGAGGTGCAGTTATCGTCCCATTTCCTGGGAGAACTCCTCGATTCCATAATCGTGGACGTGGCGTCGGAGTGCCACCGCATAGCCAGGTTGGGCCTCGATCGGAACTTGGAAGAGGAGGAGGAGGAACTGAGGCTGTCGAAGCAGGCCCGGGTGACGGACCCAAGCAGCAGTGGCGGCGGCGCCGCCACCGCCGGCGGCGAGACGAACAGCAAGTACGTGGTCGACATTTTCGGGCAGACCCACCCCGCCGTCGCCAACGAGATCTTCCAGTGCATGAACTGCAGCCGGTCGGTCATCGCCGGCCGATTCGCTCCTCACCTGGAGAAATGCATGGGAAAGGTAACACTTTTCCTCCTTCCGCTCTTTGAAATCCCTTTATAATTATTGACGGCGACCTCTAAGAGAGAGAGAGAGAGAGGAAAGGAAATCTAAGCGACTGTTCATCCGTGCATTCCCAGTTCGTCCCTTTTATGGAATTCTTCGAAGAGCTGATTCCATTTTTAGTATCCTCTGTCATGGGTCGTGATCCTCTCTCTCTCTCTCTCTCTCTCTCGCTATGCATGATATGCTGCAGGGGAGGAAGGCCAGGATGAAGACGACGAGGAGCAGCACGATCACGCAGAGCCGGCACTCCCGCGGTAGCCCTGTGACCGTGTACGCGCCGCATGCGGGTGGCGGCGCCGGCGGGAGGGTCTCAAATGGCGGCGGGATGGGATCGGTGGAGTACCCGGAGCTGGAGTTCGAGGAGCCGTAAGGAGCTGCGAGTTTGCGGCGGCGGGTTCTTCGCGGAGGAGTGGGGAGGGCGGTGGAGGAACCTCCCCAACGTCGGGATTGCTCTCCTTCCGCTCGCTGGATTGGCTTCTCTCGCTGGGTATGTCTTAAAAAAATAATCTTTCCTCTCTCTCTCTCTCTCTCTCTCTCTCTCACTCGCTCTCTCCCTCCCTTCTCCCCCCCCCCCCCTTCCCCCAACGCCTCAGGTGGCTCGCAAAGATTAGTTGGTTCTTTGCCTCTTTACAATACCTGAGCAACTCTCTCTCTTCTCTCTCTCTCTCTCTCTCTCTCTCTCTCTCTCTCTCTCTCTCTCTCTAGCTCGCTCGCTCGCTCTCGCTCTCTCCCCTGATCAGGTAGCTCGCAGATATTAGTTGGTTCCTTGGCTCTTTCATAATCAACATTTACGTTCATTCATGAAAGCTCTAGTTATAAACACGTTCGTTCGTTATGCATAGAGAGAGAGAGAGAGAGAGAGAGAGACAGACAGACAGAGAGAGACAGAGGGAGAGAGAGAGAGGTCCTGATTCTCAGAGCTCTCATTTCAGCTCACGGGTGGGTTCGTCTGGTGTGCGGCGAATGGTCCGTTGTCGCGGCGTTGACCGGGGAGATGCCATCTTCCAGTGGTCGCTCGCGAACGCTCCCCATTCTCTCTCTATTCGTACACCCGTTTAAATCGCCGACGAACCCGCGAGATCCTCATCTTCCTCGTGAATTCCGTCCGTCAAGAAGCATGAGCTAACTAAAAATGTGAGCTAGAGAGAGAGAGAGAGCCTTCATCTTCGTCCGTAAGGAACAAATATGGCGGGTAAAATGCGAAACACGGAGTGTTCCTTCTCCGAGGAGGGTCTTCGCTAATAGAGCATAACGGGAAGGTGGGACTCCATGAAGGCCAGGCAGTCGCCACCGGAGCTTTCGCCCGCCGCAGGGGAGGGCGGGGGCGGCGCCGCCCTCGCCGGCGTCCGGCAGAGGGGGCACTGCACCGAGTGTGAACTCAACCAACGCCCAATGCAACTCGCGTGGAAGACGTGCCTGCAGCGGGGGAGGACCCTCACGGCGGCGCCGCTGTCCGCCCCCAGTGAGCTCAGGCAGACCACGCAGTGGTCCTCCGGCAAGTCAAGGGCGACGCCTTCCTCCTCTCCGTCCCTTGGGAGAAGACGGCATCTCGGATCCAAGCCCACCGTCGCCGCCGCCCTGAGGAAGCAGAAGACGTAGAAGTGGAAGAGGAGGAGGAACAAGGATATGATGGCCACCGCTAAGAAGACCAACAACGAGATAACGTCGTCGTCGCCGTCGCCGCCGTCGCCACCGGCGGCGCCACCGATGAGAGACCGCATGGGGAAGGGGAGGTTTGCGTCGAGGAAGACCCCCCCTCGTAGTGCGGCGTATGGACTCCTCCCTCAGTGGATTTTAAGCTGCGACCTGGAATAGGACTGGGGAAGAAGCGGCGGATTAGCCCCCCCTACTGCGGCAACGATGTTTGCCGACCCTGATAATAAAGCCCAACATCCCCACAGATCTGTCTGGGCTCCTATTCTGAGAAAGAGATGGAGATATATCGAGAGAGAGAGAGCGAGAGAGAGAGAGAGAGAGAGAGAGAGAGAGATGAGTGGTCAGTAGAAGGCTTTTGCATGTTGACTAATCAACGATATGTGGGGTTGATTGGTTTGCATGGTACTCGTGAAGTGGAAGCCTCTTGATTTGTACAGTTTCTCCCACCAGGAGGTGATCTCGAGGATGGCTCTTCGCGAAGAAGGTACAGAGATAAACGGCTGTTCGAAAAAATCGATTTTTGTGGTTTTTTAAAATAAAAGACAATAATGTCGGCATCGAACCTACTTATATAAGAAAACGATGGCCTGTTTGAGCAAGCTTGTTTTCTCTCTCACCAACGATCGGTTTAAAATATGAACAAGATGATATAAGAAAACAAATCCCTCACTTCAAATAAAAACGTGATATGATGCGGGGTAGAGTCCATAAACGCGAAGCAAGGGCTGCATCTACGTCGTCTGTGTGATAGAGATATAGATAATGATGGGTAGAGAGAGAGAGAGAAATGGGTAGAGAAAGAGAGAGAGAGATGGGTAGAGAAAGGGAGAGAGAGAGATGCGTAGAGAGAGAGGGAGAAAGAGAGAGAAATGGGTAGAGAAAGAGGGAGAGAGATCGGCAGAGAGAGAGATGGGTAGAGAAAGAGACAGAGAGATGGGCAGAGAGACAGAGAGAGAAAGAGAGAGAAATGGGTAGAGAAAGAGGGAGAGAGATGGGCAGAGAGAGAGATGGGTAGAGAGAGAGAGAGAGGGAAAGATGGGTAGAGAGTGGCCAGCTTACTTACTGCGTGCATTTAAAGGGTCCTGGAAGGAAAGGACGAACGTAACTCCAAGGAAAGGCGACAGAACGGTCTCCCAATTTCTTTCCGCATGTTGGTGCAAGGAGAACATCCTAAAATTTCGCTGTCACTCGTCTTCCTATTATTTATTGCACGTGTCGGAGTCAGGTAATTCAGCACCTTGCCCCCACCTATTAACTTCATTGTCGTTTCTTGAACCCAAACAAGGAAATAAAATAAGCCCAATTGGGTTTCACTCGTTCCATGTGAGGAAGAAGCCCGAAGCCCATTCATATCAGCCCATATAATATGTCTCTTCAGATAGGCCCAATAATTATAGCGTTGCCTCTTGATACCAAGCCCAATTGGGTTTCACTCGTTCCGCGTGAGGAAGAAGCCCGAAGCCCATTCACATCAGCCCATATATCTTTCGGATTGGCCCAATAATTCCAGCGTTGCCTCGTGAAATCAAGCCCAAAAAAAGAGAATAAGCCCAATTGAGCTTCACCAGAACCTCAAAGCCCAAAACCCATTCACTGTCAGGCCACATCTCTCTCTCCCTCTCCTTCTCTATCTATCTCTCTCTCTCTCTATATATATATATATATCTCTCTCTATCTCTATCTCCCTCTCTCTCTTTCTATCTCTCTCTCCCTCTCTATCTCTCTCTCCCTCTCTCCCTCTATCCCTCTCTCTCCCTCTCTCTCCCTCTCTCTCCCTCTCTCTCTCTCTCTCTCTCTCTCTCTCTCTCTCCCTCTCTCTCTCTCTCTCTCTCTCTCTCTCTCTCTCCTCTCTCTCTCTCTCTCTCTCTCTCTCTCTCTCTCTCTCTCTCTCTCTCTCTCTCTCTCTCTCTCTCTCTCTCTCTCTCTCTCTCTCTCTCTCTCTCTCTCTCTCTCTCTCTCTCTCTCTCTCTCACTCTCTCTCTCTCTCTCTCTCTCTCTCTCTCTCTCTCTCTCTCTCTCTCTCTCTCTCTCTCTCTCTCTCTCTCTCTCTCTCTCTCTCTCTCTCTCTCTCTCTCTCTCCCTCTCTCTCACACACTCTCTCTCTCTCTCTCTCTCTCTCTCTCACACACACACACTCTCTCTCCCTCTCTCTCTCACAAACACACTCTCTCTCTCCCTCTCTCTCTCACACACACACTCTCTCTCTCCCTCTCTCTCCCTCTCTCTCTCACACACACACTCTCTCTCTCCCTCTCTCTCCCTCTCTCTCTCACACACACACTCTCTCTCTCTCCCTCTCTCTCTCACACACACACTCTCTCTCTCCCCCTCTCTCTCTCTCACTCACACTCTCTCTCTCTCTCTCTCTCTCTCTCTCACACTCTCTCTCTCTCTCTCCCTCTCTCTCTACACACTCTCTCTCTCTCTATCTATCTATCTATCTACAGAGTTCCCGGTTAGGATAGAGTTGCAGGTAGCAATTGATGACGTCCACTGGAAGAAACAATGATCAATCAAGAAAGAAAAAAATACAAACAGTCTTAGCTATGGGCTATGCGATAAATTATTGTGTGTCACGTAAACGGGCCAGGTAAGATCAGAGGCCCCGCCCCGACCGGCCCGGCCCGATCTTCATTGAGGTCCAAAGGTGACAGACAGACAGACAGCCAGCTCTCTTATGGGCCCACGGTCCTGAAGACTTCAACGGGCCCGTATTATAACTCTCTAGAAATCAAGAATAATCGTCACGTAAAAATATAGTTCCGTACTTTTGCTCATACACCCCCCGAGATCCTTCCTATTTTTATACATTTACCCCCCAGGAATATGAGCATAAGGGGGTCCCACAGCATTCTTGCGGGGTCCCATCTCCATGTACATACATACAGATATGGAAAGGCCCACCGGCGGCCACGTCAAAACTTCCATGAGTGGCGATGTGTGTACCTGGTTGACCTTCGCGATTAGCAGAGAAAAGAGAGGAAGAACACTAAACTCCGTCAGTTGGGTGCGGGTTCCGCATTATTGGACGGTGGGTCTGCGTCTGGTCTTTGAGAACTGAATGTCTCCGTTCAGGGCCGAGCCGATGAACTCCTCCACTTGTTCCAAAGTCAACTCGCTGGTCAGCAGAACGGCAAACTTCCCCTTGCGCGGCTTGTAGGCCAGCAAGAGCCTGTCGGAGCTTCTGTACCCAGAATCGTGGAAGGACTCGAGGAATTTTCTCTGCTTTGTGGCATCTAACAGGGAGTAAGAGATCGAATCCCTCGGAGTTTGAGGTTGATTCCGCCTCCTCGTCAAAGTCTTCTGGGAGATCTGGTCCAAGAATGTAGTTGCAGAGGAGGTCAGCCTCGTACTGATTAATGAATACTAGAAGGAATGGAGAGTAAGCTAGAATATCGACATAATGGCCCAAAGATTCACCATGATGGATGAGAGAGAGAGAGAGAGAGAGAGAGAGAGAGAGAGCTAGAATATCGACATAATGGCAAATGATTCACCATGATGGATGAAAAGAGAGTGAGAGAGAGAGTCAGCTAGAATATTGACATAATGACCCAATGATTCACCATGATGGATGAGAGAGAGAGAGAGAGAGAGAGAGAGAGAGAGAGAGAGAGAGCTTACAAGGGAGAGAATGGGTTCCATCTTATCCTTTGCCTCGGATGACCTGAATGCACCGATTATGCAAAGGGGCGTGCTTTCACCGCATATCGTCTCCATATTTAAGCTTGTTAGATGAGGTATAGCCGCGTCGTGTTCTTCAGCCTGAGATGATTCCTTCCCCGGCCATGATGAAGCTTTGTTCTTATTCTGCCTCTCAAACTTATTGAGCAATGCCTTCATCTCACCAATTCCCGTGCTCAGATCTTTTACAGTGATTCCTGATTTCAATACATACTCTTCTCCATTAGATAACCTCCCAACGACAGCCGGAAGTGCATCCACCTTAAATTTTTTCACCCTCTCATCAGTGATGTCTAACACCTGCAAATGTGTAAGAGAAAATAGTCATCCCAATTATTAATAAAATTAATACAAAAAATAGCTGAAAACATGATCCTTGACCGACCTGTGCATCATGGAATTTAAATCTTTTGTGGTACAGGCCACTGATGACGCGCCAAATTAAGGGTGTTTCCTTCTTGGTTGAAAGCAGCAACACCTGCGGTAGTTTCTCTTTTGAGGTCGGAGAGAAGTCAAGGCCGCCATTCAAGCTATGCCGTGTAGAGAACCTTGGAAACTGATCGTGGCAGAAAGCCTTCAAATTTTTGGAACTTAATTCGCCTGTGTACTCAATCAATTCGCCCTTTTCAGCATTTCTGTAAGAATAAACAAAAACTTTGACTGTTTTGGAGGGCCACGCGCCAAGCTCGTTGCAAAGAGCCTGCTCTTTCTGGCAGTTTACTCTGCCAGCCTGGCAAACGAGGGAAAAATGAAAAAAAATGTAATTATTCAAAATTTTGAAAAGAAATCGAGCGTTGACTTTTTAGTTCGTTCTTGTTGGAACAAGGGAATCAGCGGTGTGAAAGCCGTGCAGTCTGTTATGTACCTTGAGAGCTCCTTGTAGTGAATTAGCGATGTCTTGTATGACGGATTCAGACGTGCGATATCCCTTGGCTGTGGGTGAGTAGAGCAGTAAAAGCCAGGTCAAACCCTGATCTACTATTTCCTTCTTGAAAGTCTGAGAGTTGACGTCCGGTATACTTCCAGGAGAAGTGGAACCAGCATCAGAGCTGGATGAACTGCCGAAACCCCCAAAGTGGCTCCCACGTTTGGAGTTACCACCAAAAAAATTGGAGAAAAGGTCGTTGAAGCCAAAATCAAATGAACCACTACCACCATTAGGGTTACCACCAAAGGAGAACGAGAAAGTATGGGGATTATGCTGCCCACCCATTCCCCATCCATCCGGTCTAAAGGAGAAGTGGCTGTCCCCAGGACCACCACTAGTGAAGTAAGTGTAGCCTTCATGATTCCCATAGTTCCCACCATCAAAGCCTGGAGCCCCTTTCTCATCTCCATAGAGGTCATAATTCTTCCTCTTCTCTTCGTCAGACAGAATTTCATATGCTGCAGCGTAAATGTTTAAAATTTAGAAAGACCAGGATTAAGGGAGTTACTCTTGTTCGGAAAAGCAACAAAATAACTAAAAAGATAACACGTAATTCATACCGTTGTTTATATCTGCAAATTTCGCTTGTGCACCCTTGTTTTTGTTCTTATCAGGGTGATATTGAAGAGAGAGCCTGTGAATAGATGGACAGAGAAATGGAAAGCAAAAAGACGGATTGAATCTTTAATTGTCTTTACAAAAGGGAGCATGGAGCTTCTCAAACCTTTTCAAAATAAATATAATAACCTATAATTCATGGGAGAAAAAAAACTGAGATTATTTAACATTTCACACCTGTGGAAAGCCTTTTGGATATCACGTTGACTAGCATCTTTGGCGACCCCGAGGACCTGTCAACACTTCTATGTTATAGGCATTGGAACAACAAAACTAATTAACAAAAAAAAGCTTGGCGTGATAAATTTTCATGAAACGTCCAAAACATGAAACAGAATGTTAAACCAATCAGTGTTTGGAATCATAATCAGGGTCCTTTCTGAACTCACTGTTGTCAACGCCTTACACCTATACGTAAGGGATAAAATAATGATGAGAACAACAATTCACTTCTTTTTCAGACAAAAACAAGAGCAAATGAAAAATGTAGAATTTTGAGTAATGCAGTTTTCTGGGGCATGATTGGCATAACGCCCATTTTTCAGGGTATCACAATTATAATTTAGATTTACCGTTACGAAAACTTTGATCCACAATGCCACAGTACCTCCATTTTTTCCAGGCACACGATTATTGAATTCAAACGATACAGTGTGGTTGCAGAAAAGCTACCGATGTCGAAGGCGAAGTCCAAACAATTTGCAAGGTTAAAACCACTAGAATATGTCTGTGGAAAGCGTCAATCCTAAGCAAGCGAGAAGACATTCTAGCTTTCAAGGTAATTGCGAAGGCTTCTCATTATAGTTCCTTCGTCCTAAAATACAGTTTTCTGATTTGTCAATACAATTAACAGACAGATGACATTACACAAGTTCAACAACCTCAACGCGTCTTGAACATCACCACTTTAACCTAGAAACTAGGAAAGAAACGACGGCACTAGAGTCACGAAAAATATCCTTATTCGCCGATAATTACGATGAAATTTTATTGATGAGTTGAACCCTAACGCTAGAGAACTCCGACAAACGAGTACAAAAACTCTTCGCCGCCCCACGACATCCGCAAGAGCAACGATTTAAAACCGAGTCGATCTGATTCAATGATAAACTCTTCTTTAGTTACAGAAGAAAATGGGACTAGAAAACTTGCTGAAAACGACGATAAATTAAGCGGGGGGGGATCATCCGTAAACCCGGAGCATACCTTGTAAGGATCCCGGGACTTCGCCTCCGACAGCACGGAGAAGACCGCTAGAGATATGACAAACGTCGAAATCACCAGCCTCGCCATCACGCTCCCACAAGATCTTCCTGCAACCACAACTGCAGTTCGCGTGAGAGAGAGCACCTGGGAGAGTCTTTTCGACGCGACTGATAGAAATCCAGAAGTTTCAGAAGTACACGTGGCGACTCAACACGCTTCCAACGAAGTCGACCAATAGGGATCGAGTATTGGATCCCGGTCGGGCCCCCCGTTACGAGAATTAACGCGGCACGTTCTCTGACCCGAACCGGACCGGTCCGGTCCGGTCCAGCATCTTGGCGAAACGGACCGCTCTACACCGCAAGCATTAGTCATTGGATCCAGCTTGTTGCGCTCTACTAAGCTGTTTTATTAAAATATATAATATTTTTAATAAATATATATTTTTCGATACTGCTCCGAATTAAAGTAATTATAAATAAACTTGAGAAACTCTCGGAGAATTGATTTTGTATCGTCTCATGTTGTAATTCACGTGTTCGTGTGGACGTCATTGGAGAATGCATTCAGGGAAAATGCGAGAGTCGAATATAAAACGACCTTGTTGAAAATCCATTCCCGGAATGTATTTTAAAACCGGAAGATCTAGAATGACCTAGCTCGGTTAGCTTTCGTCATCTTCTTTCATGAGACTTTCTCGGTCCCTTCTCCCTTCTTCCTTTATTGGGCCGACACGGGCCTTTCGAGAAATCGACGGCGGGCCCAATAACCCGGCGATGAAAGTCTCTCTTTACACGCCTAATGACACGTCGAGAGAGGAAGAGAGAGAGAGCGTGTGTGCGTGTGAGAGAGAGAGAGAGAGAGAGAGAGAGAGGGAGGGAGGGGGAGAGAGAGAGAGAGAGAGAGAGAGAGAGAGAGAGAGAGAGAGAGAGAGAGAGAGAGAGAGAGAGAGAGAGGAGGAAAATGAGCTGATTATTTATTACAGAATCAGAGAGACGGACCAGCTTGTGATACCAAGCCGGCAACCCTCTGGTCCTCCTCAGCTCTCAGTGGCATTGCGTGGTGCTGCTCCGGAGGGGCATCGCCGACCGCCTCCGGCTTCCCAGAGCTCTTGCCGGCGCATCACCTTCGACGGCCCTGTGAAGCCGTATAGCCTGTCCTTCTCCACAAGGATCGGGTCAGAGGGAGCAATGGCCCTTTCCGCATCGGACCTCCAGACAGTCTATTCGCTTCTCGTCAGCTCGTTGAGCGCCGACGAGTCTGTTAGGAAACCCGCGGAGTCTACCCTAGCGCAGTGCGAGAGCCGCCCTGGCTTTTGCTCCTGTCTCCTCGTAAGTCTCGTCCATCCGTTCACCTCCCTTATTTCCTTTCTTCCCTATTCCAATGTCCTTCTTTATCAGTTCATCTACATGTTCGATTTTCTCAGATGTTTGATTGGCATTTACACGGCCTTGACGGATTAGAAACCTGTTTCACGGTCGTACGTTAAATGCAGGAGGTTATCAGTGCGAAGGATTTGGCCTCTCAAGTGGATGTCCGTCTCATGGCTTCCGTTTACTTTAAGAACAGCATTAATCGCTACTGGAGGCATCGACGTGATTCGATGTATGCTGCTCCTTGTGTCCTGAACTGTTTTAATTTGTTGTATATTTTTTATTCACGAGAATAATCAACGGCGGACGCAACAAGCAAGTGTTAAATAATGATAATTCAAAGGGATACTGCTATGCCTGATAGGCGTTGTTGTCCTTTCTTTCAAAGGTCATATTTATTTGTTGCTTTCTATAATTCTTTTTTATTATTTACATGTTGTCCAATTTGAATGCAGAGGAATTGGCAATGATGAAAAGAGCCATCTTCGAAAAAAGCTGCTCCTGCACTTAAGAGAAGAGAAGAACTTTCAGGTAGCCTTTCTGCTCTTGTTGTGGTAATATCCAGAATAGATAACCAAGCTCACATCTATTTATATAGAATTGATCAATAGATGGAGGCAGTATCCTTTTTAAAAACATTTTCATCGACCAGTTTTTATCGTCACTAGCAAGTCTGGATTCTCTTGCGATAAATTATTTTCTGAATTCATCAAGTGGCTTTATCATTTAACGATTGATCGAGTTTCTATTTATGTTTTATTTATAAGATATCAATATGCTTGTTTATATCGTCTAACAATTTGCATGGGTTGGCAGATAGCGCTGCAGTTGGCTGTCCTTACCTCCAAAATTGCTCGTATAGATTATCCAAAAGAATGGTACCCTATTCGTCCACCATCTAAGCTTATCCAAAATTCTGCAACATTTATGGGATTTTGATTGTTATTCAATTCGTGATGCTTCATCAGAATTCTCTCAATTATGTGATGTTAAACTGTCGAGGATAGACATGACATAAATTGATTAGCTCTGAAAGGTTTCTTGTTAAATGTCTTGAAAATGACCCGAGATAAGGTATTCTACACATCTACTGGCAAAGAAGAGGATTTTTTCTGTGGGAAGAAGGATGATTATCGCCAAAAATGCTCTTTTGTAGATGCCGAGCAACTATTCCTAGAGAGTGTTTGAAATTCATTTTCTCACTGTGATAGATATGTGTTGTTGGTGCTAGTCCTCATAGAATAATAGGATTCTCATTTTTCTAATGGCTTTAACTTTTTCTTATTAATTTTCTGGAGACCATGAGGAACTTGTAGAAATATGATTCGTGGAATTTTTTTCTTTCTAAATATTAAAAAACAATGAATTCCTGTTCTTTCATGCTGATTCAAATCGTGATATCATTATGTAAAATAAAATTAAAAGAAGGAAGTTGAAATCGATCACAAGTCACAAAAATCTTTGCATGCCTTTTACTTGGGTCATGAATGATTTATGGCAAAGTATAATGAACAGGGTATTAACCTTGTTTTTCATTGCCATTTTCGTTGCTCTATTCACATGCAAATGCTATGTACTATCTGCTTGTAGTAAGAGGTGGCGAAGAAATAAATGTTTGAGGAATAAAAGAGCTGCAATGAATAATCGTTTTCAATGAGGTTCGGATTACCCTATGTATACGACTGATGTAAGTTCTCCATGAAAAGCGTGATGCAACATACTAGAGAAGAGCAGCTCTTTCAGATAAGTACGAGTTAAGGCTACGAGCAATGATTAAAAGTCACTATAACTTCCGAAAATATATGTGAGATAAGGTGTGCTTTGACTGGATGAGGAAGCATGTACGGTACAACGACCTTCCACCTGGAAACTACTCCAAGGAAAAACAGTAGCTCGACTCGAGTAACTTAGCTTATGAACTTCGGAAGCTTGGTGCGGCACCTCCTTATCAACTAGCCATGGAGGTTAATCCATGCTATGCAATTTCCTCCAGTGATTGCTTAGTCAACCTATCCGTTGATTTATATCACTCGTTTCTTTTCAAGTATCAGTGATTTGCCAACTGTATGTGCTTTGCTCTTGAATTGAATATTAAAGTATTCTCAATATAATTGCGCTATGACTATTATAGACAAGAACATAGCTACCTTTCTTTCTTCCTGAGTTTCTTTGTAGGTCTTTCAACCCAATGATTAATGTGATTGCTTCAATGTTAGCAGCGTACTTGGTCCCAATGGAAGAGAGGGATAAAATCCTGTGCATTTAACAAACATAGCTTACAATAGTGTATGCTATTATGTCAGTGTTGCCACTTACCTATGTATCAACAAAGCCTTGGAATGTTGTGCTGCCTTTGTAAGAAACAGAGTGACTGATTCCTTACCTCAAACGAAGGCAGAGAATACCGAAACTGAATGTGATGAATGAAGTTATTTCAAAGAGAAAAGAATACGGGAGGAGCGTACATTAAGAGATCTGTCTGCTGAAATCCACAGTGAACTTCAAGATTACTTTCATGGGACAGCATTATCCATATAGCAAGGGAGTGAGCCCTACATTTATTGGTGTCTGAACATACCTAGGAGTGTTCTGGGATCTATACCCGGATGCCAAGATGCCAGCTATTTTATTTTGTGTTGGTCCTCAACAGAGGAAAGGGTTGCATAAGAGAGTTTGCTTTATTTTTTCATTGCATAAATCATTTTTATGGGGTAAGGTATCATCTTGTTTGGTCTCTACTTCTCTACTCTCCACGTGAAGTTCCCATATGGGAATTTATCGGCTCTTCTTGCCAGGCATGTAGCAGTTATGGATTCTTTTTTTGGTCACCAAGAAATAAGTGGTTCACATATTTGCATCTACGATGAAAAAGAATACACGAAGATGTTTTTTCAGGACGGCATCTCCATGATTTGCGTACACAATACTTTACATCGAGCATTCTATCCAGGTCACTAAATCATGATAGATTTACTTGGTGTTTTTGATTTTTTTTTTTGCACAAATATTCCCATATCATAAAGCATTGAATGATATTCACAGCTCGCGTTGGGTTGGTGGATCTTGTCCTTAGACTTCAATCCCTATTACGTTTGACTGATGATAAACTTCAAACTGAGCCCATGAAACCATTCCTTAACTCCAAGTTTGTAGGAATTCCGAGTTAGTAACTGATATGACAACATATTTTGCGGGCTGATATATGTGCTGGCCCATTTTCTTCTTCTCTGCGTGAGAAATTCAGGACATTCGAATATTTATCTGCATAAAAAGAATTTCGGAAACTTTATTGCTTAATAAACTGCAAGCAGTCAGTAGAAGTTCTTAAACAGATTATATTATTGAACACACAACTTTCATTAGCACCCGTAATATTGATGTTTAAGGTGGGTGTTTTGTGCTGCGTCATTGTTGACCATTTTGATGTAGAGTTTGTTTTTTCATACTCATAATAATGTTTGGATCAATACAACTCCCCCTTTCGTCCTATATGTTCATTGGTAACCTTGCAAAAAATGATGACCATTCAGGCCGGAACTCTTCCCCACTTTGGCTCAACAACTCGAATCTGCAGATACTCTTGGCTCTCAGAGACTATTTATGGTCCTGTTTCAAATTCTGAAAGAGTTGTCATCAAAACGTCTTAGTTCTGATCAGAGGAATTTCCGAGAGGTAGTGATGCTTTCTGTGTTGGTTTTATTCATTGTTGCTGAGCATTAACTTTTTTTGCATTTTTGTGGCTAAATAATTTTTTGAATATTTTTACTGCATAGTTAATTGAACTGTTGCTACACTCACTATACTATCACTGAGTCATGATTAATATTCTACAAACATATGATTATAGGTACTACTGATCCTGCAAGTTTGGTTTTTTATTGTAGTCTTCATTATTAGCCTTGTAAAGCGTGATGGCCCCCCCAGTTCACATTACATACTCCAGGAAGATTAAAAGAGAAAATTCCATCCCAGGGACTTAAATGTCAATTCCGGAGGAAAGCTTACCGCATGAAGTGGCAGGAAGGGCGGGCCTATAAAAGAACACTGTGGAGGGTAATGAGGGTGGTCTGGATTTGGGGAGGGGCTTGGGAGGGACATAACCTTCTCGAAAGGTTATCACTTGTGTTTGGAGGGTTCAAATTCGGAATCCCCTTCTTGATTTTCTTGTTCCTATTCACACTAACTTCCACTAGTACTCTTGTTCATTCCTGGTTTATGGTATCCTATCAACCTCTTGAGAGTACCATTGGAATTCAGTAAGAGTCGGAACAAGAAAATCAAGAAAGGGATTCCGAGTTGGAACCCTCCAAGCACCAGTGATATCTTTGCTCTCCACACCGTTCTTCCCTCCCCCCCGAGCACCACCCACCTACCCACCCACTTCTACGGTGGGCTTACCTAAGGAATTTACATATAAGTACCTGATATTTGGCATTTTCCTCTGTTTGCCTTCCTGAAGTGCGTAATGTGGACTGGGAGCCTAACATAAAGATGGTATGATAATTACGGTGTAAATGAAATCAATATACTATCCAGTTTCCCTCGCTATTTTATGGAGAGACAATGGAGTGTGCTCTATATATCTATTGCCATGTCGGCGATATTCTGGTTAGACTATGCCAATTAGCTTGTAAACAAAAATGTTGAGCCATGCTGATACCACTGGAGAAAAACAGAAACCTACGTAAGAGTATGATGCAAAATCCAAAATGGCGTAATGGTTTCGCATTATGTTTTTGTGAATGCAATTCCAACACCGAGATGGTATATTGTCACGATCTGCTGGTATTCATCCTTTTGAATGACTAGTGAAACTAGGGCAGGACTATCTGAATCATAAAACTAATCGTTTGGAACTGATCTGACCTTGTCTATTTGGAAAATAATTCCTTGGATTCAGTGTTTAGCCTTTTCTAAGTGAACTCTGTCAGGTTGCTTAATCAAGGAAAAGGTTCATAATTCATATGTGAGCTAGCATGAGCTGGGAAAAAAATTGTTTGTGAGCTGGGTCGCCTCAGATCAATGATAGTAGTCCACTTGGTGCACTTTATATGATTTGTTCCAGTTTGCAACATTTATTGCAGAAGTAGTTCGTCGAATTCTCTTCGGAGCCCAATGTTGTTTTATATATAACTTGCCATTTCCATGCATCTGTTTTGTCAGATAGCTTCAAATTTGTTCGAATATTGTTGGAGCCTTTGGAAGACTGATGTCCAGAAAATACTCCAAGGCCTCAGTGGCGCCTCTCAATGTCTTCCTGCTAACTCTTTGGTTTTACAACAAGACAATCTACTTCTAATATGTGAGAGATGGTTACTGTGTTCAAAGATTATACGACAGCTGATAATTTCTGGATATCCAAGTGATTCTACATCTCTCGAGGTAAATGTAAAAGTTTACGAAGTTGTGTCTTTCCATCATTTACTTGGATACGCCATTTTTATGGCCATTATATTTAATTGATTTCTCATTTCAGGATGTCTGCGTTGTTAAGGAAGTCTGTCCGTTAATTTTGAATGCTATCCAGTCACTTTTTCCATTCTGTAAGTTCTACTGTTGATCTTCTGGACATACTCTTTCATCTTGTGCTTATTACCTCTATTGCTCAGGCATGGAGCTTTCATTTTCGCTTAGTAAATTCGAATACAATGATTTCAATATAACGTAACTAGAAAATCTTTTGACTTCGGAGTGAGCGCGTGTTCACTACGAGAGGATATGACCTATTATGAATTTAGTCTGGTCCAGTGGTCCTCGATCCACACAGCCAATTCAACGGGCCCAACTGAATGCTCCCAAACCTTTCACGCTGGATCTTCTTAACAAACCTAGACTTTGGTTCATAACTTATCAAAACATGAATGTTTGTTCATAGGTCCTGTTACAATGTTCACAATTTCCATTGCCAATTTCATCTTCCTTTACATCTCTAATGCCATATTACACTTCTGTCAACTATTTAGGAATCAGTGTGGAATCACGTTCAATGCCTTATATTTCTATAAATGATTCCATTGTATCATTCTCACGCATCATGTGAAATATCAAGGTGAGAAAACTTGTCTTACATGCAGCTCATAGTAGGGAACATCTGTCTTCAGATAAAGAGCTGCAAACTATCATTATCATGATTGGATGGAACTCTCTCACGTTGTGCATCCATGTGCCCCTTTTCCCTTTTTGTACCCTTCAAATCTCAAAGGGGGCAATGACTCCAAATCTGGTCAAAGTTGGAATATCTCTCGTTCTCACAAATCTTCATAAAAAATTTCCCATTAAAATAGCCTTAGCTGACTGAAAACAGCATTCTATCATCGTCCTGACCAACTTTTATGTCAACTTGATATAAAAGTTGAAGAAGCCTGAATCATGAGGTTTTTTTTTTAAATTGCTATCGTAGCCTGCTGGATGGATTTCACCCTGTCAACCGATAACTTACTAAACAAAGCTGGTTTCCCTAGAAATATAAATGTTCTACACCCCAATCAGAAATGCTGTAACATAATTCATTTATGTTCGGTCTTTCATAATCGCGTAAGATATAGGGCAGGAAAGCTTAGGTGTTGCTCCAGCTTGTTCATCAATTATGACTCGGATGTGTGAATGTTTATTACGTCATGGTTGAAATGCTACAACTCTCAATGCTCCGTAACAAATCAATGTAGCGTTAATCGATTTTTTGATCTAATATGGAAATTTTTTGTATCACTCAGTAGTGAATTTTATACTCTCTAACCATAGCAAAACTGATGTTCTCTCCTGACACTTTCCATTTCACTGGAAAATGAAGTCTATGTGTAACTCAAGTACGCTTTGTTTTCTTCATCATGCATTGATTCCTTTTGACTGTAAATAGAGAAAAGGAATCAATAATTATTTTAATGTGAATTGGCTTAAAGATATAGCTTTCTGTCTACTTTTTGCAGTTTTTTCACGACATGATTTTTACAATGCAGACTCCTCTTTCCAGGAAGGGAATGGCCAACTCTGGGAGTTCGTAAAACAAGCATGCACAAAGCTGATGAAGGTTTTAATCAGAATACAGGAAAGACATCCTTATTCTTTTGGACATGGACATGTTCTTCCTCTTGTACTTGATCTCTGTCTGAACAAAATTACCAGTCCTGAGCCAGAGATCATGTTGTATGAACAATTTATGATTCAATGCATGGTCATGGTGAAGTCGATACTAGAATGTAAAGAGTACAAAGCAGTCCTTACCGGTCGTGTAATTAATGAAACTGCTACAAAGTGGGAAGAGAGGAAGAAGAGTATATCCATGTCAGTAGCAGACATACTCGCCAAAATTTTGCCCAATGAAAGGGTTATATTGCTGTGTAATGTTCTGATAAGAAGGTAGTTTATTCTCCATTTCTAATCGTTCATTTCAGCTTCTCTTATAAGTGGAAGAGGAAAGTGCGAGCCATATTTTGCTGATTATTTCCACTTGGGAGTATCATTCCTGCTCTGTACTATTCCTTTGGTAATCTGTTGTATTCAATGTGGATCAATTTTCATTCTTCGCTCTCCTTGCCTATCCTTCCATTCTTAGTGTGAATCTGATCTTGGTTTTGGCTCTCAGCAATGTAGGTAGATTCAAATCACAATTTGTCTGCTTTTCTGTTAGTTAGTTATGACTGAATTTTCATGATGCTTGATGGCTTGTAGGTAGATTCAAATCGCAATTTGTCTCTTATTCTGTGTGCCACAGGCAGGACTAGTCATTTAGATGCGATTCAATGCATTGTCCCTGCTTGATGTGGGAAATATGCTACACATTTTTCTCATGATTATTTTCATATTTTGCTTATTTTGAATAGGGAAATAATTTATTGTTTGGTGATTTTCTGTCTTATTTTCTGCATATTCCTTTCTGTACCCGATTTTTTAATTTGTTAATTCTACTTGCAAGGTCTGGTTTCAATTGCATGCCTTCAAATGCACGTAAATATGATGTATCTTCCCTGCATGGAGTCCCTAATCATTCATTTCAGACATTTTTAATTTAGCGTGTTCCTGAGGTTGTAGACTTTGCCTACTCTACAGGTACATCATTCTTACGGCAAATGATTTAGAAGCGTGGCACCAGAGTCCAGAGTCATTTCACCATGAGCAGGACATGATTCAGTGGACTGAAAAAATTAGGCCGTGCGCTGAAGCATTGTACATTGTTCTTTTTGAAAACTATAGACAAGTTAGTGTTTAACTCTGCCCATGATTTGTCATTGTCATGAACTTTGGCTGAAATTATTTATTTTAATATTACGTGCAGTTGCTTGCCCCTGTGATTGTCTCTCTCCTTCGGGAGGCTATGGATAGCTGCCCTGCTGTAGAAACTGAGGTTTCTCCTCGAATGCTCCTTAAGGATGCTGCATACACTGCCGCTGGACATGTGTATTATGAGCTCTCGAGCTATTTTAGCTTGAATGACTGGTATAATATGCACATAGTTTCCATCTTTATTTAGTGACTGTATTGCACAACCTACTTTCAAAAGAAAAAAATGACAAGATATCTGTTTGAGATGTGGATCCTGAAATTAGTTTCTTGTTCTCTGTTGTTCATTTGTTACATTCTGAAAACCACAGTTTGGATCTTGGATCACCTCTCTGGATTTCCTTCAACACTTGACCACCCTGGATTCTGATAATTCTAGCTCACTTGTTGCTGTTTGTGCTCAGCTGTTCGGTGCCATAAACGGTGATTATTAGTCTCAGATATCTCTAAATTTCAGTTCACCCGGTGTTTACTCTTAGTCAGGAATACTCTAGGTGGAAGTTTCTTTTAGTAGTTGTGGCGTTCTTAATATCATGGCCATCTATACCAACCGAAGCATGCAAATACTAAAGTCTTGCACCTAGATTTCTTGTCTGGACAAAATACATTCGGGTGGCAAGGAAGGTGGCGAGGTTCTATTTTATTGAAGGAATTGTCTATGCACATTTTTATATCGTTCATTTTTGAGAAAATGTTTTATTTTTCTTTCATATATTGTGCAAATTCAGCCATGGTGTGTCCGCTGAATCCTTATGTAACTATAAAGTCCATGGAATAGGTTGGCTTTGCACAGGGAGTTATCTTATTGACTCTATCTAGAACTATATTTTCTCCTCTTTAGATTGTGTGCTATAATCTTATTAAGGAAAAGCACTTTTCCATGTAGTTTCCATTTCGTATAATGTCAAACAAACTTGACTTATAGAACCAGATTATGGGGGGTATCCGGACCCCATACTGTATCTGAAAGTATTCATTAGGTTATAATTTTCCATTAGGGTATACTCCTGTCAAATAACGCTGTCATAGGCGTATTTGCATCTAGTTGTAAGTTGGTCTCATGTATGAATAGATCTTTTGGACCCTGATCTGATGAGATAGTAAGCCTCTAACCACTAAATTCTAAGAAGAGAGAGATTGTTCTGCGCAGAGCCCCTATTTAATTGACTTAGTTCTTGCAAAGACGTCTACTGTTCACTCTTCCACTTCCAAAATACTCAACTAAAGCAGGAAAATTGTCATTCCATAACCATTCAGGTTAAAACGTCCCAATTTACTGATAGTGACTACTGATAGGCAAGTGTTGTCTGTCTTTCATAGCCAAGTATTCATTAGTACAGTGACTTAAAATGTCATGTCTGCCCCAGATCATAAAACACAACTGATGTTTTCTTTCATTTATAATCCTGCATTTGTCGTGTCATCGAAACACATCGTTTTGTGCTACGCAGACTGGTTTCTTATTTAAAAGACCTAAAATTAACGTCTGGTATCATTAAACAAGAAACTTTGTGACAATAAAATGTGAAGCAACGGTATTGCTCTCTGGTCAAACTGTGTGAGAAACGGCCGCGCCATTATTATCCATTCGATTCCTTCCATCATTAATGCATTCTTTATGAATATGTGAGCAATATACAAACTAGTTAAGCATTAGTTAGCATATTTGCTTTCCAAAATGCGTGCTGAGGTGATATTTGTGTTAGATTTTGCCTGCATGTCCGTGTTTATTCTTACCTTCTTTAGGCATTGTAGAAAACATTGATAGAGGAGGAATAAAACCCTCGCTCTGATACCATGTAGAAAACACAGAATAGGAGGATGGAGAGAGAGGGATCCTATGTCCCGACAGACGAGGGGAGGAGTGGTGGAAAGAAACTTCAAGCCTCCTCTCACTTACTAAGTTCCTTAAATAGGGACCTTAGAGACACTTTACAAGAATATCCAAAATACTCCTGCATTGTGATAATATAATATTTAGACCGCCTAACAGGCATATATCGTGTTATTTCTTTGTTCAATTCTGCTAATTGGAATGATGTTATTTCTAAGTAACATGTAATCACTTATCTAAGGTTGTTAAATGTAGGTTTAATGGTACTCTGTCAGTTGAACTTTCAAACTCCCATCCAAATATGCGTATTATTCATCGAAAAATTGCATTGGTACTTGGCCAATGGGTTTCTGAGGTCAGCATTTCCTCTTGTACATTTCCCATTTCTTCCAGCGTTATATTCACTCTGTATTATTTGCTTTTGCTTTTATGTTTCATTCTATTATTAATTCTGAAGGCATGTACATCTTTTCAAATCCATGTACTGTTAGAACGCAAGAATAATATTTGGGCTACAATGCATACTCGTCAAATCACTTATTCATACACGGAGAGGAGAGTGTGCATTACATCATAAGACCGAACATGGACCAGCCTAGTGGACCTATATTCTAAAGGATTCACCAACTTACGATAATAGGTGGCCCATTACATATCTATTCTGGTAGACTATCCTAAACTCCCCATGCTGGAGCAAATATATAAATTCCTGCTCTAGCTTGTTACAGAGAATATGATGACGCAAACCAAACAAGAATAAACAGTGCGGAAAATTCCTGTCATATCGATTCACTAAACAATTGCTGGTTGCTTACAATTACCCGGCCTCAGAAAAGGAAGACTATCCAGGTTGAATCCCACGATTTATAGGATGCTCAGATAAATTAGGAAACTTACCGACAACCTAACACTTAATTATACTTTTTTTCCACATATAGAAGACTACTACTTGTAAAGAACCGACAAAAGAAGAAACATATGGGGGAGATAAGTCGAAGCTTAATTCAGAGAAGAAAATTCCGGTTATGGTCTTGATGCTCCTGTCGTTCCAAAACCCGCGAAAGGTGGCTGCAGAGAGAACAAAGAGGCAGGCTAAAAGGTGGTAGTTGTTGCTGTGGAAGATGCTCCTGCCAAGGCGGACTGAGCAGCCTCAATAGCATGAATGCTACAGTAGAGGCGACAAAGGAAGCAGTAGAAGCTTCAATACTGAGTCCAGATGGAGGTTGGGGAGGAATTGACATTTCTGGGGTTGCAAACAAGAGGTTTAGAACTGACGAAGCAAACAAAGCTGAAAATGCACCGGTGGCAGATGGGGTGGTGGACAAGATGGATGGATTTTAAACGGTGATGCACTATTTGCTATGGAAAAGGGAAAAACAGAACTAGAAGATGGTTAAGAGAGTACATATAGGCCGAGTAGGAGAGTTTTCGCTCAAAACGAATCTACAGAACCGATCAAGGAAGAGGACAATCTCATCTTTCAAACTGTCGTACTGTTTCGGATGAGGAAGAGAAGATGGACACGGATAGGGTGAGCAGCACAGTTGGGAGCTGGCTTCCCATGACAGTGCAGGCGGTATCATTCATAACCCTTGCCTATGAGCAGATGTTCCTATGTGTGATTGTGTGGGTATCTACCTCACATTCTTTTGGCAGTTCGGTGATGAGATCCACAGCAGTATAGTGCATGATTGAACTGCCACCCTTGCCTCTCTCTCATCAAAGATGGAGAGGTTGTGGTCAGCAGCAGTGATCACGGCAGTGGGAGCAAGAGAAACATCAGGAAACTTTAACTCTAGCCTCTTGTCTTGTGTTGAAACAAAAGTAAAAGCTTAGGTTTACAGTATGTAATGCCCACTCTCTTCTTTACATGAATGGGTGAGAAGAGGGGGCAACATTCTGTAACCTGATATATGCCTGCCTTATGGCCCTAAAATGTGAGTGACTCATACGCAGTAATAGTGAGCCTATTTCCTGTTACATTCATATATTATTAGACTCGTTAGAACGTATACCTAAAAATTTAGTTCGTTTAATAGGACGCATTCACGTTTAATATGTAACGCAAGAGTTTTGCCTTACCTAGTTTTCAGAGATCTTCGTCTATTAAGTTAATCTAACTCTATGCGTTTTCTCTGCCTGCTTAGCTTCATTTCATGCAAAGAGCGAATGTGTTAGGGCAAGCTTTGTATTTAAACTTTTAGCAGGTATAGAGTATGGGTGTGATTGGCATGGTAAGGATCTCACTTTGCATACCTCTGTTAGGACTCGGAAGCTTGGGACGGGGTTAGGTTCAAATAGAAATCAGTGAGACTTTAAAATTGGAAATCTGAAAAATAGGGGAAAATTAGCAAAGGAGTTTGAAAAGATCGAATAGAAAAAGAGTGAAAATGGGAATTACACTTAATAAGCCTGAACCGTTGGGGTGTAACTGTGTAACCAATTAAAAATACGCGCAATTCTACCCTAATTGACAGCTGTGCCCCACTGGGTTGGTTTCCAACCTATTTTATTGTGCCTGGGTACCCATGGTTCTGGACAGTGCTGTCAACAATAGGTTTACAAAATGTCATAGCTTTTGACTCTTATAGCTTATAGTTATGTTGTGATTGCGTTGCCATTCTTATAGATTCCACATTGTGGGATTCAGAAAAGCGCAAATGAACATGATCTTTGTTGTAAAACCATGCCCCTAAAATTAGAAAATTAATCTTTCTGTAGTTATTCAATATATCATTCAACAATATGTTGGAAATCCTTGGCGATAGTTAGATCTTCATTTGAAATCGTGTGGATGATAGATGTAGAATATCCTAGGTTGAAGTTTCATGTATATGTACCTCTATTTCATCTTATGTTTAGTGATCGATTATCGATTATCCTTCATTTTTTTAAGTGGTCTGTGTGCTGTTGTTTTTTGTTCGTGAACTGTGCAGTTTTATGCTTGTGATTATTTCATTTATTTGAGTTTTGAACTTTGAATTCTTCTATTAAATACTTCAAATTTATGTTTTATTTCTTGCAGATTAAAGGGGACACCCGAAAAATGGTTTCATGTGCTTTGATTAGATTGCTTCAAGATTCTGATGTTGCTGTTAGGGTACGCCTGCCGGTCTCACATCTTGAACTCTTTGTATTATACAAGTTCCCTTGTAGACATCTTGGATATCGACTTTTCACTAACATTATGGGTGTGCCCTCCAATCCAGCTGGCATCATGTCGCTCGTTATGCTTTCTTATTGGGGATTGTAATGTTTCTGAAGAAGGTTTTAATGAGCTTCTGCCTACTTGTTGGAGTGCGTGTTTTAAGTTAATGGAGGATGTCCAAGAGTTTGACTCAAAGGTTAGATTGTCTGACTTTCATCTGTCCTTTCTGGGTGATACAAATAAATATCGATTTGACTGCCACATGTCTCGACAACATCAATGTCTGGGATTTTTACCCAAACTATTTATGTGTAGCTTCTTGTTGGGGGACTCATCGCATTGATGATGTACATCTGCATGTTGTATGCAGTCGGAAACCTCGTTGTATTTTGTAATAAACCTTATTATATATAGGGAATGTGGAACGTTATCAAGAAAACAAGGCATTATGCACGAGGATAAGAACCTGAAAACATTGGAACAAAGCAATCATTTAGAAGCCATAACAGAACTTATACACGAATATTTTTTCATTTTTGTCTATGCGCGGCATACTTACTAATTCATGGAGGCATCTTTTCATCCGGCAATCTGATATAGATCCATTACGATTTTTGAGCGAACATCAAAACCATCAATAAACTACATAGGATCTTTATGAAAGGAGGCATCTATTGTTAGCGCCCTAGGAGTCTCTCTTCCTGATGATCTGAAAGCCTTTCGTCCAGAAATTTGAAAAGTATGCACTTATTAATAAGAGAAGTTTTTATTTCAAAGAAAACTTGCTTAAAGAAATGGAATTGTGGGGCTCAGTCGGCCTAATCACAATAATCTTTGTTTGGTCTTCTTCGAAGTGGAGCCTCAAAAGTGCTTATTCCAAGAAACAAGAAATCACTGTGATTGGTTTGAAATCACTGCATACAAAAGTTTCACTAAGGAATTCATTCATCTAGTCTTGATTCTATTACCTTTTCTTCGTCTGACAACTTTTCTTTGAAATGTTATTTTTGTATTTGTGATATCGTTTATTTGATCAAATTCTGTCTGACTGCTGCTTTTACATTCGACCACTGTGCTTCGGAATCATTACCGTGGTGTTACTGAGTTCCTTATTGTTGATTATAGCATTTACGCTATGCTATCTGAAATTCAGCAATTTTCTTCAAACTGTCAGGTTCAGGTTTTGAACTTGATTTCCGTGTCTATGGAGCATGCCGGTGAGAAGATAACCCCATTTGCAAAGCATTTGGCAGAATTCTTCCAGAAAGTATGCTTTTTTTGTATTTATGATTATTTAGTTTGCAAACGTAGCATTATGTTGTTGCCTGTGCAGTGATGGTTAATAAATTATCCTTTTGCTAGTCGACCATCTTTCATATTTGACATTCATTGTCGAGGTCCGTATGCAATCCAGTCACTATTTGCTTAATCATAGCTATGAAACATGCTGAGGCATACATAATTTATTTCAATTGACTTGAGATTTAATGTTCCTACTGAGAATCAATATAACCTTCATGGTGATTTGAAAAGCAATCTGATTCTTTTTTTCTGAAAGATGATCACAAATTGATGTGAAATCTATCACTTCATCCGTCACACTCATTATTGATAACACGGACCCTCAAACTCACGATGCATGGAGAGAAAGAATCGAGAGTTTGTTAACTAATAAAGCTGAACGAGAGTATGTGTCTTTGTGAATAAATCAGAACAGGGAATAAGAAAAAAAAGTCAAGTAGGCGGCGGATTCTTTGCTCATTGCTGATGCGGGTCATCCGCTTAAACATGGCAACGATATAATTTCTTCTCCCTGTTCCTAAAATGACGAAATATTGTAGATTGACTTATGCAGATAAAAATAAGAAAGCAATGGTAATCCTCTGGTGAATGAACATCGCTTAGTAACCACTGTTATCATCAGAAGATGGAAGAGATTATTTTCCTTGATGCTATAGTCTCAGGCACTACCTTGGATTTCGAGAATGTTGTGCAATATGTGCTGTAAGATCGTCCACTTTGTTCAGCCTGTAGAAAAAAATGGTTGTAAGCTGAGGAAAGAGATATTAACTGCATGGGAGTTCAAAGAAAATTTGAGCTGGGGTGATATCTAGTCAACAAGATCAAGAGATGACGTTCTTTTATTAATTGAACATATCTCTTGGATACTAGAGGTTATTAGAGGTACATATCTCTTGATAGATTTTTAACACAGTGAATTTTCGATCTAGTTTAAAAGTTTATCTCGTGTGTTGTATTTCTGAACTCTGTGGGATTATGTAACGACACTCGTACAGTAGGCTCAGAGGAGAAACCTACAGTAAATGCAAGAAGAAAGGAGACAAAAGGGGAGGGTCGAAACCCTAATGTTTATGGTGTTGTGGTGCCCCACACTCCTAAAGTGGTTATCCCAAATTTCTCGGGCACCCTTTCCCCCTTCCCTCACTACCCCCTTTTATAGCCTCACGTACCCTAGTTTCCTAGGTGGGCCGGCCCGTTACAACATCCCGTTTCTGGGCCCTCTTTTGCTTACGCATGTTAGACCTGAGGGTCTAACAGATTGTTTGTCAAACATCTGCTTATGTGATCTTGTTTCTGTTTTGATTCAACGCTTAGTGGTTGATACCATCTTACATGTGCATATTTATCCGCCTTAAAATCGGAGGTTTATTCCTCCTATTCAGCGAATGTCTTCCATTTTACTTTTACGACTGTGAAGATGTAAAGCATAATCTGTGAAAACTGCTTCATTGACCATAACATAAAAAATGGGTCGTTCAACTTTGTGACCAAGATATGCACCAACTTGAATGCTATTTGGGGATTTTAATGGGTTAAAGCTCTAGTCGAATGGTTATGCCAAGTGGTTTTCCGGTTCACTCTGTCATACTGCCTGGTCCCTTTTGAGATATTGATACAAAATCTATGTTCACTTTACATGTCCATAACTCCGTTTTTTAGGTCCTAATTACGGTTTATTTAGTCTATTAATCAGCAACTTGGCATCAATTATCTGTCTCAATGCTTATCTGTTTAAACAGAGTGTTGAATTATCTTGTTTGAAGGTTTTTGCCGTTTACATATTGCCATTCACAGAAGGAAACTCTTCCCGTGTATATATAACCTTTATGGTTAATGAATTTGTGTTGGGTGCCTTTCTTTTTAAAGATTTGGGAGGAGTCTACTGGTGAAAGCTTGCTCCAAATTCAACTTCTATCTGCACTGCGGAATTTTGTGTGCTCTCTTGGTTATCAGTCACCCATTTGCTATGACATGCTGCTACCTATTCTTCAAAAGGGAATTGACATAAATAATCCGGATGAACTCAACCTTTTGGAAGACAGTGTTTTGGTCAGTATACACCCTTCTAGTCCTTTCCAGTTATTGATTCAGTCTAGCTGCTTAGATTTATCCCATTGGGTATGGTTTTTTGCAGCTTTGGGAAGCCACACTCGCTCATGCACCGTCGCTGATTCCTCAACTACTAGATTTCTTTCCCTATTTATTGGGAATTATGGAACGGAACTTTGATCATTTACAGGTCGGATTCTTCTACTGGGATTGTTCTTTAATTCATCTGAAGATTAGGAATTTGAGTATTAATTTGTATACTTATCCTTTTTCAGTATATTATGTGCTATCTCTTCATGAATTGCAAGTGAATGAGCCATTCTTGGTTACTTGGCTCTTCGTCTGATTTTTGTGTTCTTTGGTCACTTTTGCAAATAGTCAGCATTGAAGAATTTTAAATTACATACATTTTTGTAATCTGAAGACAAAAAGGGAATGTAATGGAACTAAAAGTTGAAGAGGAATATTTAATCAGAATATAAATATTCTAAAATTTGAAATTTTCCTCCATATAATACCTGTCTACATTAATAGATGGTACTTTCTAGTTTTTTCTCCCAAGATTCCCGATATTAAGATCTTGCGTTGGTGGTGGATGATCAGTACGTTGACCAGAAAGTGCCTTACTGTATATAGAGCACTGTCTGAGGTGTTTTCGGTTTTCTGATGAATTTCACTATAATGGTACTTGCCTCTTCATTATCTCCATGCCAGGATTCCCAATTTATTATTTTAACACAGCTGTGGACGAATCACCCTGTTATCATATTCCAGGTCTATAATTTTTCAAGGTTCATGCATATCGTTCATCTCCTGATCCCTCTCTCATCTTTTTCATGTCAGATTAAAAGATAATTTTTTAAAAGATAATTAAAAGTAAATATCGCAGTTCATCGCAAATACGATTTTCGCATCCACCTATACGGTGGTTATGAGCCCTTTGAAGCCGCGTACAAAATGTTTTTCTGTCCGAGAACTCAAGATTTGACTGCCGATTACTGTGTGATACAATCTTGTAATATAATGGTCTTTCCTCTTGTCCATTAAGACGCCAAGATGCCTCCTTGTTAAGAACGAAGATAAGAGTCTAATGAAAGTCCTTTTGACAACAAGAACCCTGTGGAAACGTCTCCGAACAGGAGGCGTTCCTAAAGCACGGGAAATTTTTTTGCCAAGAACCCGAGTAGAGAGAGAGAGAGAGAGGTAAGGGGCTTTGTGAGCAGCCGGACGAAAGCTTTTAGAGAGATTTTTTTTAGTAGCGTTTATATTTGATTTTTTTTTGCTTTATATTTTGAATTTATTCTGTTTTCATTCTATACGAGTAATTGCTATCTTTCACTGTGCCTGCAGGTAGCCATCACTATTATCGAGGACTACATAATATCTGCTGGATCTGAGTTCCTGAACAGGCACTCTTCAAGTTTGGCTAAACTTCTTGAAGGCATCGTCGGCGCTGTTAATGACAAGGGCCTGCTCTCAACGCTACCTATCATTGATCTTCTAGTCCAGGTACTTTAATTGGAATTCCTTTGATATCCGACCTTTATTTTGGCAGATTGATTATGGTTCGAGGAAGAATTATAAATTGTCTAATTTAATAATCGTTTTTAAATTCCGTGTAAAACTGAGGAACACGCAGATACAAGTACTACCTAAAAAATGTGTCCCAGCAGACTGACATTCTATCCAGGTTCCCAACTTTGTTATGATCTCTGGCACTTTATTTTTGCGCTGAAAATTTTGATTAATGATTTCCATCTACATCCGGTAGCTCTGCTATTTTTATCTGTTTTTACACCGCTCATATTCTCGCATTGAAGATTCAACTATTCATGTAGACGGTTGACTCATGTCAGTCTCTGACTAGGATTAAGGCGAGTTGGTCTTTTTTTTTTTCTGGTGTGTTTTTTTGCATGGGTATTAATTTGGTCGCAGACTACGCTCTCTTACTCAACTCTTGTAGAACTGGAGTGGTTAGTTCGTGATGGAAGGCGAAGCTAAATTCGGAAAGTTCACCCTTCCAAGCTTTGGATGTTGTGATCATCTCCAACAACTTGCATGATAAAAATTGGGATTATGAGAGATAATAATGGTGACAATGATAATAATAATAATAGTAATAATGATAACGATACTTTTGCGTTCATGTAGCTCCAGCTGTTCGAAATTATATATTTTCCCCCTTTTTTTTTCTTCTTCTTCTTCTTGCAGTGCTTTCCCATGGAAGCACCTCCGATGATCTATGGGACTCTTCAGGTAACTTGAGCTTGGCGCGTGCTCTTCCTTTCCTTTTTCATCATTTATTTTACTATTTTGGGTCTGTTCCTGTAGAAGTTAATTGCCATGTGCTTGAGTGCGGGGAATGACCTTAATCCTTCTACGGTGTCGGTCCGGGCATCCTGCGGGGCCATCATAGCGAGGCTCCTGATAATGAACACCAGCTATCTCGCCCATTTGGCTTCCGAACCCTCTCTCGGCTTTGTGCTCCAGCAGGCGGGGCTTTCTATCGATCAGAACGTCCTCCTTTGCCTCGTTGACTTGTGGCTGGATAAGGTAAGACTTATGGCTTTTTCAAGAACCCCCCTCTTTCATGCAACCTCCTTTGACTTTCTTCTATATAATTCCTTATTTCATGATCCGACATATGCACGACCAGTGTAAGTGATTATGATCCTCCTCGTTGACTTTGGCTTTATGTTTCCACTATCATTGGTCAACGTGGGTACCAGCATTCTCGGTAAAGCTCCAGTTTTTTTTTTTCCCTCCTCTTTCTGGTGTTAACTATTTTTATGGGTACCAGCATTCTCGGGCTACTCCCGCTGACTTTTTCCGTAATTCTCCATTTCACAATACTATTTATGGACTACGAGTTGTGGATGATTGTGCTTCTGGTGTGATAAACCCGCTGACTTTTTTCATGCCGCAACGTCGTCTATAATTCATTGGGATTCACTCATCTTTTTGAATAGATTCCCACGGACTTACAGATTTCTGGGTGATGGTCTCAGTCTGGTCCACCTCCGGGGGATTATTTGATGTGATCGTGGGTTCGCGTATCGTGGATCTGATCCATTCTTCTGTGCTCGAACCTCCCCGTCGCAGATCGACAGCGTTAGTACGGTGCAACGGAAGACGTATGCTCTGGCGCTGGCGATTATTTTGACGCTCAGATTGCCCGAAGTCATGGACAAGCTCGACGAGATCCTCAGGTACGCTCAGACTCACCCTCACGAGGCGTTTTCCAGCCCGTTCTTTCTCTCTCCAGACGAAAAAAAAATCAGGCCCGTTCTCTCTCTATCTCTCTCTCTCTCTCCTCGAATGCAGTGTCTGCACCAGCGTCATCTTAGGGGGATCCGAAGAAGCAGGCGAAGAAGACTCCAGGTGATTCTTCGACCATCCGGGCCGAGTTCTTGGGTTCATTGGGTTCATCCCCAGCTAAAGACCCTTTTTTTTTTTGTTCTTGTTTTCGGCGCAGTGACACCACCAGCTCGTCTGGGCCCCTGAGTGAGGGCTTCGAGTACAACGGCATACCGAGCAAAGAGCTGAGGAAGAGACAGGTGAAGAGCATCTCTCTCTCTCTCTCTCTCTCTCTCTCTCTCTCTCTCTCGCTCTAGCGTTTGTGTATGTGATGATTTGGGATCGTGGGCATGGGAGCAGATCAGGGCGTCGGACCCAATCAAGCAGCTGTCGTTGGAGAACATTCTGAGAGAGAATCTGCAAGCGTGCGCGGCTCTTCACGGCCAGGAAGCGTTCAACGCGGCAATCAACAGGATTCATCCTTCGGCGCTCGCCCAGCTGCAACGAGCTCTCAAGATGGCCTGACACCCCCCCACCGCAGCACCTCTCTCTCTCTCTCTCTCTCTCTTCCCCCCTATTTATAGTGTTGTCGCCCCAGGCTCCTGCTCGGCTTCAGGCTTTTTGTTTTTAATATGGAAAGCTGATGCCGATTGGCGCTGCTCCTGCGGAATGCTGTACAGAGGATTCGAGAGGTCGTATACGAAACACCAGCCCCCGCATCTTGTCTCTTGTGCCCAAAACAAGGAGTACTCTCAAGGAGCGCCTTCCACTCTCTCTCTCTCTAGAACGCAAATATATACATATCTAGATTGAGAGTTGCCCTTCACTGTGACAAAAACGGGTTCTAAGCTTCAACGGGGGGCAGTAATGGGGAGAGAGAGAGAGAGAGAGAGAGAGCCAACGTGACAGTCTGACGGCTCCCTGGGAATTGGGAAACTACACTAAAGCGAGTGTTGACCCCCACACCCTCTCCTCCTCGTAGGTCCGTGCTGTCTTCCTCACGTGCTATTAACAAGGAGACAACAGGGGGCCGGTCAACCCCCAATGGAAGACCCAAAGACCGTGGCCCTTTACCCAGGCCAGGGCGCGGTTAAGTCAGAGAATCGGCTTATTCCACGTATACAAATAAAAACAAATAAAACGAGCGTGATATAAATATAGTAATAGAGGAAAACCATAAACACATAAATTAATATAAACGATGCGAGCACTTTAAAAAAAACGGCGACGGAGGAGAGGAGCAGCAGAAAAAACCGAGTTCCATCATGAGAAAAGGCCCCGAAAACGAGGCTCCCAGAGAGAAAAAAGCCCCAGCAAAGTCCCCTACCAACATCACAAAACTTCATATGGCGATCGAAAACGGAAAAAAAAAAACCTCCCAAGAGGGGTTGGGGCGTCACCAATGAACACGCCCTCCTCCGTCTTTGGTATGATCACTAGACTGGTACATGCGCTCAGAGCCTGGGACAGGACCGACCACAATTCGGGAACTACCATGGAAAAACCCTCGGAATGATCTACTCCGCACCTGTGGAGGGGGGGGCTCGGTGGGGGACTCGTGAGGATGTTAAGATCCGCCCGGATGCGGTTTCTCTCTCCGTGGGCCCGCCGCGTGAGGACCCCACCAGAGCCGCCGGAGTAGGGCGAGGAGGCCTGTTGCTCCGGTGCCGTCATTCTTGAGCCGGGGTGGCGTCCATGGCCTCGGGCCCGTCTTTGGCATCAGCCTTCTTATCTGAGAGGAATTGAGAGAAAAAAATTAATTCAAAAAAAGGACCTGTTTTTCATGAGCTGGAGTTTATTTATGCTGATTTTTTTTCTGTTGCTCAAAAAATACCAGCTACCACGACCTATTTTCAAAAATAGAGCAGAATTATTCATATTTTCAGGAATTAAAAAAAAAAAGCAAGGGTAGGGAGGAGCGCGTACTCTTCTTCTTCTTCCCTCCGCCCTTCTTCTTCGTCTTGGTACCGAGAGCCAACCAGGCTTTGATTTCAGGGTCGTCGTCGACGGTCTTGTTGGGCTGCAACTCCTGTAGCGGGTGGGAGGTGACTCGATCCGATCCGTTCGGCATCAACAGGACTGTGAACTTGATGTGGGCGACCAGATCCCCTGCAACCACCCACAAACGCATTCATTCGGGCATTCAAACGCCATACAGATCATTCCCCATTCGGGCAAAGATTTCGCACCAGGCTTCTCGTGAAGAACAGGGTACGGCTGCAGAAGATCGTGGTTCACGCACTCCACCAGCCCGAGCCGGGCTCGCTTCTCTTCAAGCACCCTGGCAGGGGAAGAAGAGACGTGCTCTCATTAGAGCTCTGTAAACATGGCGGGTATAAATGGAAATTATGGGAGTGGGAGGCGGACCTTGCGCTGAAAGGCATGATTGGGAACTTCTGGTTGATTTCGCTGAAGATGAACCTCGACGACTTCATCTTCAGATGGTAGTTCTTGTCCACGGCTCTCTTGTAAATGGTCGTTTGCCTCTCATCAAGCATCCTGGGCTGCAGTTTTATAGCCCCATATCAGATATGGCGAGTTGACCTAGTCACCCCATTTTTGCATGTCCGAGGCTTTTTTAGATGGATCTCGTTACCTTGCCTTCGCCAGTGCTGGTAACAATGTCAACCGCATAGACCTCATTCTCCTCGAATTCTGCATCATCAACTCTCACATCAGGGCTGGCGACACTCAACACAACCTTGTTTCCATCGATCACAAACTGTTTGAGCTGGTGACTGAGCACGCCTTCAACAATTTTGCAGTCATAAGCAGCGGCGACTTTCTGAATAGCCTCTGTAACATCCTTGTTCTGAAAAAGGAAAACATAAATTACTAAAGATTATTCTGGCGTAAAAATTGGCAAAATACATAGTTCCCATTCAATCGCTGATTTTGGGTATTAAAAAATTGGGTGATCGAGAATGGAATCAATAAAGTTCAGGAAGATGTTTCAGCAGAAGAGTTTAATCATGAAAACCCAACTCTTCTTCGTAGACAGATTAAAGAGTTCAGTGTCGCTACACTGATGGACTAGGACTTATGGCCATCTTCAACCCCAGTGTGAAAAAATAGACAACAGTTGACTCTGCCAGTGAGACAGTCGTGGGTGAATTTCGGTGCATGTCCAGGCATACTACGGCGTTGACAAAATATGGCAGGTTTTTGATACGAACACTAATCACAAAACTTAGAGCAATGTCTTTTCCATCGGAAAAAATAATTAAAATAACTAGAGACTAAAGTATTGGCATAAAAATAGAAATTCATGGTAATAGCATCGAAACACGGAAAGAAATATAGGAAGAAATCCCAACAATAAATCAATATCGTAACAGCTCGGGGCAGAAATTGTCTATCTAACCATATGAGCCAGATCAATATCTTGGTTAACGTAATTAAAATTTTATCTTTTAATGTAGTCATGCAAGACAAAACTTAGGAGAGGCCAACCATCTGTCCATGAGGTGCGCGTCAATCCAATGTCATCATTACCGTGGCTAATTTTTCTTTATTTTGATTTAAACACAAAAACTATATATTTTATATACACACACACATAGAAAAGGTACAGCAAACTTTATGAATCATACATGCAAAAAAGATTACCTTCTTCCCAGGCCTAACAAGCCTTAAAGCGACTTCTGCTGCAGTGTTAGCGGCAGCAATGACATCTGCAGCTCTTCCAGTTACAGGCCCCTCCTGTAGCACGTGAGTATGTGCCACTACAGCGATGAAGCCATCTATATGGCATCCCATATCTCTGCATAGGCATACAGAGTTTACATACACCAAATAGACAAAGACAAAAGGGCATCTAATAAGCAGTAAACCAATATCAAGTAACTGACATTTTCACGACGTCATTTTCTTCCAGGACACTCTCATCACTGCCAAGAGGTGAGAAGTGCCCAACGATATTGTTCACAGATATGCATGTAGGAAACGCAACACCCCTCTCGATCTTTTTCTTCACGTTCTTATACATATTGCCAGCTTGCCTGCGTCAAAGCATGAATTATTCATAATTCATCACATTCAAACAACACGAACAAAAATACTTGAAAGAGTAAAAGCAAAAAATTATTGACAAAACCTACTCTCTAATGAAGGAATCACCCTTCTCACATAGGTCGACAATTTTGGCCTTCGGTTTACATTCAGAAATAACCAGTTGAAGAGCCTCTGCATTGACGAGAAAGAAAAATGGGCCAAGACTGAATATACATAAAAGCTACGACAAGAGTGCATAGAAGGCCACATAAATGAATAATACAAGGGGAAAAAATTCAACAGGAAGAGAGAACATTACTGTTCACAATCTCAGCGGCGCTCTTGTACTTCGTGACGACGTCTGGGGAGGAGAGATCCAACTCCTTCTCCTCTTGGACCTCGTCGTCCGACATCTTACAATCTGTAAAACCCTAACGCCCGTTCACTCTATCAGAAGCTTGAGAAACAAGCAGAAAAGAAAAACCGAAACAGAAAGAAAATCGAAAAAAAACATCAGCAGGAAAGAAGGTGACGGATTCTTACCTCCTCAAGGCCGAGGAAGAGGATATATACTGAGCGCTATCGGGACGTAGGAGGCTTAGCTCCGCAGGTAGACGGCAGACGCAGCAGATGAGACGCGGAAGCCACAGACGACGATGAAAGAGCTGGAAACTTATTAGGGCACCTCACCGTCTCTCGGCTCATTTCGTCCGAGCTTATATATAGAGAGCCGGCGAACGGGTCGCGGCCAGTCCTACCCGGTTCAGACCGGCCGGTTCAAAATTACAACCACAAGCATTTGGCCCTCGCAGAGGGTAGTTGGGCTGGGCTGGGCTGAGCTGGGCTGAGCTGGGTATAGTGACCCAAAATTATTGGGCCTATTTGGGCTAGTCTGGCTGGGGCGTCCAGGGAGGAGGATAGTGTGCAATTCAATCCTAATAAGAAAGGGCAAATATTCCAATTAAAATTTTAAGCCCAAATAAATTATATTATTTTAAAATTTATGTGGTCTAATTGAATATTTTTATAATATTATTTTACTACATAAATTTAATTTTAGTATATTTATTTATAACTGTGTTTTATATATTTTTCCTCTATTTTTAATATGATGATACTATTTGATGTATTTTAACTTAAAATAATTGATGGTGTTAAATAAAAACCAACGTGGGCGGAGTGATCAACGTAGATCATCAAGATCAAAATCATACGTCACATGCGGGGGGGGGTGGGGGGGGTGAGGGATCACGCGGTCATCCGGAGCTCTTCAAAGATCCATGTTCCACCTCTATATGAGTAAGTCAAACCCCACTCCGACCTTCTACAAGACCAAGACTAAGTCGACAGACCAGAAAAAGTTAGACTCTTGCTCGAACCACTGTGAACTCTTACCCGGGAGGGAGAGAGAGAGAGAGAGGCTCTGCGACGACCGCCTTCAGCTCTGCGAAGCTTTCCAGCTGTTGTATTCTCCGTGAAGCGAGGACTTCGTGTCGCATTGCGCTGAGTTCGTCACAAGCTTGCCGACGCGTGTGATTCTCCCCGCGGCCCGCCGCCGCCTCCCGTCGCCTATGAATATCTCCCACCGCTCTCTATCCCTGCACAGGCAAGGAGAGCGATGGCGTCTGCGCAGGAGAGGGCGGAGCTCGACGCGAGGGCGAGGCAGGGAGAGACCGTCGTGCCCGGCGGCACCGGCGGCAAGAGCCTCGAGGCGCAGGAGCACCTCGCAGAAGGTCTCTCTCTTTCTCTTCTTCCTCTGCCACTTCCTTCTCATCATCGAGCTGACTTCGCGTTCTTCTTCGTCTTCATCGTTTCGACTCTTCTCCGTCTTCTTCTTCATCCTCCTATTCGTCGAGTGAGCGAGCTGACTTCGCGTTCTTCGTCGTCTGCATTCTTCCGACTCTTCTCCTCCTCCTCTTCTTCTTTTTCGTCGACTTATTGAGTTGACTTCCTCAACTTCTCTGCTGTCCAGGGAGAGCCCGCGGAGGGCAAACCAGGAGGGAGCAGCTGGGGTCGGAGGGCTACCAGGAGATGGGCAGCCGCGGAGGACAGACGAGGAGCGAGCAGCTGGGAACGGAGGGCTACCAGGAGATGGGAAGCCGCGGAGGGCAAACCAGGAAGGAGCAACTGGGGACTGAGGGTTACCAGGAGATGGGGAGGAAGGGCGGGCTGAGCACCACGGAGCAGTCCGGCGGTGAGCGCGCCGAGCAGGAGGGGATCGACATCGACGAGTCCAAGTTTCGGGGCAGTTCCTGAAAAGTCAACTCTTTATGTGTTCTTCTTCCATGAGTCCACGTTTCGAACCACTACCTGGAAGGTCAACTCTTTAGGGTTCTTCTTCCATGTCTCGTTGTTGTTATCTTAGGTTTGACTATGTCTGAGTGTCCCCCTCTCCTTCTGTCGCTACGTCGAGAGCTTTGTTTCTGGTCTTTCGAGAGTTTCTGTGTAATCTACGTGCCCTCACTCTCTCTCTCTCTCTCTCTCTCTCTCTCTCTCTCTTTCTAAGTGTAGAACCTGTTTTCTTCAGTAATTCTCTCTCTCTCTCTCTCTCTCTCGCTATTCCTCCGCCATTACAGGAAGTCAACGGCATCAGCGGAACTAGGCAAAATGGCGCGAGAGGGGGTCAACGACCACAGTCGGTGGGTCTACGACGGTGAGTGGGTTTATGACCGCGTGAATAGGCTCATCCGCACTGTCCGCCGTTGAATATTAAAAAAAAAATCGCACCTTTTTCAGATTCTTTAAAAAAAAACCCAGTGGGTTTAGGTGGATGCCCCATTATGAATTTTCTCGCTGGTTCCCTTTGATTCAGCTCTCTCTCTCTCTCTCTCTCTCTCTCTCTCTATCTAGATATATCCAGTTCTCTTTACTCATTTATAGAAAGAGCGCGTGCAGGCACGCCTCACGCCACTGCATGCGGATATTTTTTTATTCGAATTCCGACGCGTGCCGAAAGGGCGTAGATCTCACGAAGAGCCCGTTAAATCAGAACGGTTATTCTTTATTCCGATCCCAGCTGCTGTCGGCCGGATGCGACAGCTTGACACGTGGCGTTTAACCTTCGCCACCGGTTTCTGTCCTTATCCGTTAATTTTGGGCTAAATTCGGTAAAATTAGGTGGGCTGGTGCCCATTCTTTGAATGTTCCAAAATTCCTGGGGAATATCGGCCAGTGGGCAAAATGGAGGGAAAGATGGACGGCAACCGCTTCTCTCTCCTCTCGCACATCTGTCTACGTAAATACGCCTTCCCTCTTCCTTGCCGCTCGACTCTGCAGAGTGAACCAGCGTGTGTGACAGAGGTCGGAGAAGCAGGGAGGGGAGGGGGGGGAACGGGGCCAATGGACGCGTACGCCGCCCACCTTGCGATGGCGGCGCTGGTGGGAGCCTCCATCGTCGCAGTCTCGGCCTACTTCGTACATCGCAAGGCACTGGCTCAGGTGCTGGAATTTGCTCGAGAGGAGCGCGATCGAGGGCGGGAGATGAGTAGGTTCGGCGGCGCCCTCGAGGAGGAAGGGATCTTCGATGGAGACAGAGAGGAGTTGGTTGCCGAACGTTATAAGAGGAGGAACCACCAGCAACGCTCTTCCCGCCGCAAGGTGGCCGGGCACAGCCGGCGGGGATCCGCCTCTCTGCCGGACGTGACGGCAGTGATCCGTGGCCAGGATGATGATCTCGAGGAGGAGGTGGAACGGCGGGCAGAGATGAATGGCCCGCTCTCAGCGTTTAGTGCTACGAAACCGGAGATGAATGGCCTGGGAAGTCCACCTGGGTTGCCTCGACTGCACACGCTTCCCGAAGGTATTTATGAGTTCTCTGATTTCACGCCAGTGGAATACTCTTGTTCACCGTATTGCGGATCTTTCTTGATGGATTTTTTTGCTTGGAGAGAGATCAGTGGGGTTATCCGTATGACAGTAGTTCACCGCATGTTTGCACACCTTTTTTCTGAAATCTCCGCAATTCATGAATATTGTATATTTGCACACCGTATTTTAGTCGCTTCTCTCATCAATGTTATGTTTAGCAGTTCTCCGGGAGGTTTTTCTTGTTCCTTTTTATCCGCAATTTCCTTCTCAAATCTGTAGAAAAACTAGTGTTGGCTAACGCTTTTGTGCCATGTTTTCTGATTACTTCTCTTGTTCGGCAACGCGTCGTTAAAATTTGGTAGTTGTTCTCAGCGTGCATTATCTAATTCTGTGAGTCTGTGCTTATTGAAGCTTAGATGGATCAAGCAATTTCTGCGCTAGTTAAGTACATTTTCGAAGGAAAAAAAACTTGCATTCCATGCTTAATTATAATTGAAAAAAGCATATTTATAACTTAATGCATATAACTGTTCCTGTCATGCAAATTTTATCTTTCCTTCAGGATATGAAGTGCAACAGTGCATTATAATTCTAGTGAATGTGTTTGAAGCACATGTTATAAAACACCTTCCTTGGAGCCTAACAGAAAGGGCAGGCTAAATTCCTTAGGATGAATGATAATGTTAAAGTATAGATAGAAAGGAGCGATTTTAGCCGTAGAAATCAACTGATTCGCGTTTTTTATCTCTTGAAACTTTGGGATTTAGCACCAGAAACAACCGCGTCAGTTCTATGATATGATCTATAAATGCAGTACTAATACATTTTTTTTCTTTTTTGAATATTCTCATCATATATTTGCAATGAACTCTACCTCTGTGTCATGATAACTAATATCGGGTCTAATTACTGTACTGAACTAGAAGAGGACACGATGCTTATTTTCTGGGGACATGATTTAGCCTACTATTTTCTATTTACCTAGATATGCGAAGATATTAATCGCAGTGAAAAAAAAACATCCGTGCGTCAGCGGGTTGAGGGTACTAAAAAACATTGTATTTTTAGTTCGTAGCACACGATGCAGACCAAAACTTTACACCTTGTCGGGTTATGGACTGAATGATGCTTGTTTTTTGTTGTGCTGGTTTATTTTGCACGTAAATCTGTTTTGGTGCATCAGACAACAGGCCAGCTCCCTGTGCGAATTCAATTAAGAGACCCGGGCCAGCTATCATTTCGACTTCTCCCAAGTCCACTGCCCCATGTGCCAGTGCCCTGGAGAGCCTTGATGAATCCGAGGAAGAAAACTTGCCTACTGATTCTAACCTTGATAATACATATCTGCTTGCCAATGGAAATGCTGTAAGTCTAACTTTTATTCATTGTCAAAAGATTCACTGATATACTGTGCATTATATGATGTGTTTTCTTCGGATATTGATTTTTTAGGACTTTCATCTGGTTTTCCTTCCACTCAGTTATTGCTTTTAAAATGACTGGAGGAAATTTTTCAATGCATATGTGATGATAAATTTACATTAATCTTTTGAAGACTATCAAAGGAACAAAAGGATTCAACTGTGATTCTCTCTGATATTAAAAAAAGAAAATCAACAGAAAGTGTTAGAAGAGGTTTGCAGGATCTTGTGCTTTCTAGTGCATATTTCCTTTTGCTATAAAATGACAGTGGTGAATAACCAATTATGAAGACATCCATCATTCGGAATATATTTATGATTGTTTTTTAGTTGAGCAGAAGCTGAACATGCTACTTTTTTTTTCTCCCCCTTCCGGACGTAAAGTTATTGAGAGCTTCTCTTCTTCTTAATAACCATACACAATCTTGCAGTGAGGAATGACGTTCTTTAAATATTTATAAACAGACCCATAATAGTATTACTATTTTTGGTCACTTCTTGAGATGGACAAAATGTTAACTAGTGTAGACATCCATGTAACATCTGAACCTCACACCTAAAATAGTTATGTAACAGGACTGTCTACTTCAGCAGATTAACTGGCCAATGTTTTACTAATTCTTCTTACCTGTTATCGTCAGCCATATTTTATTCCTTTTGAGTTTTGTGGTCCATTTGTGGCTTAAAGATAGCAAGCATTGTCTGATGATAGTTCCCTCTTTTTTCCTTTTACTATATCTTAGATATTAAACTAGACTTACTACTATCGTAAAACCTGATTCAGCGCTTTACATTTGAAGGTCGATTACTTTTCAAGAATAGTTTTAATTTATCTTGGTATATTATTTTTCTTCCTATGGTGAAAATCGTCAACTTTTTGTTGTTATAGTTGAAAAACACTTCCCCACAAACAAGTGATTAATGATTTTTTTCTGGTGTTTTCTTGTTCTGTTTGAAAGCCTTGTTAGTTTTTGGTTCTTCACATCTTATATCGCCTTAAGGTGATAGTGCACTTACTTTATTCCCTACGTGAATGGAGACCTGATTATGATAGTCTGTTTCAGCCATTACTGGATCACATTGATTCTGATGGGAAACCAAAGCCACTACCAGCAGCTAATATGATCCGCTCTCACAGTGTTTCTGGTGACCTGCATGGTGTCCAACCTGACCCGATAGCGGCTGATATTCTTAGGAAGGAGCCAGAACAGGAAACCTTCATAACGCTCAAAATTACTCCAACTGGTAACCCTTCGCCCTAAGGAAAAGAAACTAGCGCAAGAGAGGGAATGTGCAAGAGAATCCCATTGATGAGGACAGATGTGCAGTTGTACATTAATAACATTATTTTTGTCTTTTTTGTGTAATGTTTAGAAACACCATCTGCCGACGAGGCTGAGGTTTATCTCTCTCTTCAAGAATGGCTCAATTTGAGGGAAAGTTATGTGTTCAAGGAGGAAGTGGCTCCGTGGGAAAAGGAAGTCATTGCAGACCCCAGCACTCCAAGGGCTCATGCAAACCCATTTGCATATGTTGCAGAAGAGAAAACTGATGTCAGTACATTCAATTCCTTTTTTTTCATTATTCCTTTTATTTTTCCATTAATATCTCTTCATTAAGATTGTGATTTTTTTTGTTTTTCTTTTTGGCAACTCTAATGTATTAACAAAAATATTTTTTCAGCATCACTTTCAAATGGAGGATGGAGTAGTTCACGTTTATGCAAATAAAAACTGTGAGCCATCTATCTATTGATTAGTGGCTGATTTTCCGCTATTCTCTGTGAGTTACCAGTTCATCCATGTTGTTGCAGCATCAGAGAAGCTTTTCCCTGTTGCTGATGCTACGACCTTTTTTACTGATTTGCATCGCATCCTTCGGGTAATTGCTGCTGGTAATGCCCGAACAGTATGCCATCGACGACTGGTTCTGCTCGAGCAGGTGATGGTGTCGTATCATGTAGATAGGTGATATCGATTTTTTGAGACCGTTATACTGATCAAGTTTTATTTTTGCAGAAATTCAATATGCACTTGATGCTTAATGCAGATGCCGAATTTCTCGCTCAGAAAAGTGCCCCTCATCGTGATTTCTATAACGTCAGAAAGGTTGACACTCATGTTCACCATTCTGCATGCATGAACCAGAAACATCTCCTTAGGTTTATAAAATCAAAGCTGAGGAAGGAACCTGATGAGGTATTTTTCATGACTTGACCTGATGATCTTCATTAACTGTTTGATCATCTCCATGAGCTCCTTGAATCAGAGATTGAAAATCAGCTTTGTTTTCATATGACCTGACCTCTCCAAACAATACAGGGGAAGGGAGTTGGACGTGGGCCCAAGTGTTGGGTATCACAATGCGCCTAGGGGTCACTGAGTATGGCGTGAATCCAATGAAGTGGATAATTGTGAATCAACCTTAAATGAATAAAGATTTCTGTCCTCTTGAAGACCAAAATCCTTGTCCCTCACATTTTGATGTTTAAAGTGACTGAAAATATTGTGGATGCAAGATGTTGATTATTGAAAATCGTAAATACGAAATTTCCTTCTGTAGAATCATGAAAGACGCTGACGTTTAACCTTTTAGTCCAAGCAATTTCTTGGGTTTGGTTGTAGTCCACTGAATTGGATTTCCTGAAATCTGTTTTGAAATTTGAATGAGTTTACTGATCCTTTGGTAGTTGGAGTATAGTCTATGTATACATTTTCTGTAGATATTCATTACTAATTCTAATTTGCACCTGACATTTACCCAGGTTGTTATATTTCGAGATGGAACATATTTAACATTGAAGGAAGTCTTCGAAAGCTTGGATTTGACAGGGTAAATTAATTTCCTTTTTTTCTACTCTTAACGGGTATTTTCTGTTGGTAATTTTCATTCTTGTTTCCTCAAATCAGGTACGATCTAAATGTTGACTTGTTAGATGTCCATGCGGATAAGAGCACATTTCATCGTTTTGATAAGTTCAATCTCAAGTATAACCCTTGCGGTCAAAGTAGGCTGAGGGAAATCTTTCTTAAGCAGGATAACCTTATCCAGGGTAATGTGCGCCTTGCAGTCTAAATCTTTTTTGAATTCCTGTTCTTTCCTACCCGTGTTTATTTTAGTTGTTCATGTATGTTCAGTCATTTAGCATATGTTTCAACTGTATTTCAATGTACATGTTGAGAAGCACTGGAATAAACTATAGAAGGGCCTGATTGAGGGTTGCACAATTGAGCGGAGCATTATACCAGGAATTTTGCATTCATTCCCCTTGAAGATTTATTGGTCCTAAGTGATACACCCATGGTATAGGTTCAGTGATATTTGGTTCGCATCAGAAGTGTTGTGATCGTGGTTAAATCATTGTTTTGATGTGGCTGTGAATTCGTATCATTAAATAAGGCACTTGCCTATATGATTTGGAAAACTTCGAAAGCATGGGTTGCCATGAATGCCAAGTTGTTGGTGTACTTATTAAGGGGCTGCCTAAGTTGAAAATTCTGATGCATTATCTTGGAGGCCCGAGTTCTTCCCAATTCATCATGTTTTCGCTATTTACCTTTTCAATGGAGACGCGAGTTTAATTATATGGTTTTAAGTATTCTTGGCGCTTAATAATATCATTTTGATGCCCTCCATTAGGTCGCTTTCTTGCTGAGCTGACAAAAGAAGTGTTCTCTGACCTTGCTGCAAGCAAATATCAGGTCCTGCATTATAAACATTTCTGCTCCTGCACTATAAAGTTTTCAGTCCATTCTTGGTTACTTGCGTCTGATGAATGTTCTAGTTATGAAATAATATGGCAGCATCATGAACCACATTGTCTAATTAATATCTTGATACAGTAATGGTCATTTGGAGCTAAAATTGATTTTTTTCATTACACTAAGACGGGAGGGTGCAAATTATCTGATCCAGGAGAGAACTGCGATTCGTCCAGAAACATTAAAAGTTAGAAAATATTTTTCAAGAGTAGGGATATGGGTGATTATAATGTGTTTGGATCATTTTACAAAAAAAATCCCTTTATTGTCCACCTTGTCCTAATACCTACCATTTTTTTGTCTTTTTCGTGGTTTGGAAGGGGGGGGGGGGGGTAGACAGGTGTAGGAGAACCAAAAAGGGCTACAGTGGGTGGTAGTCGTAGGAGGCTGGCCGGAGTTACTTTTCCTCTGCTCTTCTCCATTTTTTTCTCTTGTTTTTGTATTTACTGCCATCTTTTTTTCCCTTTTCCCTCCACTGGTGGTAGCAGACGGTTGACGGCCAATAAAATATTCAGCCCAGTCTGTGGTTAGCTAATCAAACAGAAATCAACCAATTTCGCACTAATTTTATTGAAAAAAATTAAGATGAGATGGGCTTTCCCCCTTCCTAACTAGACTGGAGACCCATGATTCAGATATACATAGACTGAATTGGTGATTCAACGAACCAAGGATCAAAATTCCTGGTGCGTTCATCTGTTTCTGATTTTTAGATGATCCGGCCTGATTCTTGACTGGGGGATGAATGATTTTAAATGTCCACCTAAACGATGGGAAGGCATAGGTATCCTTCCAAATGATCTTGCAAGGGTTCTAATCACATCCAATACATGTAACCTTCTTCTGGGCTTTAATGATATATGAATTAGATTATTTTCGTACCTCTAGTGGGTTTTTGAGAGTCGTAGCAGTCATTTTTTACACTTGACTTACGTCCATATTTCCCTCATTCTTTGTAATCAATTTCCCGGGGATTTGTTCTTCATTTGGCTCTATAGCCTAACCATTTTGCTCCAATGAGAGTTCAGTTTGTGAAACACATTGCACATGGGAATTCATGGTAGCTAGGATTGACTGTGCAAGTTTTTGGAGATTAATGTTCTATGTATTGATTACTGTCTTCAATACCGTTTTTCAGATGGCTGAGTACAGGATATCCATTTACGGTAGGAAAGAAAGTGAGTGGGATCAGCTAGCAAGTTGGATTGTAAACAATGAATTATACAGCGAAAACGTAGTTTGGTTGATACAGGTATTTTTTTGGGTTCAGTGTTTTGTTACAAAGTGGCTTTCTTAGTTCCCATAATCAGAATGCTACATTATTTGCAGAAAATTTTCATCTGAATAAGAAATTATTTAGTTTTCAAGACTGGCTTGGAGTCTGACTTTGATTTTTTTTTTCCAGTTCCCTAGATTATACAATATATACAAAGAAATGGGTATCGTAACATCATTCCAGAACATTCTTGACAACATTTTCCTCCCTCTTTTTGAGGTGACCGTTAATCCAGACTCTCATCCTCAGCTGCACGTTTTCTTGAAGCAGGTGAGTCTGGCTGCCATCTTCCTTTTCTCTCTCCACTTTCTCTCCTCATCATTGCCTTTTCCAGTAATTTCCTAGCAGAGGCACACTCTTGGTTCTGTTCTTTCTCTCCATGGACTTGAGAACTTGATCGTGCTTGAATATCTATTTTGGCTGTTTCTTGCCATTTTTTATCCGATTAATAATGAGTGGAGTACGCCTGTGCACAGTTACTGATTCTCATGCAATATTTCCCAATCTGTGACTATTTTATTCTTTTTAATCTGTCTCGTGGATAGCAGGGTGAGATCCACCTAATTCAGGACCAACGGCCATCTCTGATATTACATTGACTATTATTGGTTCCCCGATTAAAGCCCACATAGCCGTTGACCTATAAATTTGAGATTTTTTTTCTTCTTTCTAAATGGAAAGGTCAATGGATTTCTTTGCAGGGAGAGGGGGAGGATTAGCCTGATCTATGTGAACACTATGGATGCATTTTGTCTTTGACTCCCTCCCGCATGGTATTTTTCGCAGGTCGTGGGGTTTGACTTGGTGGATGATGAAAGTAAGCCCGAGAGGCGCCCGACGAAGCACATGCCCACACCGGCGCAGTGGACCAATATTTTTAATCCCGCATTCTCATATTACGTGTACTACTGCTACGCAAATTTGTACACATTGAACAAGGTATCAACTAAGCTCTGTCACCGTACAAATTACTAAAAATAATAATCGTTATCCTGAGTCGTGGAAATAATTTAAAATAGTTTTATCATTTAGTATGCACTTATTATTCCATTATTTATTGATGTCGCTAGCTTCGCGAATCAAAAGGCATGACAACAATCAAGCTTCGTCCGCATTCTGGCGAGGTTGGTCGCTTTATTCCCCCCTTCATGAGCATTTTCTAGTTCTTGTTCTTCCTCGCTCTCCTATTTTTCAGGCTGGTGACATCGACCACCTTGCTGCAACATTTCTCACCTCCCACAACATCGCCCACGGTATCAATTTAAGGAAATCTCCCGTCTTGCAGTACCTCTATTATCTTGCTCAGGTATATAAGCTGTACTTACCCGCTGTTTCCTTGATTGATTCAGCGTTTCTCTCTCTCTCTCTCTCTCTCTCATCGGGGACTAGGCCAGAGTTGGTTTGTCAAAGATGGTAAGCTCGGCAATGTCTGAGCTGAAACCACTTATTTGGAGCTGACTGAATGAGCAAGTAAAAAAAATGAATATTTCTCTGAGATATCAAGTATTCTAAGGTTCCTCAATCGCGGCCGATTAAGATTAATATTTAGGAATACATTTTTACCTCTTTTTTCCTTTGAAGAAATCGAAATGATTGAAGTTTTTCCAGTTGGAGATCGACCCTTTGAAGTTTCAGTCCCCTAATTTTGCCATATTACCTGATTCTGAATCGCCGAAGTGATACTTCCATTGAACAGATTGGTCTGGCGATGTCTCCGCTGAGTAACAACTCCCTATTCTTGGACTATCATCGGAACCCCTTTCAGCTGTTCTTCCAGCGTGGCCTCAATGTCTCTCTCTCTACCGACGACCCTCTGCAGATTCACTTGACGAAAGAACCACTGGTGGAGGAATACAGCATTGCGGCTTCGGTAATGCCCTCTCTCTCTCTCTCTCTCTCTCTCTCTCTCTCTCTCTCTCTCTCTCTCTCTCTCTCTCTCTCTTCTCTCTCTCTGGTTCTCCTCTTGAGGCACCCTTTTGGCGTCGTGCCTGCAGGTGTGGAAGCTGAGCTCGTGTGACCTCTGCGAGATTGCGCGGAACTCAGTCTACCAGTCCGGCTTCTCACACGCCCACAAGGTTTGAAAACAGAAGCACCACCATGCCTGGCCCGTTGACCGAGGCCGGACAGCTCGGATTCTCCCATTTATAGATACGGTTGACTAATTTCTGACTAATTCTCGCTTAATTTAATTGCCAGTCGCATTGGCTTGGGAAGATGTACTACAAGCGGGGACCAGACGGCAACGACGTCCACAAATCCAACGTCCCCCACATTCGAGTCGAATTCCGTGACATAGTCAGTACTCAACTGCGTTGACCCCTCCATCCTCGCCTGATAATCACCGGTTTCTAACTGCGTTGACCGTCGCAGATATGGAGAGAGGAGATGCAGCTGGTCCACCTGGGCAAGGCCGCCATCCCCCGAGAGGTGGACGCCTGACTCGGCACCCCGGGCGAGTCGGGTCCAATCGGAGGTAATCAATCAATGATAAGGAGGAGACTTGGTGTGGTCAGAAGAAGAGGGCCGTGTAGAGGAGCTGGTTCCAGGTATCGGGCAGACCCGGCAGGCACCAGTGGCTGCAGTCGGCGGATCGGTCCGGGTTGGCTCGCTGCTCCGGGTTGAGATCGCCGCTGTAGACCGAGGGGTGCCCGTCCTTGCGCAGCGCGGACAGCGCGGTGATGTCCAGCAGGTACGGGGGGCTCCTCATGGCCTCCACCACGCCCTCGACGACCTTCATCTGGTCCGGGTAGGCCCCACCGTGGGTCCACCCCCCGACAGGTGTCGTCTCCCCGTAACAGTTCTTCGACACCGGGTCGCTCCACTCCGCCGGGCTACCATCATTTATCCACGGTCAACGCAAAAAAGGAGGGGCGGGGTTATTTCAGCAAATAAATAAATAACGGCCCACCGGACACTACCTCCTTTGGGCCGAATTTTCTCATGGACCCCACTAACTCTAACTAGGGGGCATAAGCCAAAACCTATCAGATGTGGGCCCCAAGAAACAGGCAAGATGACGAGGAGAGAGAGAGAGAGACAGAGAGAGAGAGAGAGAGGGAGGTTACTTGTAATGAGTGGGGGAGATGGAGAGGAAGAAGAGCCTGGTTTTGGTTCTGTCGACGTTGGCGTCTACCCAGTTCGCCCATGTGCTCAGCCCTTTCTTCATCGCCACCAGCCTATCCATGTCCGAGTAATAAGAGCCCCCTTCCTCCATGTAGTCCCATCTGCATCGCCGACACGCCATTCCCACAGAGACATAAATAGTAAGAGAACTAAAAGTAGAGAGAGAGAGAGAGAGAGAGAGAGAGAGAGAGGGATTGGAGTAAAAACTTGAAGGGAGAGAGAGAGAGAGTGTGGATTGTTCACCCTTGAAGGGGGCCCTTATGGTTCCACCAGTGGCCGGTGTTGAAGGAGAGGACGTCGGCGCTCCTCCAAGCGTCGCCGTTGCCGGCGACGGCGTCAAGCCGGAGGATCCTCTTCCCCTGCGCCGCCGCGATGTCCACCAGATACGGCGCCCGGTAGAAGGACACCGTCACCCCGTACTCCTGCCCACGACAGCTCTCAATAGCCTCTCTAGAGAGAGAGAAAAAACTAGCGAGCGAGAGAGAGAAGGCGCACCAGGAAGCTGGCGGTGGAGAGAGGGTCCCCACGGAGCAGCTGCGGCGGCGACAGAGGCCCCAACGCCGCCGACAGCATGCAGACCAGCGACTCCCACTGGTTCCGCCCCAGCGAGTCGCCCACGAACATCACCGTCTTCCCCCTCATCCTCCCTAGAAACTCCCTCCCCTCGAACCTGCTCCCACCTTCACAGTCAGCACAGAGACATAGAGAGAGATTCTCTAGCGAGAGAGAGAGAGAGAGAGAGGAAATGGAAATGGGAATGGAGGGGGCGGACTTGGGGAGGTCGCAGGAGCTGGGCTTCCAGCGGTAGCGCTGGTAGTCGGAGTCTGGGCGGCCGTAGAGCTGGCAGTTGAACTGGGCGTCCACCGCGGGGCAGGCGGCGGACTGGTAGAGAGGGTAGGTCTCGTCCTTTACCCATCCCCCGGAGAAGATGTCGCAGGCCGATTGGTTGCCCACCAGCCATGGCCGCCGCCGCTGTCCCCCCTCGCTCTGGTGCCGCCTCAAGCTCATGATCACCGCGCAGTGCCCCCCCTTCTCCGCTTGCAGGAGGAAGAGAATGAGAATGGAAAGGAAGACCAGTTGGGACGGCCCCGTTGATGCCCCTCCATTGCCGGTAGGAGCAGGACGACGGTGAGCCATTAGAGAGAGAGAGAGAGAGAGAGAGCTAGATTGGGCAAGGAACAGTGTGCCCTTTTCTCATTTGAACTCCTCTCTCTCTCTCTCTCTCTCCCTCTCTCTCTCTCTCTCACTCTCTTCCTGTTGGGCACTAAATGCTCCGCCTTGAGAAGAGTTTCCGCCTCTCTCCTGTTCAAACAAACCATTCAAGTGGTCCACAGACATCTTCCCACAGGGGTGGTGACCGTAACAGCTCGGGGACCTCAGAGAGAGCGAGAGAGAGAAGAGATATGTTCAAGGGGAGGTAAGTTCACCGCATGAGTCAAGGTTGCCGGGCCTGTCCCGTTCCGCCGCCTCCACTCTGCCAAAAATGATTATTTAAGCCACGTCATTAATTAGCCGGATTTATCGACCCTATTATTTACGAAAATGGTTATTTACTAAAAAATAAGTAAGAAAATGAAAATTTAGCCTTGGCTTCTGGAAGATTTTTCTTTAATCTTCACGTTAGCGACTTAGCAGAAACATCCCCCCTCGCTGAGGTCTAGGCGGCGCTCGTGCTGCCACCAGTGGGAGGTCGGGAAACCCGTGACCTCCATCGCCGCCACCGCCGCCGCCGTGGGAGTAAGAGGAGAGAGAAAGGGAGAGAGAGCAAGTTCACTGGAACGGCAACGCGATGGAGGGAGAGGAGTCATCTTCATACCCACCGGTGTTCCGCAACCTCGGAGGCCTCAGCGCCGCCGCCGTGGGCGGCGGCTGCGCCGTCCTTCCTTCGATTGACCTGCCGGTGGTGGACTTCCGGGACATGCGGCCGGCGGCGCTGGGGGAGATCTGCAGGGAGTGGGGGGTCTTCCGGCTGGTCAACCACGGGATCCCCCCTTCTCTCTCCCGCCGCCTCCACGACGAGGCAAAGCGGCTCCTCTGCCTCCCCTTCGAGCTCAAGCAGACCACATTCGCCGGCGGCCCTGTTTCCTACTTCTTTGGAACCCCCGCGGTCAACCTCTCCCCCCGGGAAGTCAACTGGGTTGAGGGCCTCAACATGCCCCTCGGCGGCGACCTTCCGTCCACCGCCGCCGCCGCCGCCGACTCTTCCTACTTCAGGTAATTGCAACTTCCGTTTCGATTTTCTAGGGCACGCTCCTCTCTTCTTCTTCTTCTTCCTCTGATCTCTCAAAAAGGGGCTTGGCGGAGGAATTCGGGAAGCAGTCATCGGCCGTAGCGAGGGAGCTGTTCGAAACGCTAGCGGGGGACCTGGGCCTCGCCGGAGAACAGAGGGCCTCCTCCTTCTTCTCCGGCGCCGGCGAGCTTCTCCGGCTCCACCGTTACCCCTTCTCCCCTCTCGCCGGCGGCCGCCTCGGCATGGCCGCCCACACCGACAGCTCCCTCCTCACTCTGGTGAGCGACGGCAATGTGGGGGGCCTTCAGATCCTCCACGGCGGAGCTTGGTTCGCCGTCGATCCCCTCCCGGGCTCGCTCCTCGTCAACCTCGGCGACATGATGCAGGTATAATCATCGAACCAGCTCAGTCCGATTTGGTGGGAGGGGAAGGGAATCGGAAGAATAACCCTAATTCCGAATTTACAGGCCATCAGCGACGACGAGTACAAGAGCGCCAAGCACAGAGTCCAGGCCAGCAATGGCGAGGAGAGGATCTCCATCTGCTTCTTCGTCTTCCCCCCCGAAGATCGCCCCATTCGGAGTTCCAGATACAGAGAGTTCACTTACAGAGACTTCAAGGCGAGGGTGCAGGAAGACATTCAAGCAGTCGGCTTCAAGGTCGGCCTCGATCGCTTCCGGATTTGACTTCTGGGGCGAGAACCTCTGCAACTGGAAGATCCTCCTCTCGTAAAGCAGCCATTTTTCGGCGTTGGTTTGCTAAGAGCTTCGAAAATTCGGCGGCGGATGAGCTCCCCGATCAGATCCATCCTATAATCTGGGACTCCGCGAGTGGGCCATTATTCTATCCTCGGTCGGTACAGGACCAATGGTCGCATGCCACGTAAGTATGTGTTAAAAAAGGCACTTTACACGTTGACATATAGTCCAAGTCAGAGGCGTCAGACATTCTTCGTCCCTTTTGCGCTGATATGTATATAAATATAAACATAAATGTAGAGAGAGGAAGTGGGAGGTTGAGATAGAGATAGAGATAGAGAGAGAGAGAGAGAGAGAGAGATGGGGGGAGTACGGCTCCTCGTAGTGTTCTTCCTGGTCTGTGCTGTGGTCTGCTCGGCGAGCCGCGCAGTGTCTGTTCAAGGTAAGCTCCCAGCTCCGCCAACCGACGGGGCCGCCGCTCCCTCCGCCGGTGGCCGGCGGCCATTTTCACGGCGGAGTAGAAGCTCCGCCGTGGCGGCGGCAGCGGCGGCGGTTGGAGCGGGAGGAGACACGTCGCCTTCATTTCCTTGGTCCTCCCCCTGTTTCACTCACCTGACGCGGGAGTTTTGACGTAGGTGGCGGCGGTCCCCCGGCGGCGGAAGGGAAGGCCGACGATGGAACCGCCGACGACTACGCTGATCCGTCGGCCAACAGAAAACACGACCCCCACATCGGCGGAGGCGGCGGCAGCGGCGGCAGCGGCGGCGGCGGCGGCGGCGGCGGCGGCGGCGACGGTGACGGCGGCAGCGGCGGTGGCGATGGCGGCAGCGGCGGCGACGGTGGCGGCAGCGGCGGGGACGGTGGCGGCAGCGGCGGCGGAGGCGGCGGCGGTGGCGGCGGTGGCGGCGGCGGCGACAATGGAATCGGCGGCCCTCAGCAACGCTGAGATTTCCCTCTTAAATTCTAACCCACCAAGGAGAGATCTTCTAGCCCACATTTGGACTCCTAAATAAAATCCCGTTTCTGGGCCTCTCTCTCTCTTTCTCTCTCTTAAATAGCCGGAATGGGCTCCGTACGGCCCGGCCCAAACCACTCTTGGGTTCGATGGCCTCTTCACAGAGGTATCTCATGAGATTTGTTGCACCAATCTATAATATATTGTGTTTGCTTGTAATGGGTGCATCATAAGTTATTCTTATAGTCACTTATTTACTTGACCATGTTGTTGGGGTGAACTTTTATGTTCCTTACAAGTGACTACAAATGATGAATTATCAACGATTTATAACTCTGCCATAAAATTCTTTCAACTCTCTCCACTCCTTGCAATAACTATTAATTATAATAAATTTAGAATTATTTATCTTTCTAAAATCTTAGCCCTAGCATAATCATGTTCCATATTAAATCAATCAAGAAATGTATCAATCTGGTTGATATATTGTCATAAGGAATAAATATCTTCAATTTTTTGTGATTGGTCTATATATTTGCTGGTTTCTTACTATAAATATTTGAGTTCGTCTGCCTACTCTCCCATTGACTTGTTCGGATATTCTTAGTTGTAGGGAGAAATAAATAATTTTCGTTGACTTCAAAGCTCATTATACTCAAAGCCATCATAATGATTCTGCCTTGATCCTTTCAAACCCATAATTGGGGATCCATTAATTAGGTTTACCTCTACTAGTCGATACAGTTGTAATGAATTCATTCCACTTAAACAAGTTTTTCCCGTCTAATTAAAATTAATAGAGATATTAGAGAACTTTAAATGTGATTTAGAGCAATCCACATGTTATGTTAATGAGGATATCATGACAATAACGTTAGATATGGAAATTATTACATCATCTATTAGTAGATGTTATGCTCTCACTTTCCCACAAAAGGGTAAATGAAGTCAAACTGAGGATTATACCTTTTTTTGAAGACAAAATTAGAAATCTCTCTCTCCATAACAGATCAAGTCATTCTCTAAATCTTGAGCATTGGAGGGAAGGCAAGGAGAATCGAGATTAGTCTTAAGAACACTCAAAAAACATAAAATGCTATTAATGATTAAAAAATCATCTAGAAAAATAGCTAGTGAAATATATTTCAAGTATAAGATAATTAAACTTATACGAATGCGACATAAAATATACCATTAAAGCATCCAAGAAGATAAAATGGACGTGTAACAACATCACTTTGACTATTCTAACATCATATTGATGCTGCATTAATCACTAGGCATCAAAGAAGGCCCCACTAATGACAAGGGAGCTGTTACCTAGTGACAGAGGGGAGAGAAAGGTAAAGACAGAAATCTATGATTAACTAAATAAAGAAATGGTAATAGATATTCTTTAAAAAATATCAAAGGGTCTTAGTAGGTCAGCTATGGGTAATAGGTTTCACTTAGGCTGAACCTAAATGTAACACACTCGTTAATAGATAAGATATAGATGACAAAATAAATGAGATAAATATATGTAAATATAAAATAATGATGGTATGGATGTCATCTCATTCTCATACCAGCCTAAGTAACTGACTAGCAACATGACTCAACCACCCAATGCTTGTTACATACATATATATTATATTGATTGAGAGAGAGAGAGAGAGAGAGGCCTCATTATGGATTATGGACGTGGATGTAATAAATAGCATGTTGCCACGACCCTGCCAGAATGACGTAAGCAAAGGGCAGATGGACTCCTGAATAGTCGAGGCATTGTCGTTCCTCCGGAGGAGCCCTTCCCAGTCCACTTGGGGTAGCTGGGCTGGATATTCTCTTTCCACGTGGGCCATATCCTCGGACTACGCCCCATTAAGGGAACGCTAGATGGGCCCATTAAAATCTAACGTGCACCGTGGGCCCGCTACTGACCCTTATTAGTGGGACCCGATCGGAATCTCTTTGGTGTTGACACGTAAGCTCACACGGATTCGAGGAGGGAATTCAAGCTGTCAATTCGGTTAAAGTATCGGAAAGAAATAGGGAGGGTACGATCACCGGCGGTAGGTCGTACTGACTGTTTACCCCCTAGAAAGGCCGATGATCCGGGCCGAAGAGACCCGGCGACTGCCGGCGTCAGCGGGGGCGGTAACGTCACGTTACATCACTGCAGACCACCGCGTTCTGTTTTAGACCGAAGGTGGGGGTGACTGGCGTCGTCTTCCTCACTCTCTACTCTACTCTCTGGCCAGGCCTTGTGCGGCACCTAGATCTTCTCTTGCAGGGGGCGGCGCCATGGCCAGCCGGCAAAGGGGAGAGCAACGGTGGTGCGCCTGACTGCGGCGGCGGTGGCGGTGTTGCCGGAGACAATGTCACACGGCGACGGGACAGCCAGTCTAAGCCCCGGTATAACGGTAGTTCCTCTCCGCTGCAGAACGAAAAGCCGGCATTGCCTCCGTACTCTCTCCCCCCTCGATCCTCACCCTCCCAGATCGTTCCTCGGTTTTCCCTGCCGCCGATTTATCAGCCGTCGCAGAGATTGATCTATTGCGGCACTTGATTCTTCTGTGAGGAAAAATTCATCCCCGTTCCTCGCCCCTCCTGAGGTCGATCGCCGGATGCTGTACCTTGCGGTTCTCATCCGCGGTCATGGCGATCCGTAACGCTGAAAACCGCGGGATCGGCGGACTCGAGTTGTAGGCCTCTACGCCTGTGCGGACCTGAAGAGAAGGACAGCGGGACGGAGCAGCAGGCTTATTCGGTGGAATGGGGAACTGTTGCCGCTCCCCGGCGGCGGTGGCCAAGGAGGACGTCCAGTCCAGATACCGTCACGACCGCCCCCGTGGCGGTCGCGACTACGGTGGTGCTCGTGGTGGTGGTGACCGCAATGGTGGTCAGAAGAGGCTGATGGTACTCAAGGATGGAAGTTACAGCACCTCCAAAGTGGGGATCGAGGAGAAGTACCTGCTAGACAGGGAGCTGGGGAGGGGGGAATTCGGGATCACCTATCTATGCATGGACCGGGAGACCCGCGAACTTTTTGCCTGCAAATCTATCTCCAAGCGGAAGCTCCGGACGGCGGTGGATATAGAAGATGTCCGTAGGGAGGTGGCCATCATGCGTCACCTGCCTAAAAACTCTAGCATCGTGAGGTTGCGAGAAGCCTGTGAGGACGATCACGCCGTTCACCTGGTGATGGAGCTTTGCGAGGGCGGCGAACTTTTCGACCGGATCGTCGCAAGGGGCCACTACACGGAGCGGGCTGCTGCGACTGTTACGCGCACCATTGTGGAGGTAGTGCAGCTTTGCCACAGTCATGGCGTGATCCACAGAGACCTTAAACCGGAGAACTTCCTGTATGCAAACAAGAAGGAGAATTCACCTCTGAAGGCGATTGACTTTGGTCTATCAATATTCTTCAACCAAGGTATGTACCAGTTACAAATCTTTCTGGATCTTATCGAATTCATCGGTAAAATATGTCTTCTATGCGATGCCATTTGTGACTGGGTCAACATATTCATTTTGGGCCTTGCCTAGCGCAGATTATGAAACTTCGCATCTTCTATTATTTCTCCGCATTGCTGGAGTCCCTCTTCTTTATTTTTTGCTTCCACAATCCACATTTATTTCTGGAGTTTTCCTCGTGAGCCATGTCCATTTGTGGGTTGTACGTAGTCAGTTATTCTTTCATCGCGTCAATAGAAGGTTGTGTAGTGTATGCCATGCATATGGAACATGTGATCCTCCCGGAAAGAGAAAATTATTGACGCAGATGTACACAATTGCTTTCAGATGGGGTAGATTTTTTCTGTGGGAAGCCAAGGGTCATGGGTATATGACATCTATATTCTCTTTTCACGAGATAGAGATGCTCCCAAAGAAAGTTCCTTCATGAGCTCTTTCTGTCCAGGATCAGCTAATTGTTTTAAGAAAATGGCTGCAGATAAGTTTTGTTTCAGCCCTTTCAGGATACATTTGTACTTTTTATGCCATCTAAAGTCAAAATTATGGTGGCTCCAATGGATGATACTTCACGCTGGGATGACAAGTAATGACCTTCTTGATTGCCTTGAAAAGCAACTGTGTTTTTAGACCAGTCCTTTTAACGAGTATGAGAAAATGGCTTCCAAAAAAGAAAAATCAATACTTTTGGGTGCCTTCCCGGGGAGATCTGTCCCAAATTACTGGAGAACTGAATCATGGATCTCAGGAAGTAAGGATGGAGTTCTATTCTTTGGTGTTTTCTCTTCTTCTCCACCTCAGTTGAATGGCGGTACCTTGTACTGGTCATGAATATAGGAGAGAACGACGGCGGAAAAGACCAAACAGAAACAAAATGGGGTAGCTAGGGCCCTTCTAAAGATCACTTCACTTGGCTTTGTTCGAACATTTCATTCTTCATGATAGAAAACTTTAGTATATCTACTCATTTTTTTAACTAGATAACACGCTGCATATTTCGAGACGTTTTAGAAATTTTCGATTTTTTCGTATGTTTTGGAAGTATTCATTGATGTGATGCTGTGCCATTTCTCTCACCATCGAAATGTTATCCGCAGGAGCCATGTATTCTTGCTGTTTAATTGAATGAATGTAATAGTGACCATATCAATCACCTCTTGAGAGTAGAGAACTCAGTTTGTGAATTCTTTCTTCTTTTATCTCTCATTGCCTGTATTCGTTATAAAAATTATGTACCAGAGAGGAAGATCCTCCCCATCTCATCAATCCCACTCTGCTTGGTGAGTATGCCGCCTCTGCCTATCCCAAATTTGTAGAGTGGGATATTACAGCGGGTAAGATAAAAGAATGGTTGGGAAGATATTTACGAGCTTGTTGGATCTGGAGAGAGTGAGAGAGGGAGGGAGAATAAGAGAGAGACAGAGAGAGAGAGAGAGAGAGAGAGAGAGGGGGAGAGAGAGGGAGAGACTAACGAGCTTCTTCGGTTTTATTTTGATGGTTATCCTGCACTTTTTTTTTCTCGTTTCCATCCACTTGTTCTTGGAGGTCAGCCTTACCTTCATCATTTTCTAGGTGACAGGTTCTCAGAAATCGTTGGAAGTCCTTACTACATGGCCCCTGAGGTACTCAAGAGGAACTATGGACCAGAGATAGACATATGGAGCGCGGGAGTCATCCTCTACATCTTGCTATGCGGGGTACCTCCCTTCTGGGCTGGTAAGATCCTCATCTGTCTGTGAATCTGTGCTGTCTCCTTGCTCGCCGCATCAGATAGTTGGGGCCTTTACTTCACTCGTATTCTCCTTTTCTGGTATCTGTCAGAATATTCCTTTTTTCCTATTTTCCCCTCGCAGTAAAAGAAAATAAAGATGCACCTGTGACTACCCTACCATCTGGAGGGAGAGAGAGAGAGAGAGAGAGAGAGAGAGAGAGTGAGAGAGAGAGAGAGAGATTCCTGTGGAATAATTGGTGTTTTATGCTAGATATTATATCCAATGATGGATCTTGATGTGGGTTCTTGCGGTCTGCATGCTTGATCTGAAGAACAGAGAGAGAGAGAGAGAGAGAGAGAGAGAGAGAGAGAGATTCCAGTGGAATAATTGGTGTTTTATGCTAGATATTATATCCACTGATTGATCTTGATGTGGGTTCTTGCGGGTGTGCATGCTTGATCTGAAGAACACAGAGAGAGAGAGAGAGAGAGAGAGAGAGAGAGATTCCTGTGGAATACTTAGTGTTTTATGCTAAATATTATATCCACTGACGGATCTTGATGTGGGTTCTTGAAGGTGTGCATGCTTGATCTGAAGAACAGAGAGAGAGAGAGAGAGATGCCTGTGGAATAATTGGTGTTTTTATGCTAGATATTCTATCCACTGATGGATCTTGATGTGGGTTCTTGCGGTCTGCATGCTTGATCTGAAGAACAGAGATCTTCCTGTGATTTCCAGAATCTGAGCAGGGCGTTGCTCAAGCCATACTTCGAGGGGCAATCGATTTCAAACGCGATCCGTGGCCAAGCATCTCAGAGAACGCCAAGAGCCTGGTTCGCCAGATGCTGGAATCTGATCCCAAAGTCAGATTAACTGCAAAGCAAGTTCTTGGTACGGCACGTTCCTTCTATCAGATTATCTCTTTCTATTAGCGCTTCAAAACATTTTATTTCTACGCCATAATTATATTTTTTTAACGGGGTTTCATCATTTATGGAGCTTACTTGATCGGGTTTTCCAAAAAAGAACTCAGAAAAGAGGATATTTTTATTTTATTTTATTTTATTTTATTTTATTTTATTTTATTTTATTTTATTTTATTTTATTTTATTTTATTTTATTTTACTTTATTTTACTTTATTTTATTTTATTTTATTTTATTTTACTTTATTTTATTTTATTTTACTTTATTTTACTTTATTTTACTTTATTTTACTTTATTTTATTTTATTTTACTTTATTTTACTTTATTTTATTTTATTTTACTTTATTTTACTTTATTTTATTTTATTTTACTTTATTCTGCTTTACGCAAATTAGGATTCTGTCTGAGAAACACATGGTTCATCACTACTTCAGATCATGGAGCAGAATTATGGGTTTCGTTTATGATTAGTATTATTGTGATTATTGGTATGATTAAGATTGCTATGATTGGGATTACTGTGATTATGATACTGTGGTACGACTTTCGGAGTGCTGCGATGAAAAAGAGCCCTGATTAAGGGAAGGGAGGCGATTTGTGGTCCATGCGTTGACCTCCCGTTGGTAACAGCTCTTGGTGGTTGGTCAAACTTGCAGAGCATCCGTGGATCCAAAACGCTAAAAAAGCCCCCAACGTCCCTCTGGGAGATGTTGTCACCTCGAGGCTTAAGCAATTCTCCATGATGAACAGATTCAAGAAGAGGGCCCTAAGGGTTAGTCCTCCCAAGTCTTTCCATCATCTGTTCTCTCTCTCTCTCTCTCTCTCTCTCTCTCTCTATCCCTATCTCTATCTATATATCCATCTCTCTCTATCTTTCTATCTCTCTTTATTTATCCCCCCCCTCTCTCTCTCTCTCGCTATATAGCGATCGATCTATCTTTTATCTCTCACTCTCTCTCTCTCTCTCTCTCTATCTACCTATCTCTCTTTCTCTCTATCCATCTCTATCTGTTTCTCTCTCACTCTCTCTCCATCTATCTATCTCTATTTACCTATTTATATATATACCTATCTATTTATCTCTCTCTCTCTCTCTCTCTCTTTCTATCCATCTCTATTTGTTTCTCTCTCACTCTATCTCCATCTATCTCGATTTACCTATCTGTATATCTGTGTATCTATTTATCTCTCTCTCTCTCTCTCTCTCTCTTTCTATCCATCTCTATTTGTTTCTCTCTCACTCTATCTCCATCTATCTCGATTTACCTATCTGTATATCTGTGTATCTATTTATCTCTCTCTCTCTCTCTCTCTCTCTCTATCTTTTTATATCCATCTATCTATCCATGTCTCTTGAATCGCCGGTGTTCTGATGGGCAGGTCATTGCCGATCATCTATCCGCCGAAGAAGTCGAAGGCATCAGGGAAATGTTCAAGCTAATGGACACCGACAACGACGGCGTCGTCTCCTGCGAAGACCTCAAGCACAAGCTCGCCAAGTCCGGCTCCCAGCGCGCCGAATCGGAGCTCCAGATGCTCATCGACGCCGTAAGTCAACGTCCATCTCCACCCTTCCCACTTTTTTGGCGGACGGCTCTGAGAACGCCAGCTCATCCCGCACGAGGGGGCCCAGGTGGACGCCAATGGGAGAGGCGAGCTGGACTACGGGGAGTTCGTGGCGGTCTCTCTCCACTTGCAGAGGACGGCCGACGACGAGCACCTGCGCAAGGCCTTCGCCTTCTTCGACAAGGACGGCAACGGCTACATCGAGGCGGAGGAGCTCCGTGATGCGCTGGCCGAGGACGGCGCCGACGACGGCGCCGACGTGGCGGGGGACATCCTACGGGAGGTGGACACCGACAAGGTAAGAAGACCGCCGCTCCTCCTCCTCCGTCTAGTCTTCGGTCTTCACCGTCACCGGTCAACGTCAACGCCTGGGGGGATCTGTTGGGCCACGCAGGACGGGAGGATCAGCTACGCGGAGTTCGTGGCGATGATGAAGACCGGGACCGACTGGAGGAAGGCCTCGCGGCACTACTCCAGGGGGCGGCTGAAGAGCCTCAGCGTCAAGCTGATGAGGGACGGCTCGCTCAACTCGGCCGCGCCGATCACTCACTGAGCCCGCACCGAGTCAGCTGGAGCCTCGCCCGTGGGCCCCACGGGCTTCTTCTTCGGCCAAAAAAAAAAGGAAGGGTACAAGTCCACCTATCGAAATCCTTTCAAAATCTGTTTACTAAAAGTAGCTGCAGTAAATATGGATACCGAGACGAAGCGCGATTGCTGTTCTTCATGTCATATAAAAAGATCCTCTCTTCGAGGGATTCTTTTTGAGGTCCGAATCAGTGCGCCGGCCAGAGGAGAGGTCAACCGCTTGGACCGACTGATCGGGATAGAAAAAGGAAAAAAAAAAACAAAGCAAAAGAAAAACCCTTTCAATTATCAACCAGCTGTAATTAAAATAAAAATAAAATTGGACTTTTCTTCTTGAAAGCGAGCAGCGCCTTACCTGGGGCGGCTACCTGGCCTTCTTGGAGGAGCTGCTGCAGTGGGGGCACTTGTAGTGCTTTATGCTGTCGGCCTTGGCGGGGGTGATCTTCACGCACTTGCCGTGGTACCACTTCTCGCACACGTCGCAGCCGATCCAGAACTCGTCCGCGCTGTAGTTGGACCCGCATATCCCGCAGAGCGTCTCGCTGTGCTCGTCCTCCTCTTCCGCCCCGCGGCCCTCGTCTTCCCCGGGCTTCAACTCGCCGCTCTTCGCCTGCCCATTGCTCGAGCGCTAGGAAGCCCGCCGACAAGCGGAGAGGGGAAAAGGGAAGCCAGCTCTAGCGTGTTATATGAAGCATATTTTTACTTTCCCATTTTTGGTAGTGAGAGGGGGTGCGTACCTTCATTGAGAGCTTGGGCTTGCTGCCGCTGTTGTCGGCGCTGAATCTCTCCTTGGCTTGCTTCCTATCTGTGACCACTTCGAACACGGTAGGCAGATCGTTGATCATGGTGAAGAGGCGCTTCCTGTTATTCAAAAAAAGGGAGCCCAGCATAAAGAAGCCTGGTCAAAATATTTTCCATCGCATATTTCAGATGGTATGAGATTTCTCAGCGCAATAAATTAGAGTCGTCCCTTAAACAGAAAAAAGGCAGGAATTCGTCCAAATGCCAGAATCGGACGAAATAATATCCAATGGACTTTCTCAACATGATAAATACTACCACTGTGGTCAACGATGGCATGCTCCGTTTTAGTTACTCCTCGACTCTGTGGTCAACGCCAGCTGTACATTTCTTCAAAATGGAAACTGGCAGGAAATGAAGTCAAACAGATAGGAGTCAACATGGTATGAGGAGAAATTGTGGGACTCAGTCTCATGCTGAAGCCCGAGGCATCGGAGTCTACCAGCGTTTAGCTCCCCAGTTAACTTCATAATCACACAATATGTAATTACCACGATTAATTCGAGTCCTCCATCCAAATTTTTTTTTTTTCTCCAAAAAGGGTAAAAAACCAACCCTACCCTTCAAGAACAAATATTTCAGGTATTCTGTTCTCATTTCCAATAAACTAGCAACCAGGTTCAACTTGTTCGGAATTACTCTCCAGATTAATCTTCCCTTTTTATTTTCTAGACGATGATCATCTTTCAAAGATCAAAAGTGCCTCCGTTTCCATTTACACAACCCATCTACAGTGAATAGGCCCTGACGAACATACAACTGATGAGATGTTCCTCAGTGTAGACGAGAAACCATTGTTTCCAAGAAAAGAAAAGAGTGGCCGATGAGCATACCTTATAAAATAAAACAAAATAAATAAATAAAAAAAACAAAACAAAGACGACAATCTATTGATGAGAGAGATATCCGTTCGGTGATAGATGAAAACAACGCTGCTGGATGGGCGAGTGATTCAGGCCTCACTCGTCCCCAGAAAGGCTGCAAGAGAGGTTAATGCTATCCAAATCACTAGTTAGTCATTCACATGTAGGCAGCTGTCAGTGTGAAATTTTTCGCAACAAGATCGGCACTTTCCAAGGGGATGGGGTTCCTCATATTAAAGGCGCCATATGATGCTTAATTCGTTCATCAACAATGAAAAAAAAGTAGGTTGGTTTATATGGGAATACTACATCCTTTCTCCCACTCCCACAATATCAGTGGCAAACACACAGCAACAGCATCAAGATAGTCTTTTTAAATGATCCAATCTCCTCATTATTAAAGTTGTTCAACAGTTTTGGATACGATCACCCTCTCACGACACAACGATCAAAGCCTCAACCACTATCACGCAATTATCTTCTGTTGTTCCGGGAGGTAGCTGGAACTATCCCTGTAGGGCAGCTCTCAAATAGAATTCATTCGGCCGTTGCTGAACGGAAACCAAAGCGTTCCAGCAATATGTTTCCAGATTTCAAAATATTTCCCCAATCATAGGAAATATCAGTAGACACGAGACGCGATAGTCATCAAAATCTTACTATTTTACAGTACTTCTGCCAAATGACTCTCAGCCACTGACTACCTTCCTCAAGCAGATTCCACAGCCACCTGCTACATGAAGACAGGTAGAAACCCGTGATATTAATTCCACCAAGACCGTCAGTCTCTTTTATTTTAAGCACCTTCCCCCAACTGACGTCATATCAATATCAACAAAAAAATTCCTCTCCATACCAGAAAAGACTTCGATTGACACAATCTTCGAGCTTAAAAATAATAACCAACAAATAGATCATCAAGTCGGATACCACACAACCTTACATAAACTAACCTTCAATCATGGGAGAGAAACCAACTCTTCCATTATGATAATCAATCTTCAAACTTCTGCGATAGCCTCATGTAATATCTCTGATGAATAGTATACCTAGTGCTCAGCAATTCTAAATAGAAGGCTAGAAAACGTCACAACCCATAGCTGAGGAACAACACTATGTCCTGACCTCTCTATAATTAACAAGCATGCACACTGCCAAGTTCCTCTCTTATTTCACTACCAATCTAATGACTTCTCTGAAGAGTTCCAATCTCACAGAACAGCACAACCTTCGTCATCAAAAGAAAATAATATCATCAGCACATTGTAGGCATGCAAATAACTTGAAGCCCCACTGCAGGTATGGATCGAATTCTCCGATTCACTCCAGTCCTTCTGCACTCTGTCACATATCACTGAGTGCTGTAGTCAGCAAAACAGACAACATAAGATAGAGGGGACACATTATCAATGTCTTCTCCTGTTATGGATGTAGAAGGTTCACCCCGGAGGAACATAGTAAATATTGCAGAAGTGATGCAAGAGTAAAAACAAATTATTCGTCCATCGTACTTTGCTCATCTTCCTAATCACCTGGAAGAGAAAGCTCAAATCACGTTGTTGTAAGCCACTTCGAAGTCACTGATCTCCATCGATAAGTCTAATATGAGATCTCTAGTAAGGGAAGTCTTCTGGATTTCCGAACATAGAGGTCAATTCGTAGACGGCCTCATTAACCGACATAACGTAACAGCGGTAAGAGACAAATAGACGAGACATGAACATGGATACTCGTGAATTTAACAGCATAACTAACAATGGAAATCCTAGACATCTGATCTACCAAATTTTGGCGAAGTCCCGAATTATCTATCTTCCGCTAAAGAATGACATTCATGAGGCAGCTATCACTAGACAGCAGAGGCACCGATCTACAAAGAACGTTACCTCTCGTTGCGGTTGAAGCGAGCCCCAAGGTAGAAAGCCACTGAAAGTAGCCACGAGTCACTGTGCACGGCGACAAGAGAGAGCCAGTCCTTGCGGTTCATGCCATCTCTTGCGAAGTTGATTCCCAGGGCCGGCTCTGGCAGCTCGGGAGGCACCTCCTCCGCGGGCAGTTCCACCTCCCAGGAATCGTTCGGGTGGCCGTACAGGCAGAGGTTCTCCTTCTCTGAGAACAGGCAACTAGAATGAGAAGAAGAAAAAAAATATCACAGTAGTGCGGGAAAACCTGGAATCGATCGGATCTGAGAGTGAGATCTCACCAGGATCGCAGAGTGCATAGAACGCGTCCACATCTGGCGGAAAACGTCGACGGGGTTAGCAATACCACAGCAAGGGTTGAAACAGACAGACAAAAACAAAGATCTCGAGGAGGATCGAGAAGGCGAGGGGAGTCACCGTAGGTCAGAGCGCGGACGATGCCGTTCCTCCGGCCACTGTAGTCCTTGAAGATGTCCTCGACCGAGCGGGGATTTGAGGCGGCCATTTCCATGGCAATATCGAATGAAAGAGGCGGATCCTCCGCCACGTAGAACTTTTCTCGGTTGCACCAGAGACGGCGCAGCAGAGAAAACTACCACACAGAGAGAGCTTGCGCGGGAAGGAGGGAAACCAGAGAGACCTGCTGCTCCACCCAATTTCACAGAGAGAGAGAGAGAGAGGAGAGAGAGAGATCGAGTCCGCGTCACAGATCAGGAAGAGCGAGGAAGGAGAGGATTTCAACTGACACCCATTAGTACCCAAATAATAAAAAATTACGTATATACTCCATTTTTGGAGCAAACTTTAAGAGTTCCCCGTTTTTAGTACAACGTCCGCCCCCTTTGCTTCTTATTGGACCAAATAACTCAATAGTCCATCACGGCCCAATGTCCAATAGCCCCCCCTCTCTCTCTCTCTCTCTCTCTCTCTCTCTCTCTCTCTCTAACCCGTGAGGAAAATCCGAAAATGCTACAATCCCCTCCGCGGATATTTGCGGAGGAGAGAGAGATAATGGGCTAAACCGCCCATCTGCTCTTTACTGGGCCCAAGCCAAGCCCGGCCCACGCGATCCCATTCGATTTTTTCGCATACCATGATTACAAACACAAGAAATCCAGCTTTCCAAAACACCACCACCTTCTACCAAAGAGAAGAACTACGCAATCGACAGACTCTCACCGAGCCACGTGGCAGAGAGAGAGAGAGAGAGAGAGAGAGAGCCTGTAAATGGAATTAGGAAGCTGTAGCATGTAGCGGGTGATCTCCCAAGAATCAGAGTCTTTTTGTACAGGGAACTACTGCACTTTAAGTCCTCTTTTCTACTTTCTTCCACCTTCTTTCGGTTCTCACTACTCTAATCGGCAAGCGGGCTGGGCTAGTTGGGTTCGATCGGCTCGAGATCTACCTGCTCAGGAGCGGCGGCGGCGGCGGCGTGGCGGCGCTGCCGCTCGCGGAGGTAAAGGACGGTGAGAAGGCAGACGAAGAGGGTCAATATAGTGCCGTTGGCCTCGTCCAGGACGACCTCCTCCACCCACGCCTCCACCCGGGGGAAGAGCTCCGGAAGAGAATCGATCGCGTTGACCTGAACAGACAGTCAATGGAGGCCATCTAAGCAGGTCAGGATTCTGGGTCAAGGGAAAAAAATCTTTTTTTTTTCTTTTAAAAGTTGGTGAATAAAAAAAAAAAGGAGTGGGAAGGCTCACGAGGAAGCTGCCGGCGTAGTTCTTTCTGATCCACAGGCTCGCGAGGGCGAATGCCACGGGGAGCTTCGCCGCCGGGTCAACGTCGGCGGCCTGGTCGTAGTATCTCTTGGCCAGATGGGGATCAAACGGAAGCCCTAGGCCGTGCTCGTACATGTACCCGAGGTTGAACATTGCCTGAGGGTTGATCTGATGCTGGGCGTGCCTGTAGGCCTCCGCCGCTCGTTCGTAGTCCTTCTCGGTCCCCTGTCTCAAAAAACCCACCGTAAAAAAAAAAAAAAGAAGAAACTCAACGAGATAGTCAACTCGTGGTTGATAAAGCTCGGTCAACGGCTGCTACACAGCTGTTGACAGATCCAAAAGGAGAACGAGACAGTAGAGAGATGGGGAGGATCTCCATAAAGGAGAACGAGTCTATCTGAGAGAGAGAGGTGGGAAGGCACATACCCGACCGTAGTAGTAAGCATCCCCAATAAGCAACGCGGCGTGCTCGTTGCCCTCCTCGGACGCTTGCCACCACAGGGAATTGGCGCGGAGATGCCTTTCCTCGTCTGTACAAAGCCCGGATTCTCCGATGCACATGCTGTGCTCCCCGTATCTGTCTAAGATCCATGCGGCATTGCTTTGACCCACTTCATAACCCAGCTCGGCCATTCTCAAGTATAGAATGAGCGCTTTGCCCACGTCGCCGTTCACATAAAGCTCCGTGGCCCATCTTGATAACGAGCTCCAGGGCCCCCTCTCGGCAACTATTTTGTATATCAGGGTCGCCTGAAATAGTAGTAATAAATACAGCTCAATCGCAAGTCAATTGAAAGCAGTGTACAGAAAATTAGTGGTGTTTAAATACGCTGGTTTATGGCTAAAGATGGAAATTGCAGAATAAGACAGCAACATAAGAAAAAGTGATATCGTTTTCCTTGAAGTTTTTCAATGAAATTTTAAATATTTAGAAATATGCCTGGAATAAAAATGAATGCTTTCAATTGGGCAGAGGACTCCGCCGCAGCCATTGTTCAGCTCGGTGAGAGGCTCAGCTGTCTTTCATGCTTTCAGAACCCGTTAGAAAGGCCCAGTGCATAGGAATTCCCTCATCAGAGTGTCCCTTGTGGATTCAGCCAGAATTCTTCCGGATCGACACAGGACTTAGCACATGGATCCAAAAACATGGAAGAGAAATAGAGGACTTTACACAATATTTTTCATCGGTCAGGACAGCAATATAGGGAAGAAATATTGTTAATAATTCATCATAATCTGTATGGAATGAAATATTTACAGCATTTGCGACTTGGGAAAGTCAACCGTTCATTAACATTTGTAGGCAGGTAATCATCGTTAAATTCTTGATCTGTCTAAATTATTCGTCTGTCTTAAGCTTCATTATGAGACAGTTGCCGCATGGCTTTTTTTTTCTAGAGAATATTCTTCTCGTTTTGGTTTTTTTTCATGATCTCGGTTTCTCAAATTAAATATTTTCAAAAACCAAGATCACATCATGGAATTCGTGCATTATCAAGCCAGAAGAATTGCACTTTTGGGGTAGTTGTGCACGAATCAAACATTTTCTGTACTCTGATGAGACATAAAAGAAAAGTCATTTTCTTTTGTTAAATAAGGTGACGATCCTATCTATGGGAAATCTGTCCAACTAAACGAACTTTATGAATGCCTACTTTATAGACAGATCTTCCTCATTGTCATGTACATATGTGTACGCATATATTTATGTAAATATACATGTGTGTAATCTCTCCTACTGAAGAAAATAATAAATGAAACATAAATAAATCCTCCCACAGTGACCATTCAAATCATAGGACGACCAGAAATCAACAACAAAATACAACAGTGGCAACCCATCAAAATCAGATATTAAAAATTGGAAATTTACCATTATAAGGTTCCTCTTAAAGCCAATGTCTCTTTGAAACATCTTGGCAACTTGATAGAGTGCCTTTGGCTGACCACCGTTAGCAGCCAACAGCAGATAGTGGCATGCGAGTGTCACATTTCTTTCAACACCAATTCCTCTCAGGTAGAGAACACCTAGATTATAATATCCACCGGCCACCTTATTATCAGCAGCTTTCTGAAAGTACTCTTTTGCCTGTAAGAAAAAGCTTAAGGGTCTGATTACAAACATTAATAAATTAATCGATAATTCAACTGATGAATGACCATTATTAAAGATAGAGAGACGAAAGTCTACCATTTTAATGCAATGCTTAGTCTCCATTTCTATCGATTCCCTTCTCCCTCACCCACCCAACCTCCCCATCTAACCCTCACTCTCATCTCCCCCTCATATGATAGGGTAGAAAACACAATAGTAACTGAAATCTTCAAAATCGATCCCAATCATTTAAGCTGTTCAGTCTCGTCTTCCCAAATATTCCTTCTAAACAAGGGCTGCAACCTCCTCCCATTGCTCTTGGACCAAACGGCTAATCAACCAGTAGAAAAGTGCATATAACAGCTCCTACAGGGGTACACTCCAATTACCTGTCTTCTTAAAACGGGATCCTGTCGTATGAACCATTGGCAAAAAAGAGTACCAATTATCTGCACATTTCTAATTCATTCCAATTGTTCAGAACAACTTAACAGCACTAAGGCGTCTGTTCGTATCCATATCTTATTTCCGAACTGTCATCATCTCTTCTTAAGATTTCTACTGCCATACTGGCAGAATCTTCTTTGTATTGGCTCCAATGCCTTAACAGTTGCCTTTACGATAATGAATAATAAATAACTTTTAAGATAATGACATTTATCTATATTGAAATATATTTGTTTCCAAAAAATAACTAAAACTATTCTATGCGATCCAAAAACCCAGCATAAACATCTCTGACATATTTCCGCACGGAATTGTTTTGAAATGAATTCCGGAAAAAGAATAACTGCCTTGAAAATAAAGAAATACACGAGTGATTAATTCAAGCACAGGGTGGGATCTGGCTATAATTCGGAGAATGTTGAAATACTCCAATGTAGGGAAAGTACGGTCATAAAACGTAAATTCAGCATTTACTCGATAACAACATCAAGAAACCAAAAGGAAACATTCCGACCTCATTCTTTCAGCAATGGCAAGACTTAAAGCCGTAAGGAAGAAATGTGACATATCAAAAGCGACTTACTTTAGTATAGTCTTTCTTCACGCCGTATCCCTTTACGTATAAATATCCAATACCGTTATATGCTGAAATGTGTCCCTGCCGGGCTGCACGTATAAGCCATTCCATTGCTGTTGTGTAATTTTTCTCCACTCCAGCGCCCCTTGCATACATCTCTCCAAGCAGTTCCATCGATTCAGGCTCCCCTTTCTCTGCAGCCCTTGAGAACCAAGTCAGTGCCTTCGTATTGTTACGCCTCACTCCTCGCAATCCAAAGTAGAAAATATTGCCGATCCTGCGCATAGCTGGAGCACTCCCCTTCTGAGCCTGGAACTCAATGATCTGGAAGTCGTCGTCTTCTTCCCCACGGGATTTCCGGAGTCCCCACTTATTTTCTTCGGCGCCATAATGGATCCTGACAGGCTCGAGCACCGGTGAAGTCGTTGATATTAGGAAGCTTGCCACAGCAGCCTCCGCCAGTTCTTCGTATAGCTTAACAGCTTTTTCATACATCTGTAAAACAAGAGCGGAAGAAATTTAACAAGACAAAGAGGAGACGTTGATGTCGATGGCCGATTAAAACAAGGCGTTTACCTCTTGGCGCAGGTATGTATAAGCGAGGACCATCTTTGACTGCATGTTGCCTCCACCTGCAGCGAACTGGTGATAAAGGAAGGCTTTGGTGCGGCTGGGGGGACGCATAATTCCGGCACCGTAGAAAAAGCCTAAAGCAGACTGCGCATGGGGAAATCCAGCAGCCGCACCGGCCTCGATGTCGTTGACAGCCTCCTCCATGGCCGCCATATCACCAGAGGAGACCGCAGAAAGCATCTTTCTGATGCTGGAGAGGTAGGGGGAATCATGAGAGTCGTCGGTGGAGGAATTCGAGGTGGACGAGGCGTCCGAGGCTTCAAATATTGGACGCCAGGATCCCGGATCGAGCTCGTCCTCAGACTGGCTCTCGGGATCCCCGAACTCCTCCCATTCTGCAGAATCTCCGAGGGGTTTACCGCCGTCCGACGAGGTGATGGTGGGATCCTTGAGATCTTCCTTCGTGATGACAATAACGTAGGAACCAGCGACGGCAGAGAAGATGGACAGAAGGAGAAGCAAAAGGGGGATGGGATGCAACCCCACCGGCCGTCGGAGCGATCTAAGCACCAGATTCCGCTCCTTCATTACCATCTCGGAGCGGGGAGATCGGAGGAGATGTAGGAACGTTCGAGAATGAACCTGAAGCAGATAGTGAACGGAGAAGAAATGGAAACGGAGGGGAGGTCTTCCGGAAAATATGCAAAAACTACAACTAATATCAAACCATGACAAATTTTCCATTACCTTTTACTTATCGTGAAAAAACCCTTACTAAAAACTTCTCTGATGAAAAGACTCATGGCATCAGCCTACAAGTTGAACTCGTAGATACGCCTCTACTTCCCTTTTTTTGCCCCTTTAATGAGATAAAAACGACACAACTTTGAAAAAAAATAAAATTTTATGTTTATTTTAAAAAATATAAACCATGCGATAAATGTAAACCATTAATTGCACGATAGGACATAGTTACTAACTTTAGGAGGAACATTTATTGCCACGTAACCCTCCCGTTGTCACTCTTGGATTGCATCTCCTCCCCCACCCTCTCTCTCTCTCTCTCTATCTACCCCTGTCTAGAAAGAGATCTTTATAATTACATAGATACAGAAGAAAATTATACATTAATAAATTCATAGATGGACAAGATCATGGGCCGGGTGAGAAAAAGTCAACGAGGAAGCAAGCCACCATCCACTAGGCAGCAATAGACTCAGCAAAGCATTCCCAAACACCTTCTAACCAGAGGACAGGAAAGGCAAATCAAAAGAATCAGTTTGAAACGGAGGCCTCCTCGTCCAGTCAGGAGGAGCCCAGCAAGCTCTTGATGCCGGCCTTCTGCTCTTGGGTGAGCCTGGTGGGGAATCTAATCTGGAATCTGATCCTCAGGTTTCCTCTCCTGGATGGGTCCTTGGCAATCGGCATCCCTTCTCCCTGAACCACCTCTTCGTGGTCGGGGCCCACAATGCAGCTGACAGGGAAGGTCAGCGCTCGGCCATCGAGGGAAGTCAACTGAACTGTGTACCCGGTCAGCGCTTCGAGGAGGGAGACCTTCTGGATGACGACCAGATCGTTGCCGTCTCTCTTGAAGATCCCATGAGGCCTCTCCTCGATGACGAAGACGAGGTCCGAAGGAATCAGATTCCGCTGCTCATTGCCTTTCTCAGGGAAGGTGATCTTGGTGCCCTTCTTCCAGCCAGGCTTGATATCGATCGTCAAGATCTCCTCAACTGATGCAGGCCTCCTGAGGAACGAGAGGATCAGTGAAATGAAATTTTCTGCAGCATAGAAGAAGATCTGGGGGGGCCCTCAGCTCGGGCACAACCTCAAGTCAATTTACGAGGAAATTTTTTTGACATCTGAATTGGTTTATGCAGAGAAAAATTACTAAAAAAACGGATTGAGCAGTTTGTGATCGGATTCATATGCTAAGGAAATGTAAATGGTTTTCGTCCAATAATTTGTTTATATTTTTAAAAAAAATTGTTTTTTTGTAAGCACCCTCATCCACTGTGTTTATGAGTAAATAAATAAATATCTGAACTGAGCTATTACTGCACACTCACCGAGCAGTGTTCAACGGCATTCAAGATCAACCTTAAAAAGGGCCAATTCCTTTATAAAACAAAAAATAATATTATAAAAAAGCCAATTTTGACGTGAAAGTTTGCTTCAACAGGCCGTCTGTAAAAGGAGAAACCTAGAAAAATAACTAAATACGAAAAAAGTATATAAATACCGAAGGATATATATGAAAAAGGGCAAGCTACGACTCAAAATGCCATCTCAACCTTGGATCCACGACCCAAGAATCATAGCCAAGTTCACATTGGCCAGCAACTCTGTCTCTATCCTTATAAGCCGTTTTATGATCAGAATTATAACTATTATAGAGTTCCAACTCTAATTATTGTATTTGAGATATTCCAAGCATTGACTGATCCCAATAGAGATCAGAAAACCAAACTGGGGGAGAGGTGATCGGAATATGATCTCTGTTCAGAACTATTTCCCACTGCTGTGATGTCTACACTGGTGACTGGGCGTCGGGAGATCATTGGGAAAGGTATCCTACAGATGATAACAGGGCTGCAGTCCTCTCTGCTCGTGCTCGTCCTGAAAGAAGAAGCCTGATTATCTCTGTGCTGTGGATCATTTTGGTGCAGACGAATTCTCGGAGTGCAGGCTGAGGTTTAGATCGGGATAAAAGAGGGTTCCGACGAGTATGGTAGATGAAGTTATAAATCTCTCGATCTCCTTGATCGGTAAGACTGCACCGACTCGTTTTTCTACTCTAGGGTTCTTGGCACAGTGTCTCGCCGGGGACTACTGTCGGTGGAAACTGTCGGTGAACTCAAGCAATCAATTGTTATAAACTCTGATTAAAAAATATATGTAGCATATCAGTTCATTTCTGCAGATGAGACGTCGAATTTACTCCACAGGTGAGGGGGGAGGGAGGAATCGTAACATGCGTACCCATTGGAGTTGATCACGTCCCTCGAAATCTTCATTTTCTTTGTGGTTCCCTTGTACAAATCCTCGAGGCTGCAAACCAATTTCCGTTCAATTGGTGGTCCCTTCCTGGGAGCGGGAGCATAGCTTGATGCCTCGCCCCCACCGCCTCCATTCCCCTGGAATGCTCCAAAGATATCCTCCCCGAATAATCCCTTCGAGAACCGTGCTCCCCCACGAGAACCGCCAGCTTCACCCGTTCCTCCGCCACCGCTGAACGGGTTGGTGAATCCAAAGAACTCGGAGAATATTTCATCGGCACTCCGAGGCCTGAAGTGGAATCCAGCAGGATTTCCAGGGGAGAAACCAGAAGAGCCCCCGCCGGGGGAAGGAGGGGGCTGCCCCTTGAGCCCCTCCTCCCCGTACTGATCATATATGGCCCGCTTCTGTGGGTCGCTGAGCACCTGATCCGACGATGAAACAATTAAACCATCGATTTCAGAGACACGATGTCCCTGTATTTACAAGGGTTTCGAGATGAGCAGTACCTCGTAAGCCTCGGAAATCTGCTTGAACTTGGCTTCTGCCTCATTCTTACGGCTAGGATTCTTGTCTGGGTGCCATTTCATGGCCAACTTTCGGTAGGCCTTCTTCAGGTCTTCCTCCTTGGCGCCACGCTCCGCCTGCAATAGCTTGTAGTAATCCACGCCCATCTCTCCCTCTCTTCCTCCTCAACCACCCTCTCCTCCTAAATCCACATTCCGACTCCTCATGCTTCCGCTGCCGCTGCCACTGCGAGCATTCTCCGCTCTTCTCCCCCGCCTCCTCGATGGCCTCCTCCACGATGATGACGACCTTCGCTTCTCGACTTTCGCCTCGTCTCTTGCTCTGCTTCTGCTCGCAGCACCTGCGGCTGCTGCTGCGTCGCCGGTCGTGAGGACGACGACGGACCGGAGCCCCTCGGGGTTTTTCACGATCTTGAGACGAGATGCGGCCGCGAGTCCGGATCTGGTGCGTCTCGCGCCACACATCTCCCGGGAGAGACTGGCACAGTTCCCCATACGTTTCTCTCATGATCGTACTCTGAGAGTGCGTATCGATATTTAGAAAACATGAAAAATTCAGTGCGAATTTAACGTTAACGTCCCTGGAAGTAGCTCTAGGGAGAGTTGTTATTTTCAGCCTTCAAGAGTCTATCAATCCAGACCGTCCAATCTGATCGGATCAGATCAGTCATATGTCGACGGCGGTTGATCTGCGCCCATATACGCAGCAGACCGTTGAATTTAAAAATATGATGGTACGATCAGATCTGAAAAAAAAAGGAGACTGGACCGTCCAATTCAAATCAGACGGTCCAATCTGATCCAATGTGTCCCCGTCGTGGGCCTTTCATGCTAATTTTCTCGGCATATTTAATGCGGAATTCGATAATTTAATAGATTAAAATAAATTACTGGTTGACTCGCGACTTCTCAACTGAGGGAGGACCAGACGACATCAATGCTTGTTTGCTTCTTTAACGGGCCTTGTCGTCGTGAGGTGCCCGCCAATCAGCTTGCCGAATCTGCAGCTTTATTTAATCAATCAATTATGATTTTCCGCGCAATTAACGGATTATTTGTGAATGTTAATAATTTTGACCTATAATAATACTCCACACATAAATTAAAATTTCAAAAAAGTAAGAGAAAAAGAAACATATTGTGGAAAAAACGTATTTACTGAGGAAATATAACAGCGTCAATATTTACAGCAAAATTAAAATCAAATGTAATTCGTAGAATCATCGCATTAAACTGAGGATAATTTTTTATGAAGGTTAGAGTGGTTGGTACTTTTATCATTTTACGGGGAATTAAATGTGAACGAAAAACCGGAAGAAGACGATATATTTATTTGAAAATACAAAAAAAGTCGATTATAGAAAAAAAAAAAGATTGGTTATCGGTTATTTTAGTCGGTCGCAGTGGAGACAGTGAAAGAAACGAGGTAGACAACGTACTCGGGGGAGCCATCAGCCGGAGGCCGTGCGGACTAAGCAAGCTCGCGCTGTCTATGAAAGATCTGGATACCGATGGCTGCCTTTGGAGGCTCGGTATCCGCCACGGCCCGCGAGGGCCAGTAGCGCCGCCCCATCGGCCAGGGCGGCGGCTGCAGCCGTGGGGCCCGCCAAGACCAACTCCTCGACTGCGATGTTTCGTGTTCTCTCCCAGTGTTCAAAGATGTCGTCTTTCTCTCTCATTGGTTCCTCCTCCCTGGCCTCCTCCGTCTTCTTCTAATTTTCTTCGTCTTCCTATTCTTCTTTACTGCCCCCCCTCCTCTCCCTCTGCCGTTCAACAATGGCGGAGCTGGCTCAGGCCGACGTCTACGCGCCGGCGGGCCGGCAGAACAAGACGTTGCAGCTGTGGAAGACGCTTCTCAACTGGATTTCCTTCGTGTTTCAGATCCTCCTCCAGATCCTCAGGGGGACGCCTTCCTGGGCGCGGGTCGTCTCCTGCGTCGGCCTTCGCCACACCTCCTCCCTCTGGTCCTCTCCTTCTTCCTCGTCCGCGGGTTTCAAGCCTCTCCCGGCAGAGTTCCCCACGGAGACTCCCCCGCCGCCGCAAATTTCCTTGTCCACGGCCACCGAGGCGCCACAAAAACTCATGGTATGGGGAGCTACCATCGTCCCCCCCTCTCTCTCTCGTTCCACCCATCAAATCTGGTTCGGCCTTGCACACTACCCCGATGAACTCGATATTTCGAGCTCCCCAGCCATCGTTTCCCTCAGAGAATCACGCTTCCGTGCCGCATCGTTTCCCTCGAACCGAATTCGAGCGAATCAGAAGCTCCTACCAGGAGGGCGGTCGCGTTCAGTGCGCTGGACATGATCGCTTTCCCATGAGCTTCAGCATCTCCGGGTCTCATCCCATGATTACCCCGTCCCTAAACCAGAGATTTATTTCTCCAGTGATTTTCCTTTCTTCATCCTAAAATCAAAGTGAAAGCAAGGGAATCAAAACCGCGGCAATTTCACGTGTAAAATCTGTGAATTTCAAACCGCAAGCGTCGCCTATTATCGAGCAAAATACCAGACAGAAGCATTTTTTTCCGTGCGCCATTGGTCGGTTTTCCGCCATGATCTTCTTCTAGACTCTGTTCTTATCAGTTCGACGCGGCTGGCATACGCAGGTGGTGCTCGACTTGGACGAGACACTCGTCTGTGCATACGAGACATCTAGCTTGCCTGCTGCTATCCGTAACCAGGCCATCGAAGCAGGTTTAAAGTGGTTCGAGATGGAATGTGTGTCCGTTGACCAGGTCTCTCCGAGCGTCCGTCCATTTTCTGGTCAACCTCTCCTTGCCAATCATAAGTCATAAGTGCCTGATTTATTTTTCTTTGACGTCTGATGCGAAGGAAGGTGAAGGGATACAAAAAGTCAACCATGTGACAGTGTTTGAGCGACCTGGTCTCCAAGAATTCTTGCAGAGGACCAGTGAGTTTGCTGATCTAGTCCTCTTCACGGCCGGGCTCGAAGGTTCACATCTTGTTCTTGGCTCTTTGTCTCAGATGATAATCTATCCTTTTTATTTTTTATTTTTTGTTTAATCAATTCTTTTCCCCACATGCTTCAGGTTATGCCAGTCCTCTAGTTGATAGAATAGATGTTCAGAACAGATTTAGTCATCGCCTCTATCGGCCGGCGACAGTTAGCACGTAAGCTTTTGACCCCAATTTCTGGTTAATCTGGTCAACATGCATATCGATATATGATAATTTTTTTAATTTTCCGCCAAGGTTTTATTTGCCCAATATGATATTTTTTTTAAAGTCTCCCCATTTTTGAGGAAATTCAATGCCCGCTGATAATTTTGAATCTTCACTTCGTTGACCACTCACTGATCAGATTTAATCAAGTGGGCAATCCAGATGCGATGATCAAATGCCGAAATTTCATTCATTTTTTATATTATCCATTTATTATTCACGCTTATAAATATATCTGCAGATTTTTATGGGTAATTAGCTTCATAGACCAACATGAGCTATGTTTTCGGAATTGTGGCCCTGGAAGTCCTCACTCGCTGAACTTTTTGAACTGTTCTTCAGCGAACACCGAGACCATGTGAAGGATCTTTCTTGTCTGACGGACGACTTCCGCAGAGTTGTCCTCGTTGACAACAATCCTTTCAGTTTCTTGCTGCAGCCGCTGAATGGCATCCCCTGCATTCCTTTCAGCGCCGGGCAGCCTCACGACGAGCAGGTGCGCCTCTGAAGTCATTTTTTTAAATGGCTGCCTATTTCGGGTTTGACCGCCCATTTCTGGAAATCTTCAGCTCATTTATGTCTTAATCCCCATTTTCTTGCGGTTTGACCGCCCGTTTCTGGAAATCTTCGGCTCATTTATGTCTTAATCCCCATTTTCTTGCGGTTTGACCACCCGTTTCTGGAAATCTTCGGCTCATTTATGTCCCCATTTTCTTGGGGTTTTACCACCCATTTCTGGAAATCTTCAGCTCGTTTACGCCTTCATCTCCATTTTCTCGGGGTCTGACCACCCGTTTCTGGAAAATTTCAGCCCACGCCCATGCATATAATCTTGATCCTCTCCATTTCTGGGGGTTGACCTTCCATATGTGGAAATTTTCAGCTCATAGGGGCCATCCTGCCCCTCCTGCGGCATCTCTCTCTCCAGAAGGACGTGCGGCCAGTGCTGCATGAGACGTTCCGCATGCCTGACTGGTTCGAGAAGCACGGGATCCCCGCCGCCCAACAGGCCTCGTGACGGCCTGTGCTTCTCGGGCCATCCATCCGAAGTGGGGAGATCTCAGAAGGGCATTTATATCATCATCATTTGATCGATGATCACTTCATCGCTTCTTAGCTGCCCAAATGGGCTTCAGATTCCGGTGGGCGATGGCGGCGCCTGGCCCCCGGTTCCCAGTGAAGCTGCTAGCCAGGGCTTCCATCTAATGGTGGACTACTGAGATTCTTGTACGTATTTATCAGATTGAAGCTCGATTTTTTGTGTAGATGTTGATAATGTATCAGTGGGATTGATCGTTTCTGCCAGTGGCCTCTCCCCCTGGGATGATCCCTCTGCAATGGCTGATAGCTCAAGCCTGCTGGGTTTCCTGAATTGTAGGGATATCTTTTTTTTCTGTACTTATTTTTGATCGGAGAATGATGATCGAGCATGTAATTCTTTGATGAAATGAGTTTGATTGGATGGTTGCTGATGATGCGCGTGGGTTCCTTTTTTTGCTAATTTAATCAGAAAATATGGGGAAAATTGTGATTTTGAGTGGGAAAGCTCTTTTATTTTATTTAATAAACACGAAAATAAGTGTTTTTGATCAGAGAATGATGATCGAACATGTAATTCTTTGATGAAATGGGTTTGATTTGATGGTTGCTGGTGATGCTCATTAGTGCTTTTTTTTGCCAATTTAATCATAAAACTACGGGGAAAAATGTGATCTTGAGCGGGAAAGCTCTTGATTTTATTTAATCAAACAAGAAAATGAGTTTTTGGACTGGAAATTCCTGGGATGGTTTAATTGGGAATATATATATATTTCAGGGTAATGTTCATTAGAAAAATGTGATCTCCAGGTGAAGAGACGAAGATCTACTGGTTGTGAGTGATGAAAATTAATCATTTATCAATGTTAAAAATTTTACAGATTATTTTTACTAATTTACCTGGAGAAAAGCACATAAAGAGTTGCCAGTTGGGAGAGGGAGAGAGAGAGAGAGAGAGAGAGAGCTAACGTGTGGCCACGTAGGGTGAGTCTCTTGTGAAACGGTTTACCGCGGGATACCGTAAGCAGGGTGGCTCCTGCTCGAGAGGAATGCAGTTCAGGGGGAGCGCGGGGGCCATTACAACGCGAGAGGATGGTGGCTCCTGCTCGAGGTGTGGAGGGAGGAGATTTGGGCTCTGGAGCTCGGAGTAGCACCCGTGATGCGCGTCTCCGCGCGGCTGTCGCGATATCTTTGGGGCGACGGTCGGCGGCTTAGGGTTTAAGCGGGGATCGTTGGGGGTGATGGCTGAATGATGGCGGTCAGCTGGGGGGAGAGGGCGGCCGGTTTTCTTGACGCGATCAAGAAATCGTCGGCGATACCTTCGAAGATGGAGCAGCTGCGGCAACTGAAGGATGTGCTGTTGCAGAGGGAGCCTCTCTTGCTGCACGACTTCGTGCCGCAGCTCACCGACCTGCACACCGGGCAGCCCAGCCCCGTACGCAAGTTCCTCGCCGAGTAAGCATAGTGCCTTTCTTCCTTCTCGAGTCTCTCTCCCGTTCTTTTCTTCTTCGTTTTCGTTCCTCTTTCTCCTTCTTTGTCCCTTTTTTTTGTTGAATTTCCTCTTCGGGTATTCTAGACTGTCTGAATTTATGATTGGAACTGTGTGTCGGAGAGCGGAAAAGTGGAATAAAATTAAATAACGGTAGAAAACAGATGTAGTTCGTGCAAATGACTAAACCAAAGTTGCAAGCTCCGTAGTCGGAATAATGTCTGTGAATATGTCTATGGTTATATTGCTGGCTTTCTGACCTAAATCAATGGAAAGTTACGCAACAAAAAAAAAAAATTGCATATTGACAAGGATGTCTCATTATGTGTCGATGGTCATATTACCGAGTTTCAAGCCTAATGAATGAGGGGTTCGCTACAAAAATACATAACTCCATGTTTGCAAGAATGTTTCAAATTTACCAATCTAACTAATTTTTTGGTTTCATTAGATTTTTGGTGGTGCTCAGCCGGATTTTTAGATCCTGTCATTGTTTTGCTTATGATTAGAATCTGTAGATGTATAATGTACTTTTTACTTAGTCTTATTGCCATGTTATGTAAATTATACCGGCTAATTATCAATTGAGTTGTGTTAAACAATGAAACGGCATCTTTATGACACACTATTATTTTGGTAATATCCAAAATACGTGGACTTTGAAGCAATATTCATTTTTTCCTTCAAGCAATGCATGCAAATTGTAAGCAGAATATAATGAGGAAAACCAAAAGTGAGTTAAATTAATATGTTGACTCGGTTTCATATATAATAAAATATTTACTGAAAAAAAATATAGATACTTACAAATATAAGGTTTTCAAGAATATTTTAAACTATCTACAGGGTTTTTCGGGTTGATTATCTTTGTAGTTTGCTTTTCCAATATCTCTTTTGAAGTCCATGAATTCAATATATTTCATGATGGGGAGTCTGTTCTGTCCGCAGGGCAATTAATGATATTGGCAGAAAGAATACGGAATTGCTTCCCGAAATGATTCCTACTCTTATTCATCTCTTAAAGGATGCCACTCCAGCTGTGGCTCGTCAAGCTATTTCTAGTGGAACTTCTTTGTTTCAGAGTGTTCTAGAAAAGCTAGTTATGCAGGCAAGTTAAAAAATATCTTCGCCATTCAGATTTTGGGCGAATACACGTCTTAAGTTATTTTAATATTTTCACATTTGAGCGATCGGAGTATTTTTATTTAATGTTTTGTCTCTTCATTTTCTTCAAAATTATTATTTTTCAGCGATGAATTGGGATAATTTGTCCTCTTATTTGTTCAGTCCAGGGTTATCTAATAAGAATAATTGTAGCATGTTTGGTTGACAATTGAAAATGGGAATATGAACTCAATTGGGGAAAGAATTAACGTTATCTATTTCTAGCAGGTCTAGCATTCGCTTAAGCTTGGGTTAAAGGGGTTGGTTGGCAGTAAAATGATGAAGACTGAAGGATGCACGTGGATAATGAACCCATTGATAATCGTATGAAAAGTCAATGATGGATTCAAAATTTTTACAGTTATTAGCAAATACTACATTTAAACCTTTAAGACGTACTGTGTGACTGGGTTGTATGTTCTTTTGGGCTCTCAATGCTGTGAACATATTATGAGCTCTCATTTGGACTGAAATTGCTCTACTTTGGTGACGGCCTCTGATCTATGGCCAGAAATAGGAGGAATGAACATCTTTGCCACATTCTTTTTGTCTTAGAAATAATTTGAGGCAGGATGTAAATCACGTGAAGAAACGTTCATTCATGAATGTAAAATCATTTTTGTGAGATTTTGCGCTTTTTGTAGTTTCTAGGAAAGAGCTAATTTCCACGTATGATTTATACAAATGTTCAGTTCTATCATGGTTCCTCTTACTGATTGCATAGGAAAGTAGGCTTTCATTGGTCTACATCTTCATTTAACAGCTTTAGTGCGATTAAAGATACCAGAAATTATTCTCTTTTACAATATGATTTTTCTTAACCAAATGGTTACATTGTATTTGATGCATCTGATGTCAGAATTGGTGGTAACATGAGTCAAGATATTCACCATTTTGCCTATTTCAATGAGAAAGTCAGTGAGGTCAAAATACTATGGTTCATATTGGGTTGCAAGTTCTGGACCGTCAAATATACACCTAGACAATGGCACCGCTAGTTGTTGCCTCAAGAGTTCATTTTGTTTTAGCTTCAGGCTTTTAGGTGGATGAGATCTCATGCTATGCTATGTTCTAGACATGTCAAAGATACAGTTTCTCTAGGATATAGTTTTTTTATGAAACCCTGTGTTGGTGTTGAGGACATGTTGTTTAATGCTATGAATTGTTTCACAAGCCATTGGTCGCTTTTGTATCATCTCTAGTGGTCGAATGCTTTTTACATTTGTCTTTGAATATTAATACTATTCATCAGTATTTAACATGTTGGATTTTTTTCCCTGTTGTGACCTTTGAGCGTTTAACTTGAGTAACCCACATGTGAGCATCTTATGCCAAAAACTATCCTGTCTTGTTCTCCACTTTGATCGAGAAATAATATTGATGACATCATGGAAGTTTGTGGTGCTTTTCATCTTGATTATCAGTGGGTAATCTCCTTGTCAAGTAGATGACTGATGCTATCCTTTTCAGGAGGATCGGATCTGAATGGGAAGAAAATCAGTAGTATAGATTGCTGTAAATGTCTGACGAGATAGAACGTCGGAATGACGGGTCTATTATGGTACAAGAAGGGGAAAAGGGAAAACAGGGGGTGGGAAATGCGTTTAAGAGGATCTCCTATCCTCTCCTAGTGCGGACTTCTTCCATGCCTTCTTCTGCCCCTCTAACATCGGAATGACGGTGGTCCTTGCTTCTTCCTTCTATAGGTGAGTAATGGGGTCGTAACAATGACTCATTTTGGAATCAAGACATCTTGATTTATAAAGGATGAGTTCTGCTGTCTTGGTACACAACTTTTCTATTGTGAAGACTTCTGCTTGTCAGAGCTGAGTCCTTGAATCAATGGAGTTTGCTGCATGTTTTATGCATACATCTACCACAACCATGGTATCCACTGAGGATCTGATTTTCCTCCTTTTCTTTGGAGTTTTCTTTTGCTCTCGTGGACCATTCTTTACAGGGATAATCTTTCACTTTATCTATGTTTTATCATCAAACACGTTTCATCAGTCGTGTTTGAATAAAATTTTGATTTCTTGTTTGTGTGTGTCTCCGCTCTTTGGTTTGTTGTAACGTTTTATTTTCATTTATATTATTTCTGATCGTTTTAATAGATGACATGATCAATGGGAATATGTAAATATGGTGAAATATTCTTATGAGTGCCACTCTTTTTACGGTCACATGAATCTATTTGGTGCTTTTGCTGACATCATATCTCCTTTGGAAAATATGAACCTTTATCCTCACTTCTCATCTTCTCTTTTCTAGGGTTTGGACTCAGGTGAAATTGAAGAGTCTTTGGATCTGTCATGGAAGTCAATGTTGAAATTTAAGGATTCTGTGTTTCCAATAGCCTTTCAGGTAGTTTTACCTTTTCCGAGGAGAATTTCTCGTTATTCTATATTGCGATCCTAGTTCTGACTTGTCAACTTATCTGCAAGCCTGGGAATGATGGAGTAAGGTTATTGGCAATAAAGTTTATTGAAGTGATGATCCTTCTCTACACTCCAGACCCTAGTGCTTCATCAGAGCCACCTGATGAAGTTGGCAACGGTATTTATTGACGACTCTGCCATATATTATTATACAATGACCCAATAAAGTACGTCTCAAATTGGATAATGTTTTTGGGCTTGTGATCAGGTTTCAGCATATCGTGGGTGCGTGGGTGCAATCCAGTTCTCGATATCAGTGACCTGGCCACTGAATCTAGTCAAAGCTTGGGATGCTGCTTGACCAGCTTAGAGTGCCTCATGTACAATCTCTAAGTAATTCTATTATCATTGTGTTGGTTAACTGGTTAGTGGACCCCACTTGTTTTGTCTTTCTTTTTTGGTTAATGTATTGAAGCTTTAAATACATATCGTATTTTTCATTTCACTCTAATTCAGATGGTGATTCTGTTCAAGTTTCTCTGTGGACTTTTGTATCATTAGTAGCCAACCTCAGGATAAGGAATATATGTATGTTAAATCCCAGCGGGTTTGCAGTTGATGAAATTCTATTTCAATCACAGTCAATTGTGTACAACTTCATCAACCTATGTAACTCAAATGTATCAGCTCTATTGTGAACCTGCATAACAGGCATATTTGTCATTCTTATTATTTTTTCACGAATTAAGTACTTCATGAGGAAGCTATTCAATTATGATTAGATCCTACTATTGAATCGTTACATTGCTTATTCTTACCCTTTATTTTTCTTTTCAACCTGTGAACAAAATAAAATCCATTTGAACCTGTAAGCGTAAACAGTTGAATTTTTTTAGTTATCTTTTTTAAGATGAGAGAACGGCACTTTATTTTATTGTAAATCTAGATGCTTACTTGAGGAACAAACTTGAACTGAAATTCTCAATGACCTCATCTACATCCTATATAGCAAGCAACTAAGATGAAGATTCTTCATGGGAAACAAGTGAGTTTATTTTGCTGATGTCCTAGGTTAAGTGGTGAGTGGATGACTTGAAAATCTATTGGAGGTGACCTGAAATTGATATTGCAATGGGTGGATTTGAATTAATTGAATGACATAATCACTTCAAAAGAACCAAGCTTTATCGAAGTGGAAGAAATATCACTATTTTTTTACTTCTTACTCGTTAAGAGTTGTGTAAGATGACTGTGAAGATGAAACACTCAATTTTTACGAGGTAGACTTCAATGATAATGAAGATATCAATACGAATGATGAATAAGATGATGCTATCTAGGACAGTGAAAGAACTTATGAAAATTCAGTGCATTATCTGGCAAAGACAACAGCCATAGCATTAGGATTTATACTTTAGTGATGTAATTCGTGATAAGCTTCGGCATTTTTTAGTGTTTAGAATTTTCATGTCATTTGGAATTACGATCAGTGAATTCATGTCTTTGTCTTATCCATCAGATATTTAAAAGGATCTTCTTACGTAATTGAAAAAAGATGATGAATACTCACCTTTCCCTGTCATTTAGGAATAAGGCGATCAACCAGGATGTTAGTCACCATAAATTGTTGATTTACTGTAAGATAGTTGTCTCCTGTAAGGATTCTTGGATTCTTAACTTGAAGACTTATTATTCTTTGAAAAGTAGTTTGAGTCCTGGGTCACGCATGATGGGCATGACTACTGTTGGAATCTAGTGATAAGGACAAGAAAGACAAGTATTGGAACTTCGGATGCTAGGTTTTATAACTATAATGGAATAATTCATCTGCGGATTGATTTTTCATCGTTAAGTTGTCATCAGAGTTTTGGCCAAAGAAGTGGGTTTCAAAGTAGTAAGTGCTGCCAAAGGGAATGCCAATACCATGCCACAGGAAATATGAGATTCATGATATGTCAGAGGTTGGGAAGTTGAGGTTTCAGACATTTTTCATGAACCCTTAAACATGTTCTATGTGGACAGACCCGGGGATGGAGTTTTTCGAGAAACTACTGGAATTGATTGATACCTTCCTCAAAAGAGACTGGAGGAAAGATAGTATGTCATTTGTTCAGACCATAGTATTAAGAAAGCCAGTATGCAGGTAAAAAAATATTTCTTCGTTGTATTCGTCTAGTGATATGTTCAACCAAGTCCTTGTCGTAATGGATGACTTTTTTTCTTTTTTATTGATTTTTTTACTTTCGCGATTGTCTCTAAAATGTAAATGTTCCAAGTTTAGTAGCCACTCGTACTGTAATGGTATATTAACTGTGAATGTAAAGTCATGCACGTGATTCATTGTTGCAGTATTGTACATTGTAAATGTCGTTCTCGCATCTTGTATTGTATATATTTTTTCTAATCAATTTTGTTCTGTGTTTGATTTGTCTTTCAGTCTTTCAGCCATTGCAAAGAAAAGACCTTCCTTCTATGGGCGAGTATTGCCTGTCTTGCTTACCTTGAACCCAGAAAGTACCGTTATAAAAGGAGTGGAAGGGCCTGGTGCTTATCATGGCTTGAAGAGTGCATTTTTGACCTGCTTGCAGTGCACACATCCTGCCGCAGCGCCGGTATTTTTGGATATTGAACTTTGAGTTGGCTTTGCTAGAGTAGTGTACTATTCGTTACAATTAAAGTTTTTAGTGGTATAAAATTTATGGAGAACAATGTCTAAAATCCTACTTCGAAAAGTTAACTACAAGGAGCTACCACTCAAGGATTAGTTGTTTCCATTTTATTTCTCCAATGTTATAAGGTTTAGATAGAAAAATGTGTCAGAAATATTTCCCTTTCGGAAAAGTTAACCATGAGCCCCTGTAGCCTATGGTTGATGTTAAACATTGCGGGATAAGCCTTTGGTATGTTTTGCAAATGCATGTTGACATGCACTTGCACTCGTGTTTTATTTTCTTGATGTCTTATTCTGTAACTTCCATGGAGAACGACCAAGTTTGAGGATAAATAGCTGGAGTCCTTTCAAACTGACTTTCTTGGGGGTCAAATATTCCTTTGAAATGTGATACAGGAACTTATGTCTATGTTTAGATACCTCATCCAATTTCTCCTCTCCATTGTATTGCCTGAATTATGTAAGTCCTGTAAATCAATCTCGGTGCATGCTACATCTAGCTGTGATTTTTTTGGAACTCATCTTTCTAATGTTGCGTTCTAATGTTTGCTCCCAGAGATCTTTACATGCATTTTTCCGATGGGAAATATTTTTGCAGCTTTTGTTTTATGATATTTTCTAGATATAATCCATGTAAGTTTAATAGGGTGATGTGCTTGGAAACATCCATATGGATGCTCGTATATAAATATGCATACAAACACTTTCGCCCGCACAGATGGTATGACTGTCTTTTATTTATTTCCTAACACTAAAAAAGGGGAACATACTCTTTCCTCTTTTTTTTTCCTTTGAAAATTTTGATTTTTTTCCTTCATGTTAATATGAACTGGATTTAGTGTAGACTTCGCTTGTATTGTGTAACCATTGTGTGCCAGGGAAATCATGTTATTTCATGGTCCATGCAGTGGCGTCCCCGTTTAGTGGAAGCCTTAAAGACGCTGAATGCTGGAACATCAACTAACCAGCCTGTTCGTGTTGACATGCACCGTGGAAATATTGCTTCAGCAACCATGGATGAGACATTGTCTGTTAAGGTACTTCTATTGTGTTTAAATTTCAATATTTTCTTATTGTGCTTTAATGTCTTACATTTGAGTTCAACAAATATTTTGTAGGATGAAAAAGTATTGTTCGGGAGAAGTAATGAGGTGCATGTTGTTGAGCCAACAAGGAAAAGAAGCATAAAAGAAGAACCTAAGGATGACATGGAGGATGATGTTACATATGGAAAACGAGCTAGAACCTCACCAGGCATCTCTCAAGAGGCCGTGACAGAATCAACCCGGTCTAATCAAGATCCTGTTTCTGATGTCCCACAGAATAATGTAAAGGCTTCAGTGGGTGTTGGAGACAATGGACCTATTGAACAACTTGTGGGCACGTTTGGTGCATTGGTCGCCCAGGGTGACAAAGCTGTGCAGTTGTTAGATATTCTTATTTCTAGCATTTCTTCTGATTTGTTAGCAGAAGTAGTGATGACTAATATGCGACATCTACCACCAAGTTACCCTAAGATTGACAATGAACAGGAGGAAAATGGTATGGGTTTGGATTCCAGCATGGTCGGCGGCAGTCAGGCTTTTATTCGGGCTTCGTTTTTCTCTGATCTTTGGTCACTATCAAGTGCACCAACGCCAGTTCCTTCTGTGACTGTTGATACTTCTGTACGTCGTTTTTTCTTTTCTTCCCTAAGATGGCTCTACGAGTAATTTTATCTCAATTTTTATTTTAGTTTATAAAGTAAAGCTCTTTCATATTTGTTTTTTAATTGATTACAAAATTTTCATTTCTTCTTTAAATTTTGTCAAAGCTTCAAGTGAAGGATGAAGTGAAAATAGAGAGCATGGTTGATGCTACCTCGATTTCTACTCGTGTTCAAGATGATCGTAAGCAAATGTCTTATGTTGATTCTACGCAATCTGGGGTATCAACTACGGCAAACATTTCTGGGACTGCTGATGTTCCGCCATCTGTTAGTCATAATATAGACGGATCTCAGAGTGGTATACCTGGTCTGGGGACTGTTGCTCAAAATGAAATATCAGAACTGGCAGACAATTCGCAGTCGTCAACATCTGAGATCGTGGGATCCAGCCAAGGGACGGCCATAAGTTCGGAGAGCAGAATGGTTTTTGAGACTAATTTATCGGGCTCAATGCCAACTTATGTTTTAGAGACACCTAGCTCAAGTGCAACACTTACAGACAGTGGCTTTTCTGCATCCACAAACTCAACATCTGTTCCAGTATCTTCTCAGTATTCCCTTCCTAAGATGGTTGCACCTGTCATCAATCTTACAGATGAACAAAAAGACCATATGCAAAAAATAGCATATATGCGCATCATTGAGGCATACAAGCACATTGCAGTTGCTGGTGGCATTCAACTACGTTTTTCTTTGCTCGCATGCTTGGGAGTTGAGGTAAATATTTTAATTTGTTTCGCTACTTTCTGATTTTCTGCATTACTTAACTTCGACTTTTTTTTTGGATGAATTTTACGTGCATGACATTGAATTTGATCTGGTAATGATCAAAATCATATCAAAGTCACATTCGTTCATCCTCAGAAGTATGAAATTTCCTTCCATCTGAAGGTGAAATTAGTCTTAGCTAGTTCACATTGAGGAAATTTTCGTTTTCCCTGAAAACTCTGTTGGAAACATCTGTGCTATATTAGTAGCATAATTTACAATTCCGTACTCGTGAGAAAATCTCTGGAGAGCTAAAAAAACTTCTGGAGCTTGAACAGACACATCATGTTAAATCAATTTTCTGATCTATATCCAATCCACAACCTAATGGTTTTTCGTGATAAATCTAGGTTTTTAATTTCTCGAAATTAAATGTTATATTTAAAATTTTTAGTTACCTGTCTCTCTGGTTTTTATTATTCTTTGTATCCCTGTAATTATTAATGGTGATTCTTTGAGAACTTGTATTAAAATTTAATTATTTCCTTAATTTATTCGAAAATTGAAATTCGGCTGAGCAAAGAGTTAAATTTCAGTTTCATTTCTTTTATGTAATACGGTATCGCTACTGTTGTTAGTACATCTGTTTGTAGGCTAGAACCCATTTGGAATTGGGCTGAGCTTGCTCGACGGTGGTCAAAAGTTTTTTCCATTTTGTCTGTGGTCACAATCATCTAGCATATCATTTAAAGAGTTTGTGTCATGAGACGTGTTGTAAGTAACGCTTTATTTTCAGGGTAGGGTTTACAAAAAAATCTATGCCTCTACCTGGGGGAATTTAGTAGGCCGTTGTGTGCGTCTGATGCCTTTGTGACCCAAGCTAGTGCTTTTTTAGGCAGCCAGATGCTAAGGCGTCCAGTCTGCCTTGTAGCGTACATGTTGTTTATAAGCCATGATCAATCGATGGTAACTTTCTCAGAATGATTGGCCGACCAGTAGTGATCTAGGACCCACCCAGACCCCTTCCTTCTTTTGAACATGTTTTTTCAGTCTTCCTTTTCAGATCCTGTCCTCTCTGTTCTTCAAGATTTCGTTTTTCCTAAAATCGGTCCTTTGAAAGCTGAAACTGACTCTCTTTATAGAGGTCTGACGTTGTGAACAAATGTGATCGTTGCAGTCTGTCTGTTATGGGGCATCGCCAAAATCGGTTCTGGGAATGTTCCTTTTTTCAGGACAATGCACAAGGACTTCACTGGCCATGTGTTTGGGCAACCCATTTCGTATTTGCTACAACCGGATAGAGGATAGATTGTTTAATCTAAGCGCATAAACTTGGTCTGGTGCATCAGAATGATATTTCTCTATTTTATACTCGAAGCATGTTGAACCCACATGGAATCTAAATGTAAAAATTGGTTCTCCAGCATTGTATAGTTTTGTTTCACCACCATACAGTCTCTCCTGGCTTTCCTGTCAGCATCTGAGTATAATGCTGACACCCAACAAAAAATTAAATAGAGAATATACTAGGTTTTCAGAATTTATTTTATCTTATTTTCTTGTCTGAACCTTTTTGCAGTTTCCATTAGAATTAGATGCATGGGGGCCTCTGCAAAAGCATATGCTGGAAGATTATTTGAATCACGATGTATGCTTTCCTATCCATTATCTCTCCTCAAAGTTTTATTTTCAATCAACATCTGGGTTTTCTCTTTTTTTTTTTTTTTTTTGATTGGAATGACGATTCATTAGTGAGGCTTATGAATCTGCTACTTGATTTTTCTTTGATTGATGTGATTCTTGTTTTTGCATTCTGTGGTGTTTTTATAATCTTCTTTTCACCTACTTGCTTATGGTACTATAATGTAGGCTTCATGTGGACTTATGTTTCTGTTACTCTCGCACAAATGTGGCTGAATTATCTTTTCGTCTTTTGCATGGCTCTTAACTTGAGTTATTTAAAAATGTGAATAATGATGTACACATTTGTGTATCTGTCTATTGATAGTTCTTGTGGTGTATCATTCAAGATGTTGCATACCGAAAAAAGGCGAGTCACCAACTAAGTTGTCGCCATGACCCATCAACATTTTACCCATTCCACTTAGTCTCTCTCTTTAGTCTGAATGTATTTTTATTGATTTCTCAACAAACTGGATCTCGGTCTCAGATCTCACGGTATACATAAAGCGAAATGTGATTAAGGAGTAGCCTCCGACAATTTGATGAGTTCTTTCGCTGCTTTTAATCATGCTTCCTTTGATCTCTGCTTAATATTTTGGTGTGCTATTACCAATTATATTTGCACTGAGGGCTTGCTGATACGGTTCTAGCTTATTCTGAACTTAGATGTTACACCTTCATGTGTTATCTACTCATTGAAAAAGTTTTAGCTAACTATGGGCTTATAAATCCCCTTAGTGATACTAACTATGTAATTTCACCTTTTCATCTGATATGGCAACGTTATGTGACATCTACTCGCAGCATTCTTCTAACATATTCCTAACATTAACAGCAGCTTTACATTTTCTATGTTTGTCCTTGTGACTGTTGGTATTCCTGAATTGATTAGTTTCTTAACAGAAATTAGGTTTAATTATTGTTGAAGAATTTTTTGAAAATAATCTTAAGATGGGATTTTCTGAAGTGGATTGCCACCAGGAATGAGGTCTTGTAATTTGTATGGGTCTTTTCCCAGTTTCCACATAGGACATTTCTGATATATACCAGCTAGGATACTTTTGTGTGCAATAGATGATGGTAAAATTGGTTCGTCCGAAAGGGTTTCGCTTTCTTGTTTTTAAAAAAATCCATGCAATTTTGGTATCTAATCAAAATTTTCTTCAAGTGACCAAGTGGTAGTCATTGTGCATAAGTACAATTTAGCAGGGTAATATTCATTATGTTGCCCTGTATCGTAAACATGAGGAATCAATTCTCCTTTAAGAGATGGAGACGTGTTTCTACATCGCTGGTGTGGTTCCTTCTTGTCAAGGTGAACTTAAAATGTATTAACATAGTTTGGTGTTTAACGTGACTTTTTACGTCCTGTAATTCAAACTGAAGTCCCTATCTTTTCTATTTTTATTATACTTTGACATAATTTGTTCATATATAGTTTGGCTCATTTGTGTAGTGGTCTTTTTGGGGTTGGTTTATATTTGAATCCTTTCCACTGACTGGAAGAAGAAATGAATCAGAACTCGAAGAAATGAAAGCTTTTCCGTCTCATTAAAAAGACTATTTTTTCTCAAAAGCAACAATATCAAAACATTCCGGTGTAATACCTCAGTGACTCTTGCTAAATATGTTTTCCTTTTCAGGGGCACGAGTTGACATTAAATGTCCTCTACAGGTTGTATAGGGAGTCAGAACAGGATAAAGACTTCTTCTCATCCACAACTGCTATCTCAGCTTATGAAACATTCCTTCTAACTGTGGTGCGTAATCGTTTTTTCATATTATGACATGAATCAATGTGCTGATCTGACAGTTTATCCCTTGCTTTTTTGTGGTAGGCTGAGACTCTTCGGGATTCTTTTCCTGCTTCAGATAAATCTCTAAGTAGGTTACTTGTCGAGGTGCCTTACCTGCCAAAGTCTGTGGTGAAACTGTTAGAGTGCATGTGTTCCCCGGAGAGCACTGAAAAGGATGGCAGAGAATTTCAAAACGGCGATCGTGTTACTCAAGGTCTCAGCACCGTTTGGAGTTTGATTCTGCGAAGGCCTTCTAATCGTGATATCTGCTTGAAGATTGCTCTTCAGGTTGTGATTCTCCTTTTGCACTTCTGTCTTTCATTTATGTACCACATGAAATCAGCATTTTGTTTCTTTGATGTAATAAAAAATGGATATTGTCTCCCTTGTCCTCTCACTTATCTGAGGATTGATTACTGTCTTATTTCTGTTTAACGGTGAAATTTCCTTCTAATTGGAAGAGAGTGAAGCTTTCTGGCACTAGTGATCTGTGTTCTCATTCCTCTGTTAGATCAATGCTGTTCCTGAAACTCCCTCTGTTATACTTTTTCTTATCTGGATTTTATGAGGGGGGGATGTACGAATGTTCGTCAAAACATCAGGTAGATTTTCAGGTAACTAAGTAAAGTTGTAAAAATTGGGATTGAATGATCTGAAAGTAAATTTTATTGGTCTGAAAAATTCTCTGATATGACGGCACTCTCTTTTATCCGTGCTTCCAAGTTTCCTCTCTCGTCGTGTTCCTTATTTTCTTAACTTGAACTTGGTCGTGAAATTTAGAGGTTCCTACTTTGGAACGGTTCTCCATTTCATGCGATTTCACCAAAACCCTCGCTATCATTTTATATCCAGACTATGACTCTGAATCAGACGGATTGAATCATGTCTTCATGATTGATTGCTCTTTATTTTGTGGAGTCAATTAGTTATGTACAACCCTAATGGAAAACATTATCTCCTCGTATGTACGTTTATCATTTAGTTGATGCACTGATGTTTGGGAAAGCATTACCGTTACCTTTTCTTTGAGAATTAGATGGTGTCCTCTTGAAGGGTCGAGCAAGAATGCATCCTAGTTGATTCTTTTTCTTTCACTGACCAATAATTTCTTTCCCACTTGGGTAGAGCGCGGTTCATCGTGTGGAAGAAGTTCGGATGAAGGCAATACGTTTGGTGAGTCTTTTGGACATCTTGACTAACAGTTATTCACATCTTATGGAAATAATTACTTTCTTGTGGTGTTCAATGTAGGTAGCAAACAAATTGTTTCCTATGCCCAGCATTGCCAAAAAAATTGAAGACTTTGCCAATGACATGCTTCTCTCAGTTGCGGATCAGCTTACTCCAAGAGAGGGTCCTGACTCTGAGGGCATTCCGAAGGTATTTCAAAATTATTTTTCTCCTTTCAATTCTTATTCCCTGGTGCATGCTGGGTTTTTACGATAAAATTTAATTAGTTTTAATGTTGTATCAAAAAAGCTGGAATTGAGTCGGTTCAATATGCTGCACCTTAAAGGGGGGTCAATATGATTCAACTCAATTTCTACACATTTTTGTGGTTCTGTTATGATAGAAAATCGTACAAAAATATAAAGAAAACTAATGATAACAACATCGTGAACATTTGAACAAAATCGCGAGTAGATGCCTTCATGTTCACCTTGTATAACTGTTTCATATCCACATTTGACGTGTTTTCATTGTGATTTACTGTTATCACTTACTTTCTTACTCCTTGTATGCCCAATAATGGAACTGTCATTGTACGCCCAATGATCTGATTTCGTTTAACATGGTGGGACACAAGTGCGATGCTAGCATTTGAGGAAACTACCCATTAATTGCTTAGTTAATTGATGTCTTAAACAGGATGCTGATTCAGGAAGGCAAACTGACGAAGGACAGCCACCAGTGTCTGTGATCAGGAATGAAATTTCTTCTGCTAATCTCGAGTCTTCTGGAACCCAAAATGTGTCATCTTCTTCAGTTTTGGAGGCTCAAAGACGTATGTCCCTCTATTTTGCACTTTGCACCAAGGTATTGCATCATACTGCGTTCCTAATCAAGTACAGCTGATGTATCTATTACCTTGAATTGGTGTTCCCGAGCCATTTTGCGATAGGGTACCAGTGGAATAAGTTATTCTGTTCTTTTGATTACTTTTTGAATAATGCTGTATGCGGGGTATATGCAGAAACATTCGCTTCTGCAGCAACTTTTTGCTATCTACCCGAGCATGCCGAAGTCTTCAAAACAGGTTTACTTGACTGATTTCAAAATCCTTATAAGATATCCCACATTATGGGATTTGGTTGAAATATCTTTTGCCAATTTTCGTAGCACTATCAATGTGTTCTCTTTGTTGTCTTTTTTTTTTTTTACAGGCTGTTCATGGACATATTCCGATCTTGGTTCGTACTGTAGGGTGTTCACCTGACCTTCTTAGAATTATTTCAGAGCTACCTGATGGCTGTGAGGGCTTACTTATTCAGGTTTTCTTGAACACGTTTTCTTTAGTTGGTTGTCATCTAAAATGAGCCGAATATAATGGTTTAAATTCCTCTATGAGCAGGTTCTAAACACATTAGCAGATGCTATGGTTCCTCCGGCAGAATTGTTATCTTCTGTCAGAAAGTTGTATGAATCTAGACTGAAGGTAGATATTATTGTTTTCCTGGTTAATACATTTTTTTTTAAATATATAATGAGTACCTTCTGTTGCTTACTTTGGATCACTTTGGTTCAGGATGTCGAGATTCTTATTCCAATAATATCTTCTCTCTCAAAGGATGAAGTATGCTCTCTATCTGTCTCTCACCCATTTACTCTGTCTGTCTGTCTCTCCATATATATGTATATAGATACATGCATTTATATACATGTAGACATGCCCCTGTATACACCCGAAAGCAGGTTAACGATGATCCTGTGTTTTTTATTCTACTTTCATGCCGTTTGCATATGTAACCCAGCACACTGGGATTGAATTTTCTTCCATTAGCTACACTTGTTAATCAAACTGTTTCTACTCTTGTCAGAAGACGCACTCATTGGCTATGCTAATTGATCTGCGTATGCTTCTTCTCATGATTACAGGTCCTTCCCATTTTCCCCAGACTCGTTAATCTTCCCCTGGATAAGTTTCAACTAGCTCTGGCACGTATATTACAGGTAAAATGGATACATTTATGCAGGCTGTTCCCTTTTCATCTGCTCATACATCTGGTATATCGTACATATACTTGTGAATGTGTTAAAAATGTCATATTCCATTATACTGTCTTTTTTTTATCTAGATATTATCATTTTTTACCTGGCATACTGATCTGTAGTCTTAAAGTAGTAGTAAAATTTCTACTATTGATCCTCTTCTACTGTTTATCGCGTGTCTTGACTTAAAAACTTTTTGAAGCCTAGGAGTTCTACGCTTTTTAGCTTATTGTCTTTGTGTAGTTTTATACTCTTTGAGGTTTTTTGTCCACCTGCTATCGTTTTTTCCCCCAGGCTTCCGGTTTTGTTGATTATACTGCATTAAAAGGAATAAGTATGGCTCGTAATGCCGTCCCTGATGATGTGATTTTCGGTTTCTTTGAATACAATTATGGGTACAAAATAAAGGAAATTTGATGGTATAGACTGGGGCAAAATCGTGCACAATCGGGCCCTAAAAGAAGAAAGGGAAACATGTCTCAAGAAGGAAAAAAAATTAAAAGGAGAGAACTGCGCATTGGATTGGCTGATTACATTTCCATCAGCCCTGAAGTTCTCTATCAAACTTATGGTGGATAAAAAAGTACAATCCGCAAAACCTTGAAGCTTGAGCAAAGGAACTCTGATAGGTGGCGTATAGTTTCAGAGATCGTAAAACTCTGGTGTTGAAAGCAATGTTTCCTGTTACTCTTTTCGAATATTTTGCGTGCTAATGGGAATCCAGAACGCTAGTGGCTTGCATGTGTACTATCTGGCTCAGGTCCTGTTGCCTAGCTATGAAACGTAAGGATGGCCACTCGATTGGGGAATACCCATAATATATCTGTTTTCTTATTTTACATGTGTTTCTCTGGCCGAGGATCACGTACTCATATGTAGATTTTCCGGAGAGATCAGCAATTTTTGTAAGTGTGGAAATGCCATTTGGAAACTGTGTACTTCCAATTGGACAAGTATATAAGGCAACCCTTCAGGATTTCAAATGCAGAAACTTGCATAATGTGGAGCTCTTCCATAACCAGGAACCTCTTAATTCGTAATTGAAGCAATGCCTGTGGAATTGGGATTTGGATCTCTTAGTGGCCGTCTCTGATCCCTGATTCAGATCGGATTTGCCAAGTTAGCCGATGTAATGGAGGACCGATTTGATTAAAAAGGCAAATTGATTTTTTTTTTAACAGTTAAGATGTAAGCAATAAAGATCCCGTCTGTAATTGTTTTTAGACGAACCCGTCCATTTCTCCTCTATCATCTTCTTTTGGCAGCAATGAACCTTGAAGGCCTTTGAAGGCAATCGACTAATCTATGCGAGTTCGAGTGACTTTCTTTAATTTCACCTGCTATGTGCCTTTGGGCTTTATCCTCATGATTGTAATGACGACTCCGGATCCGGATTTGGACTGGGTCAAAGTATCTGCTGAACTCTAAAGATAATGCCATCTCCACCTTTCCCTTCGTGCTGATATTTGTTTACCCCTCTGCATCCCTACAGTCCTGCCTTCCACTTCATCATCCTCAAATAAATTTATTCCGATCTCTTTTGAAAACACGATGAACAGGAAACTTATTGGAACTTTAATAAGTGACTTATCAATATGCTGGAGACTCGGCAAAAATAACTTGTAGAAAATGGAAGTGAGGTTTTAAGGTTAGAACATTTCGTAGACCACCCCCCTAACATATTTATATAGTCAGATCCTGTAGACTGGCACAAAAAAATGAGGTGGATATACTTATTTTTTCAACTTTTAGTGCCAGTATGCGAGATTATCCGCGAACTCTGGTCCTCTAGTCTTTAAATCAGTCGTATCATAGTCAAATTCATAGATTTTTGATGCCCTTTGCTTAGTTTTGTTCACATTACTGATGTTTATTCGTTCGCCTGTCTTTGATAAATGTGTTTATGAAACAGCATGTATGACTGTATCATAATGTTTTTGTGTGAAAGGTTGGAATGTATCATTATTTATTGATTTACTTAGAAGTTCTCGTACATGCCATTTATTTGCTCTAACGTAGGCATAAAAAACAGAGTGAATAGAAAGCATACTCTTTCAACCCATTCAGTGCATTTGTTCTTCTTTTTACGTTGGTTATGTTTAGTGTTATCATTCTTCTTAATTGTAGGGTTCACCACACAGTGGTCCCTTACTAACACCGCCGGAGGTTTTAATTGCAATCCATGAGATTGATCCGGAGAAGGATGGCATTCCCTTGAAAAAGGTACGGAGCTCTAATTTTTTTGTTCCCTGTCTAATTTGGATGGAACATAATGAGTGACTAAGATGACTATTCGTAGGTTATGGATGCATGCTCCGCTTGCTTTGAGCTAAGGCAGGTGTTTACTCAGCAGGTTTTTGCAAAGGCGTTGAACCAATTAGTATGCATCTGACGCTAGCTGGAATAAGTTTTACTCGCTATATTTTAATGTTCCATTTAAATATTTTCTTATTTGGAATACTCTGGCTTGCAGGTTGAACAGATTCCTCTTCCATTGTTGTTTATGCGTACCGTAATACAAGCAATTGGTGTATTTCCTGCCTTGGTGAGCAAGCATCTATATTATTAGATGGTGCTGCCTGGTTATGACCATTCCTCTCAAAAAGATGGTTTTTATCAACCCAGGCCTCATAAACAGATTTAATGAGAAAAATAATGAAATAAAATATTCCTCTGTTCTGATTTTCTCCTGCATCATTTTTCAAGCCTTTTTGTTTCATTTCATTCAGTACGATATGTTCATATCATGGAGAAGGCCTCTTGGTGAACTGCTATTTTTGGGTCTATTTTTCTTAGTTAATTATTTTTGTTACGGGCTTAACTTTCCTCCTGCTTTCGCTCTTTGGTGGATTGAAAAATGTATTTTATATTCACTCATTTTTCATTACAGTTATTTATTTTTTACACGGTTTGCTTCGCTGTGATGTAGGTTGATTTTATAATGGAGATCCTTTCGCGACTTGTTAACAAGCAGGTGAAGCATGAAATATTCCATATATTTTGATTTTCGTTTTTCTGGGTACCTATAAGCCAGCATGGTTCCAAATGATCTCATTCTTAGCGACATACTCTGTTTGTTGTATCGTCTTATTTAGTAGTATCGTGCCAGTTTGATATTTGTCCGTTATTCTGAATTTTCTTTCTAAATTTAGTTCTCCCTTTTCAATATCACTGCAGATATGGAAATATCCAAAATTATGGGTCGGATTTTTAAAGTGCACTCTCCAGACAAAGCCACAATCCTTTGGTGTTTTACTGCAGGTTGGTCTTTATGGATTTGCTTTACAATTCATGGACTCTCTTGACCGCATCCATGATGAGACTGTTTTTTATGATTTCAGTGTAGATTTTTAACTCTGTTGGAAGCACAGGCTAATTATTTTAAGCATGCTCCCGGGCATCGCTTGTATTCAAGAACCTGGCTGACAATCATTTGGAGTCTTTCGTTGTAGACATTCCTGAATGTGGAAGTTTAATAAATATTATTTTTCCCAGAATAGAAACTGCTCGTTGTTGATGACGAATTTCAGATGAGAAATTGGAAAAAAAATGTCATAACATTTCCTTTTTAATGACATTTATTGTACATTTATCCGTGACGCTCTTGTCCAACGCTATTTACATGAACTGAAAAAAATAAATTTAAGTAAGGTGTTTAGGGAATCACCTTTTTAAATGGTATTTGAGTGAGGGATTCTCAGTTACACACTGATCTTGTAATGTCTAAGGTCGCTATAGTTTTGAAGAGAAGAGTAAGATTCGGTGCAGAAGTGATTTACTTTGATCATGGTTTCTGGCAACACTTTATTATTGAGGTTTTCAAGCATGCATGCGATACTCGGTGACAATTTCACTTCCATTTTAATTTTTATTTTCTAGATTTTGGTTTTTTTTCCCCTCAAGATAATCGAGTTGATCCGGCAGTCTGATTGACTTTGGACTTCGATGTGCTCTTCGCTTGTTAACTAGATTTTTCCAGGATCTTCTCACCACAGGGAAGACTTTTCTCGGTTACTGCTCATGTTTACTTCATGGATGTAATTTATGATTTTTTTGAATTTTAAATTAATTAACCGTGTTAAAAAATTACTTTGGTCCGACTGTGAAAGCATCTTTTTTTTTTCTTTTTTTTACTCCGAGTTCTTGTTTTTACACGTGCTCTTTGTGCTTTCAGTTGCCCGCAGCACAGCTTGAGAACGCTCTGAGCAGAAACCCTGCGCTTAGGTCTCCCTTGGTGGAGCACGCCGGTCAACCCAACATCCGGTCAACGTTGCCCAGGTTTGCTCGTTGACTTTTGGATGTTTCTCTCTGACGCACATGTGAGGTTGAATGGGTGGCTCTCGTCTAGGCATCTTTATCTTTGGACTCGGGAGGAGGCCTGAATGAGGGGGGTTACAAACCTTGACCTCTCCGTTTAGTCAACTGGGGTCTTCGTTTTGGGTAACTTAATGAGGGATGTCGACGTTGACTTTTTTTTGTTTGGTCTGATGGTCGCTAGATGTGGGAAGCCAACTGTTTGGTCGCCTGAGTGCTTGTTCTAGGGATCGACGTTGACTTCTCTGTTTGGTTTTTCAGGCCTACGCTGACAGTGCTGGGGCTCGTATCTGATCCTCCACCTCCGCCGCCGCCTCCAATCCTCCAGGCACCGCCACCGGCACTTCAGAGTCAACCCCCAGAAAGGGAAAGCTCGAGCGCAGACGGAGGGACTCAGACGACTCAAGAACCCACACTTTCCAACTGAGGAAGGTTCCATGAAGATCATCCGATTGATTCCCATGGCAAAAAAAGTCTCCTTTTTTGGTACAATTTCCTTGTGCACACAGACGACAGGTCCACGTGTCATATTTTACGAGGCCAACGAACTGGGAAAGAGTCAACGCTTCTTCCCCAAGATCAGAGCTGCACTGCATCTCGGCGAGAGTTGTAAGTCAACAAGGTCCCAAAGACGGATGTGCCGAAGTCAATGGAACCCTAGACGTTGCAGCTGATGAAAACTTTATTTTTAGTAAAGAGCTGAGCCATTTCTAGCTAATGGGCCAGTCTATGGGCCCACATGTTGTGTGGCTTGGCCTGTACATCTATTTCCATCCGGAAACGCGCTCTAAGCAAAAATGGCGCCTCAATTTTCTTCTTAGGGCTTCTGACCATCTGATATATGAAACCAAAATTTTTTAATAAGTAAATAAAAATTTATTTTAATCATTTTAAGGTAATTATATATACATATATGTTATAAAATGGTCGATGAGATTCCCATTTCAGATCTTTTTTTAATGGGCTATGGGCCCATATGAATCCAGCCCATTTTATATATCTTATGGGCGCGGCCCGATTAGGCCCATTTGGTTCACTCATTGAGCCGCCGCGCCGCTACTTGTGCCCCACGTGTCCCCGGATCCCACCAGGCAGCCAGCTTGAGAGAGAGAGAGAGAGAGAGCGGGGGGGGCCGGCACGTGAGCTGTCCGCCGCTATTTAGAGAGAGAGGGGCCCGCAGGACGCGGAAAGGGGGTGGGCGAGCAGAGAAGGGAGGTGACGGGATCCAGCCGGTGACCGTTTGACAACGGTTCGCGGACAGCCGTTACAGGAGCTGAGTCACCGCCGACTCAGCTCTGAATGCGTTGTGGCGATGGCCGCGGTGGGACACCGAAAGGACTCCTTTCGGGGGCTCCCCGACCCGGAAATTACCTGATTTGCCATTCTCCTCGACTTCCTTCCTGCTCCCTTCTTGGCAACGCAGAATCCCTCCTCCCTCCCTCCCTCCCTCTCTCTCTCTCTCTCTCTCTCTCTCTCTCTCTGTGTTTCTGTCTCGCTGTCTGTCTTTGACTCTCTCTCTCTCTCTCTCTCTCTCTCTCTCTCTCTCTCTCTCTCTTTCTGAGTGATCCCCAGGACCGAATACGATGTTCATCGAAAACGGCGAGAGCCGCCTCGCGGAGGCGGCGGGGACGGCGATGACGACGACGACGGCGGCGGCGGCGGTGACGATGCGCAGCCTCTTCTCTTCGTGGAGAGAGGTCACCTACAGGTTGCCTGCCACGGGATCTCTACTTCTGCCTTCTTCTCTGCCTGTTCTTCCCTCTCTCGTTCTTGTTTGGCTTGGGGTTCCACTTTGAAATCTCTTCCGCGAGCCGGAGAATCGCGAAGAGAATTTCATCAGGTGCGGACGTTTGATGGCGGGGGATCGAACGGTAGATAAGAGTTTCCAATTTAGGCATTGAAATGGATACTCCTTCACCGCGGCAAGCCCTCGGCCATGGAGTAGTAGGCTTGGATTATGTTGTTCTTCCTTTCCAATTCCATCTTCTTCTTCTCGGGAGGAGGAACTCTCTGATACTGAGGAGTAATCAGATCAGGGAGATGATGGTACGTCGACTGTCTCCTTGGAATATCGAGATGCTCGTGGTCCAATCCCTTTGAGTGATCGGATTTCTGAGAACACTGCTCTGAGCAGATTGATCAAGAACAGCGTGATTACCGCTGTCCAATCCGAATTTCGGAATTGAGATGCCGGATGATCGGCTAGACGCATCTCTGAGACCTAATTTCTATATCCGAGGGACGTGATCTCTGCTGTTCTAGCGAAAGAGGATCCATCACTCTCGCCTTCAACAGGTCGACCCCAAAAACCCTAGAACAGAGCTGCTCCCGACATCAAACCAGGAAAAGTTGCTCACCTTATGCCTCCATTCTCTGTATCCAAGGTTTCCGGATCCCTGAACAGGATGCATGATCGGTCAGCGCTTGGAGAATCATATCATCCCATGCGCAACACCGGGAGAGCCACCGATCATCTCGATTTGAATGAAGATCTCTCAATTTTGTGCGCCATTGACCTCTGGATATTTGTCCTTTTCGAGGGATTCACCGTCTTCTCTGGATTGCGATGCAGCTGCGGATCGTGCGGATACGAACTGAATCTGAGCTCCTCGAACAGGAACACGTCCAACTTCGGCTCCAAGTACGGCAAGGCGATCAAGAAGGGTTTCATCTCCTTCCTCGCCATTGACGAGAGCAGGTTCTCGAAGAAGGAGGAATGCAGATGCGTGCCTTACTTCATCTCTAAACGCTCGTGGGGGATCTTCCGGCGGCGGACGAAGCTCCTCTGCCAGAAGTGCGGGAACCTCGTCGGCGTCGCTTACGAAGAAGACGGCCAGAGCTGCGCCGCCTCGGAAAGCTCCGGCGCCGCCGTCCGCGGCAAGTACAAGATCAAGATCAGGGCTCTCCAACCTTTGACCGACGATGAGCCCGCCGTCCCTTTCTCCCATGGCGGGTGCCGGGAGAACGTGGCGAGCTCCAGCGTTGACTAATCTTCGTCTGTAAATCTCTCTCTCTCTCTCTCTCTCTCTGTTCTTGTATGTAATAATTCTTGGAAATAATAGCTCCCTCGATCCGCTGTTGCATCTCAGATGAATCCCCCTTCGATCCTTGAACAATATTTAAACGATCATCTGGTATATATTTCTGAAGTTCTTCCGTTTTTGGTATGATTCTGCCCATATGATCGCGATTTTGATCAATCGTCGTTGACCCGCGTAGAATTACAGCCAAGATCGAGGGATTAGAGAGAGACTCGGCCCATAAATTGATGAATTTATTTGCAATACTTGCCCGAAAAGATCTTGTGATGAGCCTATTTGCTTATATAAGTCAAGGCATGGAGGCCATCGGTCGCGCATGGGAATAATGGGCAGGTGCAGGAGTCAACGCGGGAAGGGAAGTCCAAGCTGAAGCTCGAGAAGACGGCGGCGCCCGGCGGCGCCGCCGGCGTCCTTGAAAGCCCGCCGTGAGGGGCTCTCCGACCTAGAGAACTGGGCGAGTGGGAAGAGGAAGAACCCTTCTGCTCATTTACTGGAGCTGCACTCACCGCTCACACTGGGACTCCCGAAACCTGGGAAGCAAAGGCGTTGACCCACAAGAACAGCTTCCGCACTGGGAATTTCATCAGAAAATCGAGACAGACAACATGGTTGACCTGGGGAGTTCTGCCGGTGAAGCTTGAACATCTTCTTCATACTAAATTAATCAATGTTATTGGAGCTTCTGATGGAACGGTGATCCATGCAGCTGATGAATTTTTGCTTAAAATGGTGAGAACGAAGGGACCTGACTGAAGTGCGGCGAGCTCTCCTCATCTGGGCCTTGGCCGGTGGCGGGTGGGGATCGTCGGCCGTTCTTTTTCCGGTCTCCTTGGGATCTGGACCGTTCATGTTTCAGCGGATCGTTGTTCGAATCCCAGATGAGAGAGAACCGTTGCAGCTGTCTGGAGGTTAGTTGTGGTCCTCTGCTTGATTTAGGTCAAAAGTTGAACCCGAAGCCGCCGGGGAAGCCGCCCTCAAAGTGGAAGGTGAAGGGTTGACCGCCTCCAAAAGGGTTGAACCCGGCGCCACCCCCTCCCATGCCCATCTCGTCTACGTCTTCTCCTCTGTCGTATCTCGCTCGCTTCTCATCATCTCCAAGCACCTGCACATGAAAATTTCAGGCATTAGTCATTCATATGAGCCAACAATTCTCTCTCTCTCTCTCTCTACACAGTTGCAAGAGACTGTTTGAGGGAGGCCACAGCTATCTGTCCATTTCATAGGTAGGTAAATATATATAAGTTCCTCCCTCTCTCTCTCTCTCTCCCTCTCTCTCTATCTACAGTTGCAAGAGATTGTTTGAGGGAGGTCATAGATGTTTATCTGCCCATTATGTATGTAGGTAGATAGACATAAGTTTCCCTATTCTCTCTCTCTCTCTCTCTCTCTCTCTCTCTCCTCATCAGTATCATCAGTAGATCAAGCAGATAGGATGAATTCGTGGGAAATAGAAAGGCAATGTGGAGCCCATGGCTCGAGATTCACCTCATAGGCTGCAGCAATTTCTCGAAACTTGGCTTCTGCTTCCTCTCTATTGTCAACGTTCTTGTCCGGGTGCCACTGCAGAGCCAGCTTCTTGTAAGCACGTTTGATCTCTGCAATAGACGCAGTCCTTGCGATCCCCAGTATCTTGTACCAGTCCTTGCGTTGACTCATCTTCAATGATCTTTCAGCCCTCATCAATGCTTCACGGATGTTCATGTCCTAAAAAATTAATAAAATTATCAATGAAATCCATGCTATCAATTCACACATCCAACCAAAAGTAGATAATTTTTTCTTACATGGGGCAGGATTCAGATGCTTCAAGGAAAAAACTACAGAATTCTGTCTAATCAGCAGAAGGAATATAAACACCTCACATTCGTTCTCAATTGGGCATTATATTTGAATTAATTACACCAGATAAATAAAGTTTGGATAATTTTTTCTACAGCACAGCCCTTATCTTGCATTGACTTTTCCTGAAGAAGTGGCATCATCAAGGTTAGGCGCAGAATGAGTAAGTTGAAAGAAACAGGAGACAAAAATGATCGGAAGGTCAACGAAGTCGTGGTATATCGTCTTCAGCAATCCGAAACAATACACAGATCGTTAATAAAGAGAACATAATCTGCACACATAGAACACGAAGGGTCGGCACCAACCTGAGGAGACTTTTGGGAGGCTTCCTTCAGATCACTCACAGCCCCCTCCCAATCTTCCGTTAAGAGCTTGGCCTCACCTCGCTGTAAAAGGGGAAACACAGACGGTCAAATGGAGCTTGGTCAATACAAATCGACTGGAGTATTACATGTGGATAGAGGGGTTAAGCAATTATCAGTAAATTCATGCAAATCTTTTAATGAAAAAAATACCATTAGTTAAAAAATGAAATGAAAAAAAGAGTCCATATTGTTCTTCAGTCTCTGTTCCATAGATAAATCGACCATGCTAAGATATCAGCTTGGGAATCTTATTTATGACAAAATTTAATTTGACACATTTACAAAAAAATAATCATTAAAAATTAAATAGCCCAATCGAAATTGTCAGGCCCATAACCCACATGTTTCAAGATTGGAACCTGGTTCTGACACCATGTAGAAAATATAGAAAAATAAAGAGAGAAATCTCTAGGTTTGATAGAGCATAGAGATAAAGAAGGGATAGAGAGGAATCCTTTGTCCCGAAGAACAGAGGGGAAGAGTGGCGGAAATATACCTCCAGTTTTCTCTCTCATCCACTAAATCTATTAAATAGGGACAAGCCTTAATAATAATTTTCCTAAAATATCTTTTAACATAATTACTCTAATAATAAACTCATTATGCATGGAAAAGATAAACAGAATCACATGCATTGAAAACCAGATCAACCTTTTTTTTATTTTTCTCACATTTGTGTGACTCTCAGTCTAGATCTTTCCATTTTCCCCTTAAAAACCCATTAACACGACAAAATTTACTGCAAACGATATACAACCACCAGGCATCATGGCCACAAGTGGGCTGGGACTTTCAGTTCTTCTTTTCTTTAGCGTATTTTCAGCCATAGTAACATTTAGGATACGCACGTACATATAATCAACAGCATTAAAGGTCCGTTGCCAGTAAATATCTGCGAACGGACCGAAAGCAGAGAGATACCGACATACAGATGCAGACATAGGTTATGTGCCACGCAAAGGAAAAAGGGAGCAGAGCAGAACCTGAACTAATGCCTCAACAAGCTCTCCATCTATCTCAAGTGCTTCTGTGCAACTGCTGATAGCGTCTTTTCCTCTTCCGAGTTTAACCAATACCTTACAAAGACCTAGATAAAGACCCACATTGTGTGCTAGATGTTTGGGGTCCACAAGAAGGGCTGCTTTATAATCTTCTACTGCCACACGTAGCTTTCCCTTCTCAGAATTGTCTTCTGCCTGCAAAAAACAAAAATATGCTCAAGCAAACAGGTCAGTGAACTCTACAAGGGCGATAAATAGTCGTTGCATTCGAGGATGAAGTAAATCAACACTTACACTCTTCGTCTTCTTTAGTAGATTTTTCAGACCAAAGTATGCTTTCTTCAATTCACTATGTTCAGGGTCAAGGCGTAGACCTTTCTGGTAGTGCCTGATTGAAGATGATAATTATCCATGTTAACAAACACCCTTTTAAAGGCAAGGAATCATTATCCCCTACAGAAACACTGACGCCCCCCATTATTTTCACCAAAGACTAACCGCCCCATAGTATGAAGGACCAGTATGATTTTTCTAGTAAGCAAACAGATGGAAAAATCAAAATCCTCATGCCTAGAGGGAAAACAGGCATCGAATCGACCTAGCTTGGAGAAAACAAACCTCATGGCAATTTCATGATCAGCTAAATAGTAGTAGGCACGCCCCCGTAGTAGCAGTGCTTCCAAATCGCTATCGTCTTCTTTGAGTATATAACCGGTCTCTGAAATAGCACTGGAGTAGTCTTTTAGAGCCAATAGTAGCTTCACTTTAAGATGTTTTGCCTGCAAGGAAGCATAGAAAAAAAAGATTCCCGCAATATTTTACAAAGAATAATAATGACTTAAAAAATCATTGAATAAACAAGAAACAAAATTGGAAAATATTGAAGATCTATAAACATACCTTTAAACAACCAGGAGAAAAAACAAGAACAACTTTTTCAATATGATCCAGAGCCCTTGAATAATCACCCGAATCATAAAGTGCAGATGCCGAATCCCATGCACTATGGGCCTGTAACAACTGAGACAGCTCCTTTTCAACTGATGAAGTTCCTGGCTTTAGTTCAAGAAACCTCTTGTAATTTTTCTCTGATTCCTCAAATCTACATCAACAACAAAAATTTAACCAAATGATAAGTTCCAGTATAATGTTCCTAGTCCTACTGTCTTCTTGGACAAAAAGAAAATGGATTGATCTACGTTGACAATAAATGTCAACCTATCATGCGGTAGTTAATGATTGCAAATGGAAACCGTGTATACATAAGGAAAGCAGCGATGTCATTCCTCTAAAGCAAGGCTCGATGTCGTTTCTGACAAGAAGACTTAACACAACGGACTCATGAAACAAACAAATGTCACGTCCATGGTTCAATCAACGAAATTGACTAGTGAACTAGGAAAGCAGGGTGACTTTGTACCGGTGGTGTATCTGACACTTCGCTGAATACGGCCCAATTGTTGCCTAACCCATGTGCAACCCATTTGAGAGCCTCTATCTGCCCCACTTTCTCCTGCAAATAATGACTGATTTTTACCTATCTTCCCACCCAAGCCCTCTCAAATTTAGTCACCAATCCAACCTTCGCACGACTGCATCTATAAACCCACACAGCTGGTAGCCTAGGCAAGAGACCACTGCCTGATTGATTTTCTTCATTTCCATATATTTTTTATTTAAGTTTGGAACTGAATGTTCATATGGCTCCAAGTCTCTGGAGAGGTTTGGGATTGAATCAAGAACTTGGATCTAGATATTGCTGATATCAGACATATATCCTGTATCGGGCTGATGAAGAAAACTCTCCATAAATGAAGTTCTGGGCTGACGAAGTCAGCCCATATCCTGTATCTCTAAATTTATAATGCCTGAGATGAGTATAAAAAAGTCATTTTAAAACACCGGATTACATAACATTTAAAGAAGATAAGTAAATAGTTTCTACTGGAAAAACCTGCATAGCTGCCGAAGGACATGCCCGCGATCACGATAGGCTTCAGAAAACTCTGGGTTCTTATCTATGGCAGCATTGAGGTTCTCAAGAGCTTCACTGTACTGCCCCAACTTCACGTTTTCTGATGCCAATTTTAGCAAAGTAGAGGCGTCTCTATCATTGGCATCTGCAAGATCATCATAAATTAATTCTCAGGAGATAAATTCTCATCAAAACTAATAACTTTCTCCTACAGAAAACTTTCTTTTTCCGAAATTTACAAGCTTGATAAGTAGTCTACCAAAATAAATGACGAATTGTTAATGATAAACAGTGGAAAATAGTCGTGCATATGAATGGAGGTCTCTAATATACCATTTACGCAAGAACCATATGACGAATCCATTATCCTTGGGTATATTCCAGACAAGTGAGGAAATAAAAGGCTGATCTAACTGTTAATTTAGTAAATGTAGAGCACTTTCCTAATGCTTCTCCTAAGTTACGCTCAAAAGTTCAATTTTACTCCTAACTCTCGGTCGTAGACATAGTTTGGTTTCAGTCAAGAGTATAATGTAATCATCTGTCATGCAAGTTGCTACAAGAGCCTTGCGCAATAAAGTCACAGAACTATGTGGAAATGAAGACTGAATTCACTATTTCACATTTCTATACGTTCTTAAACCCAACGGAAGGGAAGGAAGTAAAGGCGAGGACGAAAAGGAGAGGCTTAAAAAAATCCTCTCACAGTACACTAAATAGTATGATTACTAGAATCACGATGAACCTCAGAAAAAGAAGTCATTCCGTCATGACAGTACACAAGGAACCGTTTTATTCAATGAATGAAGCATAATTTGCTCTAATATCCCACACGACCCACATAACACCACATCCTTCAAGAGCAATCGAATTCGGTCGAACGTGAAGAGAAAAAAGGGAGTCATCAAGGACTCATTGTCCACGCAAAAAAAGGTTATCAGATTGCTTAAATTATCAACTTCAAACCAAATGCCTTCCTTTATAACCGCATTACGCCCTCTTACGAAATAGGGAACTCTTCGCTTCAGTGAACACTCCAAAGAGGAATTCCCAGGAACGCGACATCATCAACAATAGCCATCTTAGATGAAGGCCAATCTAGTCCCAAACCTAGGAGACCAAATCACCGAATCACATTCCAAAGACCGATCCCACACCTATAAGATCTATTCCACCCGACGAACGAAAATCGAATTCCCCACGATCAGTTCAACAAACTAACAAAAAACCGCGGGACGTACCGACGCCGGACACCAGTGGGAACTGCAAGAAGGCGGGAAGCAGCTGGAAGAGGAAGAGTAGGGGAGCTATGGCCGCCAGGCCCCCTCCTGCTGAGATCGCCACTTCCATCTTCCTCTCCTTTCTCTCTTCGTTCTACAAGACGATGATGGCACATAGAGCTTCCCTCCCCTTTAGGTCCCGCCGCTTAGTCGGCCTGCTGGGCCCCACTGAACACGTAACGTTAACCAACAAAACCGCGCCACGTCATCCTCTGCTGCGACTTCCATTTTTTTAGTCCCATACCGGAAAATTATTCTTACTCCTAAGGAATCTATAAAAAGATGACTAATTTTCGTTATTACTGTGCGCAATAATTATCCACAACGTTGCTGTTATTATAATAATATATAATGTGGGCCCCCTTTGCATATAGCTTAAGCGACGTAGAGCAGGCGAGTTAACATGTAATTAAATTGTGAGTTAACATGAGATCACACGAGTCACGTGCCTAGGTGGGAAACGGATCGGAGGTGGCTCAGTAAGTGGGGAGAACGCCGTGTGGGCCCCGAGTCTGGAAAAACAGCAGACCGGGTCGGATCGGACCGTTGACGCGGGACTGAGTTATCATCCGCCGTCCGTTTTTGATGATCCTGGCGGGGCAGCGAGTTTGTGTTGACACGGAAACCATGGTGTCCGCAAAGGAGAGAGAATAAAAACGGGGTGTGCGGTGGTTACAATTGTCTATGACTGATGCAAAATCTCTAGCGGCGGTCAAGGTAACGCTGTTTCTTCCTCTCTCTCTCTCTCTCTCGCTCTCTATCTCTATTTGTCCCTCATCTGGCATTGTTTGATCTGTAAGGGGTAGATCTTCGTTCTGTATTGTTTGATTCGAGAAGCAACAGGTCGTAGAGTTTTTGCGCTTGATGCTTTCTGCTGACGCAGTTTCAATCGGTTTTAATTGATGGTTGCAGCAAAGGAGACAAGGGTCGGGATCGGTTGTCCGCCATGGATAAAAAGGTATACGGCGAGGTATTCCATTTTTTCTCTCTCTCTCTCTCTCTCTAGATGGTTGAATAAAACCGTGAATTTGATGCCAAGGTTATATCTTTCTTGGATCTCGTCTCCGGATCTGTCACCTGGGTTTTGATCCAAGTACTGTTTTCTCTGAATGAACGACTCCTGGTTTCTTTGCCCTTCCTCTTCCTTCCCATCTCCGGCCCCTGCGTGTGGAACCTTGTGGGAAAGGTGACCACGAATTCCAAGTCTTCCTCTATTATTGTTTTGCCTTAAGCATGCAGGTCGCCAGCTGCAAAGATTTAAATGTCCTAGACTGGAGGCATGGGATGAAGAAAATTGATCCAGATCCTCTTTCTTTCCCTTCTTCGATCCCTCACAAGTGATCTGTTGTATGCATCCACACGCATACAAGATGACATCATTGAATGATTTCGATTGTTTAAATGTGTAGATCTTTAATTCTATAATCGGGTCCAGTCACTTGATTTTCATAGCCGACCGTAGGGCCAGGCTGGGTAAGATCCTTTGCAATGAGTTTCATTAGCCCTTTTTAATGAAAATTTCATGGTTGAAAATTTGATTTTGGATGGGTTTCTGGACTTAAAAGGAGAAATGAGAGAGTCATCAGTCTTCGCTATAAATATTTAACTTAAAACCATCAGGGTCTCTTCCTTTGTGAAATCATATGCTAATATCAAATAAATGTATGGAATACTTGAAATCCATCTTGGCAGAGATTGGATTTACTGGAGGAAATCAGGTATATGCTATGTGGGCTCTTTAAGAACATAAGCAGTTATGGCGTGTGCCTTCTTCCTTGACCTCATGATGAACATTGCTTGGGGAAGAATGTGACAAAGTCATGGAGTGTCATCATTAAATCACAATGCTCATGCCAGATATTCGTCGGATGAGAAGGACGTGTATAATTTCTATGATTTGACATGGAGTGCAGATTGGAGTTGTTTCTCTCATACAATCGAGGTGAAAAAAAAATCTACTGGGAAGGGGGGGAAGACGGGTTCCACGCTTGATTTTTAAAGGTCAGGGGAAACATGTGTCTCAATTTAAGATGATATGAATGCTTCGACAATTATTTTGTTCATGTATTCATTATTTTCTCGTCCATATCATACCATACAAAGAAATCCACTTCATGGATCATATAATCTCTTGACAACCAATTAGTAATTTAGTTTAATTAGACTAAAATTCTCTAAAAAATGTGGGGTCGTTTTTCATATTTTTTTCCTTTTTTTGGCCTTCAATCGTAGCATTATTTTCTTCTTTTGAATCAGAGAACCCGTATATGAATACCAATTCCCTTCTGAGGGTTTATCCCAGTTCTCTGATCATAGGAGAGAACGAATTCAGCTTAGAGCCGTTCCTTGTCTCAGGTGGCCTGCCCTCAACTGGCTTTGAAATGCGGAAGACAGTGTGTCACTGACATCAGACCTTGATCTTTGTTAGTAGGATGATCCAATAAACACACTCATCAAAAAATATCTGGGCGCCGTCAGGGCACCTAAATATGGAAAATTTTCTTTTCCCTCCCAAGTTTCGCGTTGTTGCTTGCCGGGTCTTTGATCATGGCTGTCAATCGCTCCCTGACAGATTCTTGGCGATAATGCTTTGACATATTCAGATTATTACATTTTTGGGCAGGCTCTGAAACTTCTGCCTGATCTTGAGGCTGATCATTAGCTTCCATTTGAAAGATCTTGTATTACTTGTCCAAGTTCTTCATGAGCACATCGGAACAGATACAGCATCTACGCTTTATTTTATTTGAGTATTCTAAAATGGTTAAAGCTTCATTCAAATCCATCATAGTTATCCATCCTGCTCTTCCGCCTCTTTTCATGTGCAAAGCTTGGCGCTTACCCATCTTCTGAATGAACCCTAATTCTCTTCATCTTTTTTCTCTTCTTCTTTTTAATTAAAAAAATAAAAATTTCTTCACTCCTTCCTTGCTTTTGGCTCTGATTGAGGGGGCTGTCTGACTTCGTGACCATTAATTATCAGGGAAATGTGATAAGGGAGGAGGCAGCGAAGGGTCTGAACCCTGCGGTGATAGTGCTCGTGGTCGTCGTGGGGCTGCTGCTGGTCTTCTTTGTGGGGAACTACGCCCTCTACGTGTATGCCCAGAAGAACCTCCCCCAGAAGAAGAAGAAGCCCGTCTCCAAGAAGAAGATGAGGAAGGAGAGGCTCAAGCAGGGCGTCTCTGCCCCAGGAGAGTAGGAAGCCTGCATCTTTCTTCCCTTCCCAGGAACAGAGAAGACTTGTTTTTCTTGTTCCCCCCCCCCCCCCCCCTCCTTTTGGCCAGCTCAGTGGGCTTGGGATTCTTAAGCGCTGACTTGTGCTGGAAAAATGTGGAGAATCCTTGGTCAGCTCCGTTGACTTTCCCAATCTTGCTGATAAGTCCCAAATGGGGTTCTGTTGACTTAATGGCCGTGTCTCGGTGAGGAGGGTCGGCCGCAGGAAGGGTTCCACACCGTCGCTCCTGGCTTGGGAAGCTGAGTTGAATCGGCTTTGTGGGGATCCGCGTGCTTGGGAAATCTGTTTTCCTCGAATCGCTTCCTGCGCTAATTATGCCTCTTTTTTGTGAAATTAAAATAATAAAGTATTTTTTATCCCTACGCCGGTGATGGGCCGTCCCGCTAGCCGGGCCCGTTGGCAACTAATTAATATTTAATTTTTTGAAACTAATTTAGTTTTAATATATAATAAATTAGTTAGCGGTAGATTTGCCGTCGACGTTCGGCAGCGGGGCCGGACGGAGGAGACGCCGAGGCTCGCCGGAGCTCGGCGGGACGATCGTCGAGGGAAGCTTCATCCTTCTGAGGATCTCTGGTTTTGCCAGCGGAGGATGACGAAGGAGGGAGGAGGCGGCTATAAAATTGGTAGACGTAGATGGTGGTGATTCCTTCTTTCTTCTTCTCCGGGGAAGGAGCCGTGTGCGTTGTTCTCGCAGAAGTTTTTGACTCCGGGTTGACAGGGATTGGGATGGCATCGCGATTACACGTCATTTGGTTCCGATAACCTCGGCGGAGGGCTGGTATGGTTGGCTGATCCCCACGGGGAACCAGCGCGAACCTCCCCTTTGGCGAAGAGCTCGTCGAAGAGCTCCAGTCGGACGGCGGGTTGCATCATTTTATCATCCCCAGCCCCCTCCTGAGTCGAGCAGGAGAGCGGCAGATCATGCAGAGGGTGGCAGGTGCAAGGTATCTCGCCTCCGCTTTGCGGAGACAGGGGCTGGCCGCTCGGTTCTCCACTTCCCTCCTCTTTGACGACTCCCAGGAGCAGGTGAGTTGCTCCTCTTTTCCCTTTCACGTTTCGGGGTTCCACACCTGTATTTTGCGTTCTGCAGGTTCATAGAGTAGTGCTCCGATCCTTCCACTCTGAGCGGATAGATTGCGATACCTTCTCTTCTTTCGTTGATTATGCGTTGTTTGAATCCTTTTTGCTCGGGAGTGCATTCCCGTTCGCGGGATTCTTGCGTTTCCTTCGTCTAGAACTCGTCGCATGACGCCTTTCGATGTGGCAAAACGCTTACAGTTTAAGGAGAGCGTCGCTCAATTTGCGCAAGAAAGCATTGCCCCCCATGCCGCGAAGGTGGATGCTACAAACAATTTTCCAAAGGTCAGCATAAAATCGTGCCATCCCGTTTCTTCGGCGATTTCACATAGTCGTGGTAGTCTGAGAATTATTCATTACTTTTGCTAGGATGTCAACCTGTGGAAGCTCATGGGTGATTTCAATCTGCACGGGGTTACAGCACCAGGTAGAATGAAATATTTTATAGTATAGATGCCTTCGTTGTTTCTTCCTGGAGTCCTGGTTTCCTTATACTTGTTCTGATGTATTCAATGGTCGATATCTTTTGTGATGAGAATAAAATACTAATCTGGAAGAATGCAGGTGATCGTTATGAAACGGTTGGAAATTTTGGGCAAGAATATAGTTAGCTTAGAAGATCGATGTTATACAAATTTATGTTTGTCTGTCCATCGGAAATGAAACACTTGATCATGAAGTGAGTGAAAATTTGCAAGTGGTCAAGGGTTGAAATTTCTTAACCACTTGTTGTTTAAAGATTACGGAGTGATATTGTCTCGAGGATTCCCATGTGCGTGAATTAGAGTTGTGTTTTTTTATTAAATTTAACTTTTGCTTAAGTTGTCATTCATTATATTTTTATTTCCGATATTTTTTGTTGTTTTCCTTGGTTATCTGAATCTCTTAGGCTACTTTACGCCCTAAAAAATGCTGATTTTTCTCAACAACGTTGCCACAATTTGTGTCTTTTAGAGGAATATGGAGGTCTTGGTCTTGGATATTTGTACCACTGCATAGCAATGGAAGAAATTAGCAGAGCTTCTGGAGCTGTTGGCCTGTCCTACGGTGCTCACTCAAATCTATGCATCAATCAATTGGTACATGACATTGACTACATGCGAAATGTCTTCTAACTGCTTAGATATTTTAAAATTTTTTATTGAAAATTATTCCTTTTATTATAGGTGCGACATGGAAACCCATCTCAGAAACAGAAGTACTTACCTAAGGTTTCCTCCATGTCCATTTTTTAAGTTTCATCTCGCATAATTATCGCGTTTTCCATCGTACTAGACTTTTTGCACCATATACGTGTGTTTTTTAGGATATTGTTTTGAGAAAAATCAAGTTCTTGTTTTTCCTTTTTAATTTTATGGTTGAAAAAGGCGACACTGTGGTTTTGAACTTTATTTTTTTCATATTTTTTATTTTTTATTTAAAATTCTGATACATATACTTCTTTAGGAATCACACAAATTAACAATCATAGTTATAAACTAGCAGAAGGAACACCCTTAAATAAATTTCCCGAATGGATATAAAAACCAAGTGATTGACTATTGTTGTATTTGATGGTATTCTTGGGCTTCTACGATGAAAAATAAATTGCTGATGCTGCTTAGTATATTAGGTCTTATTAAAAAAACTCATAGATTTAGCATCTAAATAGATGGCAGTCCCTTGTCCTCGAAATGGAGGAATACCACTTTAACGTCCATCATTCTCTTTTTTATCTTCTGATATAACACGTAATTTTTTATGAAGCTTATTGCTGGGGATCATGTAGGAGCATTGGCAATGAGCGAACCCAATGGTAACTTTTAAAGATTTTAGTTCTATTTTAAGGGAAATTCATAGGAGCCGTGTTTTAATTTCCATTTTATCCCACTTCCGTCTTAACACTCACATATTTCTGCATTCCAGCCGGCTCAGATGTTGTTAGCATGAAATGCAAAGCTGATCGCGTCAGTGGTGGCTACGTTATCACTGGAAACAAGATGTGGTGCACCAATGGAACCATTGCCGAAACCTTGGTAGTCTCTTCAGCGCTTATTTCCTCATGCACTCATTTATTTTTGTTGTACTTATTTCACACGTATTATCTCTGATAAGGAATTTCAGAGGTAGTCAAAGTTTTCATACACCATACGATAATATATCAAGAACTTTATCTTCTTCTCCTAGAAAAAATTTCGATGCAAAGAATCTTTCCCAGCTAATGTTATTTTACCAGTTGATACCGGCACTGTGTAAATGTTATATGAGTGAAGAATATCCTAACATTTCATCTGTTAGAGAAGACGTGCTTAACTCCAACTATCTATACCTAAGCATAGAAGTTTTTCTGGATTTTGCACTCTCCTGGACCCTTTCCCTCGAAAAATAGCCTATTCTGGGTTCAAACAGCTTTCTTAGGCCATTGGAGACATGGTACCTAACTCGTTTATGATCTAGTTTGCTCATAATCTGTTTCCGCCTTGTTCAATGTCGCTGTTTTTGCATGCTTTATCATTTTTCGAGGACTATGCCACCGTTTTATGCCAAGTATCAAGAGTCTTCTGTTGTTTCCTGATGGTACTTTCTCACGATTCAAGAGTTTCTTAATGCTGTTTCCATTAAAAAAAGGAATTTATTTTATATTCCTCTGATATGCTGAATGTGGGCAGGTAGTATATGCAAAAACAGATATCACGGCTGGATCAAAAGGAATTACTGCTTTTATCATCGAGAAGGGAATGCCTGGGTTTGTATTATGTCTTTAAGTTTACATTTATACCTTAAAAGACTATTCCCGATTATTATCATGTACTGGTTCCAGAAAATCAGTTTTACTATGTTTTCCATTTTATTATTGTTTAAATTTCCGTTTTACAAGTAAAATCCACTAGTTACTGAGCTAATATTATTATCTTATTTTTAATGTTATCATGGTAATAAGAAACCGTAGCATTTTCAGATCAAATAAAAAGGCTCGTCTAAATTTAAGCTTCATGTTAATTTGTGCTATTTCGAGGTATTTTCATTGAAAAATTAATGGATAGTGTTAATACTATTTCAGGTTCAGTACCGCTCAGAAATTAGACAAGCTAGGGATGCGTGGAAGTGATACGTACGTTCTGATTCTTCATCTTGGCCATAATCATGAATACCATCTTTAAACTACAATAGACGCACATAGTCTCGTGATTTTAATGTCATTATTATTTTATTTTACTTTTTACAGATGTGAGCTTATTTTTGATAATTGCTTTGTTCCCGAAGAAAATATTCTTGGCCAGGAAGGGAAAGGTATTTTCTCCACTCACACCGTTTTTCCCTATAAATTCAATCACCTCCATGATCATTTTACACCCGCCATTAACTTGGAGAGCAGATTCCATATCGTAATGGATGCTGTAATTGGGTATTGAAAAATTGAAATCGGTAAATATAAAACCGATTTACAAATAATATATTCGAAAAAGGAGCCTTTAGTTGTGTAATTCACGCATTATTTTTCTAGCGTCGGAGTCTGGGATAGTGTTCATCAGGACTACGGAACCTGATACACCAAAACTATATATTATTTCCCTAATCTTAGAGGATATGCGGCTGTATTATTCACGTGCATCCTTCCTCATTCTTACTGTGCTCAATGATGAGAATAAGCCATGATTGGAGCCCGAATCCTTTGAATATATAATACCCATTAAGGGTTTCAAGAAATTCTAATATCCTCAGGAACTTCTCTTAGGACCGGGAAACTTTATCTAGTGGTTGATTTAAAAACTAACTGTACATATTTTCTCATATATTTTTGAAACCCATCTGGGAAACTGTAGGCTGCCTGTCTATCTTGATCTTGATGCTTGGTCTTGGTTTAATCTTCCATTCATTGCACAATGTCTGTTGACTCAGGAGTCTATGTCATGATGTCGGGCCTGGACTTGGAAAGGCTGGTGCTCGCCGCCGGCCCCCTCGGGCTCATGCAAGCTTGCCTCGACGTCGCCGTCCCTTACGTCCGCCAGCGGGAGCAGTTTGGCCGCGCAATTGGGGAATTCCAGCTGATGCAGGTCTGAGCTGCACCTGTTTTCCCTTTAATAGAAGTCAGCGGCACCCTTTTTGTTTCCATTTATAGATCTGTTCACTACTTCAACAACTGAAACGCAGGGGAAGCTGGCCGACATGTACACTTCTTTGCAGTCGGCGAGGTGGAGTCTATTTGCTGTTCTTTTTCTATTGATAGTCCGTTGACATCTGATTTCTGCTCGTCTCCTCAGAGCGTTTGTCTACTCCGTTGCGAGAGACTGCGACAATGGAAGAATTTATCCCAAGGTGATTAAAATGTGCCATATTTTTGTGTTTTATTTGTGCTTAATTGATCTGCCCGCTGACCTGTAATATAAAGTACGTTGACTTTAATATGCTTTGATGAAAGAGTATGGTTTTATCTTAAGAGGCTTTTGATTATAAACGGAAGCTGGAGTACTTGACGTTGACTTTTGCCATCCTCGCGCTACTGACATACTCTGCAGGACTGCGCTGGGGTCATCCTCTACGCCGCCGAAAGAGCCACCCAGGTCGCCCTTCAGGTTTGACTTTTCCCGGAGTTGATCCGATATCCGTTTTGACCATTTCAGCCGAAATTCCCAAAAATGTCATCTTTCTTTTTCTGGTTTGTCCTCGGCAGGCCATCCAGTGCCTGGGGGGGAACGGGTACGTCAACGAGTACCCCACCGGGCGGCTGCTGCGGGACGCGAAGCTGTTCGAGATCGGCGCGGGGACGAGCGAGATCAGGAGGATGATCATCGGCAGGGAGCTCTTCAAGAATGGCTGAACGAGGGTGCGCAGGTCAGCCCCCCTCAGCTGGAATCCTGCAAATTCTCTACCATCAAGCACGTTGTGAAAAGTCAACTCTGGAAATGCTTTACACGTTCTTTTTTTTGGGCCGTTACTGGGCCATCTGGCCCAGTTTTCCGATCAAGGATTCCTCTTTGGGTCATTCATGGGCCGATGGCCCGACAGAACCAGACCGGCCCATTTATTTTTTCTCGTTTGGGCCTCGTAATCCAGCCCAAGCCAGGCGGGTCTCTAAATAAAATGCCTTGCACGTTCCTTAAATAAAATGGCCTATTTTTTCCCAGAGAAACTCACTTAAAAGACAACCTGAACCTCAGAAATCACTAAAAAAAGGGCCCATTTAGAGATCCGAATCGTTTCAGTCGTAGCAATGGGAATCAAAGAAATGGGTCACACAATTTTTTTTACATATATACAACGAAGCTGGAGGAAGAACTGATCAAATCCGAGGAATGCGTCTCAGCAGGCCCAATTTTTTTTGCTTCTCCTTTTATCAGTAAAATATTATGTGGACAGTTTTTTTTTGGGTAAAAAAGTTTCCTATTTGGAGAAATATGCACCGTATACATAAGATGTCTCGAGGGTTATTTCCAAAGTTAGACATAAGATGGGTTTTTTTTTTTTCTTTTCTGAGTCAAGTGCGCTCCAATGGGTTGGTTCTCTGGAAGCCCATTGAGAGCACAAAAATCACGTCCTTATTGAGAGCACGCCACCAAAACCAGTCCAAGAGCCGCTATTTAAAAGCACGTCTGAGAGAACAACTGCGAGCTCTTCTCCACAAAACGTGGAGATGAAGGGCCAAGTGGGGCTGAGACTTGCTAAGGCGGCGCCGAGGTTCCTCCTTGGACTTGGCCGTCAGCTCACACTGATGATGCTGGCGGTGTGATTAGCCCCTCAGAACTTGGGGTAGATCGATGAATGTTCTTTCTTTTCTTGGCATACTTCTTCCTCATCACGAAGTACCTAATCAGGAATCGGAGAGCTCAGTCAAACAGAAAGAAAGCTTTTGGGGGGGGTTTTGTAGATCTGATCAGCTGAAAAGTGTCAACGGCAAGGAAATGGGTCAACGGGATGCGTGAGAAGCCTCATTTTTTGCCCACAAAGGAATGGAGATCACATGGCTTGCCCCCTTCTCTGTAAATAATGGGATTAGAAATGGAAATATGGTGGGCACCAACGTTATAGATTTCTTCACAAGGAGCCAGGCTCGCGCCATGACCGTTGGTTCCCTCGAGAGTTCGAGCCCCATTCGATGGCCTCTGCAACGGCCCGCCGGCGGTCCATTTCGCTCTCCTGCGCTGCATGCCCTGCACTCATTTCCTGCTCTGGAGGCGGGGCCTCGGCACGGGCGGGCGCCGAGCTGCCTTCGGTGCCGGCAGGGGCGACCACGAGGAAACCCAGGGCCATCACGACGTCGGTCATCAGCGGACGGACCATCGGCTCTTCTTGGAGGCACATGGCGGCGACGGCAACGGCTTGATTTAAGGCTTTCGTCGGGTAGTTCCCCCTCAAGAAAGGGTCAACGAGCTCCGGGAATCTCGTCTGGTCTTTGAACATGGGCTGTGCCTGAAAAATTTAGCGAGTGGATTACAATGCCATAGAAAAAGTACCGTCCACAGGGATTTGGCAATCATGATATGAATGCCACAGAAAAATAGCTACTTCATGGTCAATATAAATTTTTTTTTTTCTGGTGAACCGAGAGATTGAGAATTTTTCTTCGGATATGTGGTTTACAATGCAAAGAAGAAATAATTTGTTGTGGCATTCGGGATAAAATTTGGTTTTGCTTACTGATTATATATTACGCATAAAAAAACAAAACAAAAAATAGTACTCAATCTCAGAAGTCAGTGAATGCCCATAACACTTCAGAATGCGTTATTATTTCAAATGGAACTAGAAACATCGACATGGTCCATACCCAAGCAACGAGATTCTGCTCGTTTGTTGGCCTGGTTGTGTCGATGACTCTTCTCCCTGAAATTAGCTCCAGCAAGACCACTCCGAAGCTGTAGACATCCGACTTCAGAGTGAGCTGACCATTTCGTGCATACTCTGGCGCGCAGTAGCCGTATGTCCCCATCACCCTCGAAGAATCATTTATTTTATCTCCAACTGGACCAAGCTTAGCCAGTCCAAAATCAGAGAGCTTTGGGTTGAATTCCTCATCAAGTAGGATATTAGATGACTTCAGATCACGATAGATAACTGGTGGGTTGGCCTTGTCGTGCAAATACTCCAGACCTTTGGCAGCACCAGTCGCTATTTTCATTCTGTAGTACCAGTCCAAAGGCTTTTGATCAGGGGGAACATCTGTAGAAGGAATGTACTTCATCTAGTTAGATAATCATCTCAAGCTCTATAAAATTTTGTTCTAAACAAGAACACCAGGGACGTCAAAAAGAGAAGAACTTGTAAGCCAATCGTCAACATCGAAAATAAATTTTTCAAGAGGATGACCTTTTTAACAGAGAAATGGACTAATGCTCTGAAAAAAGTGCTATAATCATCAAGGATTTGGAAATAAAGTTTGAAGCACGAGAAATTCGTACCAAACAAGTGATCTTCTAGAGATCCCAAGGGCATGAACTCGTATACCAAAAGCCTCTGATCACCATCAGCACAGTACCCGATAAGATTGACAAGGTTTTGATGGTGGAGGAGGCTTAGCATCAAAACCTCAACAAGAAACTCTCTATTGCCTTGCAGTCCATTCCTGTCCAGTTGCTTCACTGCCACAAGCTGCCCATACATGATAAAATCCATCCATCATTCTTTGATTTGACCATGGAAATATAGAGACATTATAGACAGAATCGATCACACCACACAGAGGGAGCCTTACCTGCCCAGTGTTCTCAAGCCGCCCCTTGTAAACTCTTCCAAATCCTCCTTCACCCACTAAACATTCTGGACGGAAATTTTTTGTTACAGAGGCGAGTTCACGGAATGTGAAAGCTTGGGCTGCAATGTTTCCATTCCCAGAGTCCTTGGTGGTCGACTCAGTTGAAGCCTGCTTAGAATTTTCTGCAGCAACCAAAGCATAAGCTGCATTGCTACAAAAGGCAAAAGACACATTCCATTGCCTCGAGGCCATGATTCTCAGTCATTTTGATGGATTTATGTAGGTATCCGATGATATATTGATTTGTGTAGGAAACCAACAAAGGCTAATAGTGTGACATGTAGACCTTTATCATGAATTTGGATCATTCTGATTCCTAAGATGGTAAGAGAATCAAGGTTCATTACACCAAAATTTTTCTTTCTGAAAGTCCGAGTTACTATTCGAACATCTTTTCTATAACATAATCGGTGTTCTCACCAACGGCAGAGCAGATTCATGCTCCTTGGCCGTGGTTTTGAGATTTTTTTCCAAGTTTTCAGAACCTAAATATGGATTATGCTCATGGAGGAGTTTTCAAAATAATTTTGTGTAGAAATCTATTCACATACTGGTGAAACCGGCGGCTTTGTACTTATCCAAAATGACCCATCAATCGGCGACTGACTTGGCAGATAACAGTAGACCAAAGGACGTAAGATGGATTTTCAGAATGTCTCAATATTACAGATCAACTGCAACAAAGTAATTCGAAGAGAGGGAACGATCCAAAAGGCCAGTTATCATACTAGGGAGAACATGTATGATGGAAAAAAAGGAAAAAAAGAGGACAAGAAAAAAGTTCACCTAGTGGACTTTTAGACGCCGTTTCCCTCTGTGATGTACCTTGGCCTTGCACCTTCCTCCCATCAATGTTCCTCGATCCCTTCTTTTCCCCGGATGAGAAACACGGAAAGCAATTCATCTCACAAACCCAACAACTAACGATCCTCGTATCTCCTCGCAATACTTGTATCTTCCCTGACGTCAAAGTGGTTCACAGGACCTCAAAACGGAAAAGTCCCCCTAATGTTCAAACCTCCACAATTCGATGGGCAGGCAAAGCCTCGGAAGATCGCATCGAAATCTTTGTCAACCAAGATCATTCTTCCATCAAAAGCATAAAAAACCGCGAAAAAAATATAACGAAGATCCAGAAGAAATTAGTCATCCGAGGGCGAGCGGAGCCAACACGGAATCACGCTCTCGACGCGCATTCCCAAGCCACCATTATTCAAAGCACAGAATCAAAGATGCGAGAAACAAGAAAAACCATGGGAGGAGATTTCCAGACGCCAGGGGTGGACGTGAAAAGGCCGGGGACGGGGCGAGCGAGGAGTCAGCGGAGGAGGAAGAGAAGAGGAGACCTATTTTTGGCGTCTCCGCTTCGTTCTCTCCTCCGGGGAAAGCGGGGACGACGTGCGGCCATTTTTGAGGGCGAGCGTTGAGGAGCACACTTGGACACCAATTCGCGTCAGGGGGCCCGGCCGGCGGTGGGCAGGAGCTCGCAGGGCTGGAAAGCAGGTGTCCCGCCATGGCCGTTAGAGGAAGAGGAAGGGGAGAGGGAGGGACTACCAGACGGAGTAACAGCTTCGAGGGGGGCGGGCGGGGTGTCAGGGTCAAAATTCAGTTGCAAAACAATTCGCACGACCCTTTAGTATGAATAATTGTGTTTATACTTCTTTTTTAAAACATAAAAACCTGAATTCCTTTCCCAATATGATCTTAAGGCCCAATACCATTAAACATTGGCCCAGAGCCGTCGCCACTCCGAAATTGTCCCATTCAAATATTATTTATTTATTTAATGGCGAGGCTCATGTCATGGTACCATGATGAGAGTATGCACTATACAACACGAGTGTGCAGCATAACAAGCACATGTGGCACATAAGGCATGTGTGGCACAGCATGTAAATGTGACATGACATGCATATGTGGCACAACAAACATGAGTTGTCTGCCATGTCATACATGACTTAGAAGATGTGCTAAGAAAGGAGATGATGGTTTTGTAAGGGTTGGTGTAAGAGTTGAAGGACATGCAACAAATACTTGGTGATCCCCACCCCTATCTAAAGGGGGTAATGTACTTTAGATGAAGTAGAATGAAATGTGAGATGACTAGCTAGATACTAGGAGAGCATGCATTGTCGGCACATGAGAACTTACTTGTGACAATTGTTATCAAAGCATCAATTGAGAAAGAAAAACTTAGGGCATGTGATTGGTAACATTGGTTCATCAACTCAATTAAATATTGGACTAAATTAAAGAGTGATTTGAGTTTATAGATCAAAAACATAAGATGCCAACATTATAACTTCAAATGTACATACACAAGATGGAGGGGCTATAGCAAACAACCACTATGTAGACAAGTAATAATGAGATTTGAGTGGAGTAAATGAGTGTCAAAAAGCTTAAAAGAAGCTTCTATGACATGACAATATATGTCATGGTAATTGGGAGAGTGTTAGCATAGATCCACAAGTAAATTGAGTCCTTTTTGACACTCATTTACTCTTCTCAAATCTCATTACTACTTTGGGGGAGGTTAAATTGACAGAAACTTGTCAGGACCCCCACAACTTATGTCCACAACAAGAAATAGATTGCAGCATGATTGGCCCATCAACAACAAAGCTCAAATATTTGCAATGCTTGATGTATGTGAGAAAGAAGGCCAATGACAACCTTATTATAATTGTGAACTATTAAGTTATAGATTAACTTAATATTATTTTCAGATATTAATATAAAATTATAAATTTTATGTATTGAATAAGATTTAAATGTTTAGGCAATGAATACATAAAATGAAGGAAATTTCATTAGGACCAAAGTATAGAAAAATTAATTTGATGATCTTAACCATAGAAAATATTTCATACCATTTATATTTTCAGGGGTAAAAAATATTAAAATATTTAGGTATTGATATAAAAAATTTTTGTTTGAAGTAAATATATTATTATAATTTGTATGAGTCCATATTTTTATTTTATATTTTAAATCATTTCACTTGTACATGTATGCAGTAACTATTAGAAAGATTCCTTATGAAGATGACAATGTAATAAATTTAACAAAATTATCAAGGCATTGAATTGCCATTGATTTATGAGATGATTGAAGTAATATTTTAAACCAAGGGCAAAACAATCAAGATCTTTGACTTGTATAACTAAAATAATTTTTATTTCAGAAAATATGTCATTAATATATGCATGCCATCGACTGAAAAGTTGATGAAAAGAGGAATATAAAGTCAAGAACCATGGGATTCAAAGTATTAAAAGAGTTATAATGTTTACAAGTATTACGATTATTTTTCACATTTTTTAAAAAAATTTGTGCAGTCTATTGTGGCATGCCTAAGTTTGGTGATTGGACTAGATAACTATAAAAAGGATAGTGTGTTCCCACAATAAATATCGATGCTTCTCTTCTTTGCTACATCATAAGTTTCAAAGATAAAATGGAAAAATAGAATTGTTCAAGAGAGTTTTACAAATAAATTGAAATCTCAAACACTCATTTAATCCAACTCTTCTCAAATTATTCAAAAATTTATAGTGTACCAAATAATAATTTTAGGTTATAATAATTTCATGTTATATTTATTATTTTATTTTATTTTTTATGTGATATCTAGACTAGTTGAGATACATGTGTGTCTTTTACACAATCACATGTGTTAAAGGACATGTAGCATGTCTCTACAACTAAAAGATGTAGGACTATTATGATTAGTATTTTAACTTGAGTGATCATATGATCACAAAGTGTGATAATGAAAAGTCAAAGTGAATGCTTAAAAATAAATTTAAGTTAAATGATTTTTTAGAATCACTATAAAATATGGCATTTATGAATTCCTCTTGATTTATAATGTGAGTGTGTGTGTTGTACTAATTTAAAATTTTGAGTAACATACTAATATATAAATTAAAATAGTAAAAAATAAATTAAAATTAAAATAAATTTACCCCCATCTTATTGATTTACCTAATATTTAGGGATCAACATAATCAAGACTGCCACCATGCACACCTTTATATCACTTGAGGAGACACAAATACTCAAACTAGTGTTAAGCTGGGTGAGAAGTTATCTAGGGATGGTAAAAAATTTGACTCAACCTTAATTGATATGACTTGTCATATTAAATAATAATTTTGGCACCAAACTCAAGCCCACAATGAAAAATATGTTGCATTTCCTATTGAGTATTCAACTTGTCACAAACACCTAGTCACAATGAAGGCGATAACCATGAGTGTAAAATCAAATTAGTGGCACTAAAGTATTTAATAAGTATTAAAAAAATAAAAGGATTTACTATTGAACTTATTACCACCACCACAACATAATCTAGATCAGACTGTCAAAGTCTTACATACATTGAACTATAAGTGAAGTCATTGTGTTACTTACTATTGAGGCACCTAGAGGAACTTCAATATTAATTGGATACATTTATCTAGGGAAGGTGATTTAGACCAACCAAATCGCTATTCAGAGCCCCAATTTCTTTCTAGTGGAAAAATGATGATACATTGAAACTGTGTCAACTATTTAACTCTCAATGAAATTATATAGGAAGTAAATATTTGATCTTTAATGAGAAAGATTTATTCAATTGGTTAAGAGGCACTTGATATTTTCTTGACTAAATCTTAAAAGTGTGTATCACCAGCCACACATAAGAGAGAGAGAGAGAGAGATTAATACAATATTGCATGCGTTACCTACTACAACTCATTTGAGTTAATGGTCATACCCTTTAGGCTAACAAGCACACCCCACAACTTATTATACTTTTGTGACCTACTTATTTCGCTAGCATCTTGAACGAGTTGTGGTGGTCCACTTGAAGATATTATTAACTATTGAACCATGAGGAGTCCCTACTGATAGTTATAAAGTCTCTTTGCAGACACAAGATATCATTGGTCATGACGAAGTACACAGATTGCATCAAATTTATGTTAATCTGAATTGTCCAATGTCATTTTGTTATAGAACTTTAGGAGAATTAAGTGAAGCTATTGGGCACAACCTAGTTTGTCTACAACCTCCACTAGAGCTCGTCCACAAATAATTCCACCCTAATTGATGATTAGACGTCAACCAACCACTCCAACTAATTAATCAGGGCACTAATGCACTATCTAGTAGGGCAACTAATGCACTCTCAAGTAATGAAAAAGAACGCCGATTGCACTGGGCTTCAAGTCATCCTAGCAGTCCACAAGGGATGGACGTCATAAACGGAAACCCAGCCTCCTCTTCAAGTATAAAGGACCCTTCGAGGTCAGCAAGTACACAAATCAAGTAGCTTACTGCATCCAGCTGATCCCCCAATCTAATGATACGCCCCATCTTGCTCATCTCTCTCCTCAAAGACGTCCAAGTCATCAACAGTAGCAGTCATTAAATTTCTAGCCCACCGAAACGGCAAGTTGGCGGGGGCTGGCAGTTCGAGGAATTCCTTATGAGACATCAGAGCACGAAGAGACGAATGCACGCGGTGCAGCAGGCCCACGCCGGGTAAAGGACTTGCGCGGCACGGCGAGCACACGCGGCATGGTGAGCACAGGCAACACGGCGCATGCGTGCGGCGCGCAAGGCGCGCACGAGAAGGGGAGTCAGGCGTGGCACACCAAGTATGCGCGGCATGGCGCGCGTGCGTAGCGGTTCGGCCATGCGACGGTGAAGCGCAGTGCGACCTTGCTGGTTCTGAGTCGTTGCCAAATAGGCGTTCTTTGCCGAGGCGCCGCTCATCCCGGGACCCATCTCTACGTGCAGCAGCTTGGTCATGATAATCACAACAAAAAAAATATCTGATTCTCCTTTTCCCGTGAATTTGAACAGGAAACGCTCACCCGCTAGGGTTTATGTACAGAGGAGGTCGTCGCCCCCCAGAAACAGGGGAGATCCCATCACCCTTGAGAAGCTACTGCCGCCTCTGCCTCTTTATCCTCTCCAGGGCGCCCATGCGGGCGTCGGCCCCGTTGACGGCGGGGGCGGCATTCTCGTCGTTGACTGCGGCGGCGGCCCTTGCCAGGTCCCCGAAGACGGCTTCGGGGACGGCCTTCTGTGCGATCTCCACTCTCTCGGCGGATTCATCCTCGGAGCCTTCGTCTTCTTCGGGGAGCTCGATCTCCTCCTGGTTTGCGGCCACCGCCCGCCCGGCGCCGGCCTGTGACTCCACGCCGGCGCTGACGAAGCCCAAGACCCTGGCGGCGCCATCCGCCGCGGGCGGCGGAGCTCTGGCGACGGCCTGCCTCTCCAGGGCGGCCATGCCGTCCTCGGCGGCGCCTTTGGCCTCCTCCTGGAGCAGCTGCTGGTCCCCCCGCTGCATCAGGAACTCCGGCAGATTGACGTGCGTCTGAAATCGCAAGAAATGGAAACCCGTCTGCGTGAGAATCGTTCTGCAAGAAGAAGAACAAGAACAAGAACAAGAACAAGAGGGAGGGGGGGAGACTGACCTGGCTGAAGCTTGCCAAGACGCTGCGTTTGATACGGCGCATCTCTCTGAAAGTTTCCTCGTTCCCGTGCTGAACTTCGAAGTCGTTCCATTTCCTCCAGAATTCCTCGTCCACGCGAGGGTCTGCGAACTGCGAGGCGAATCTGAATACGGCGTGGGCGCGGGCGAGCTCTCCCAAGCTCTTCTCAAGCTCGGCGTACTTCAAGCACATGGCCTTCACATCGTTGTCAGGAAGACCAGATTCGATTGCTTGCTGAAATATGGATCAGGAATTCGAAGTAAGAACGAGATACCTTAATGAGTAGGACAATACGAATATATAAATATATAGATCCATAACGCGTGAACTGCATGTTGAAAAAACATACAAAAAATTACTTTAAGACTCAGATTTGAAAACCCATCACTTGTTTGAAAGATCAAAAAATGGTAGGTGAAACAGAAAAATAAGAAGAGGATCACATAATTTTTCCTCATTTTTGTGGCTATCATTGCAGATGAGAGGGATAAATAAAGATAAATTGAAAAGAGAAACATGCAGAGATCGATCTTCCCCTGACTGTAAAATATATATATGTAAATATATCCTGAAGGAAAAATCTGATGCAGGATTCTGTATTGGGAAAGAATTTGGTTTTTTTATCTTCACTGATTAGAGAGAAATTAAAAAAAGTAGGAAAATATAAACCCAGAAAATATATTCTGATTGAGAAAGAAAATCCATGCAGAGCGGCATTTTAGATAGGCAACACAAACCTCATATATCTCCCTGGTCTTAGGAACACCAAAGATTTTTGCGGCTCGAGCGATGTAAATCTCGTACATGCTCATCTTCTCAGCATTAGGAACTGCCTTCACGGCCTGATCATAAACCTTCATTGCACGCTTTGCTAGACCATACTCCTCTTCTAGCTTTGCGTACTGGAGATAGAGAGGCTTCACCTCGTCAGCAGGCGCCTGAAGAAGAGAGTCAAGCAGTAGAAAGATCTGTTAGCAACACGTATCTGCAATTGACAGAAAAAGGTTGATAATGAGATTTGATGCAAAAATCGTATGGTTTCCAACAGGTAATAGACAAAAAAAGTAAATTTTATTCTAGCCCATAATAAGTGGAAATGGGCACTCAAAACCAACAGAGTGATGTCACTGGCCATTGATAATTGTTGATATCCTGGGACCCCATCTTGCATTATCCAATCATTGACAATGCAACATCGAACGCATTAGATTCAGTAAAGATTCGTCGCTGTTTTAATATGTTCACATAGTTTTAACATCATTCATTCTTCTGATTTGTCAAGAAGAATGAATTCGGGAACAGTAAAATCCTCTCATAAAACATCTAGCAATCGAGAAAAAAGTTGGTTCGCTACCTTAGAGGGATTAGCATCTGTCTGAGTTGCATTTAGTCTTCTACCGAAGTTGAAGTCATTAACTGGGTGTCTGAAACAGCCGGCATAAGAAAGACAGAAGCAAATCCTAACTTGATGCCTTGGTCATTATCATCAGGAGCACAGACCCAACATTTTACTTCCTTGGTGCCTTCAGGCTGCATGATTACCCCGGGGCCAGTGGTCTTGAAGTTTCCAGAACAATCCCCTTCCGTTCTTCATTTTTCCAAGATAAGGCCACTTTCACCCAAATCCTTTGTGGGGTTTATGTTTATCCCTCCAGTCCAAGAGAGGATCATAGCGGCAGCGTTGGATAGGCCAGACCAGCAAATCAAGGGGAGATGATTGGTTCCGGTTTAAGATATTTCTTACGATATTGAAAAGGTTCTTACATATTAAAAGGTTATATTTTTCTAAAAAAGTAATAAAAAGGGCATTACCCCGACCTAAAATAACTGGAGAGAATTTTCCTCTGCAAGTCACAGTCATTTCCCCCATGGGATGGGTAACACAAAATCAATATGAAGTTGATCTAGAAAATTAGGAAAATGCTGTGTAGGACCAAAACGAGAAGAAAATAAGGGCTATCATGTTGGAACGGAAGGAATACTACCTATATATTTTTATTAGATTAACCATTAAATCACTTTCGTTATACTTATATAACGAGAGATCTGTTCACTTTTCTACTAGATATTGTTCGAAAGATAGGGTAAAGAAATCAACTTGACTCGTTTTCCACTTACTTTTTGGATCGGATTTATTTACTTCCTATGAGGTAAAAGTAATGTCTGTTTCATCTCATCAGATCTTCTGACCTTGTCATAATTTCGCCGACTGTACAACTGAGAGTTTTCTCGTGAATCAACCACCAACCAGAAACCCGACTATTCATTTACCTCGGCCAGACAAACGAGGGCAAAGTGGACTACATAGTAAAGATGTTTAAGAAGAACGACATAAAATTATCCAAAAAAAGCACCATTTTTGAAAGGTCTGACAGAGGAGAAAATACGAGCCGCTAGAATAATGGAGAAGGAGCAACTATGAACGATGTAAAAGGAGCAAAATAGGCAAAAAAAATGAAAAATATGGACTAAGGAAAACCATACAATATCCTAAAATATAACGAGAAGGGAGACAAAAAACAGGGAAAAATATAGAAGAACAAATTATCATAACTCTTGACCAAACTTAAAGGCAAGCTTGAAGGACATAACCCATTTCCATTGTTATTAAGCTGTTGGTTTAAAAAATGGATCATTCGTTCAAGGACGGGCGATTTCCGTAAGATTCATAACCAATTGACGACAATCCGTGACGCAATTATCAAAATAAATGGTTGCAGACGAACAAAGGACTTTTTGACACATCGAAACTTTTACAGATATTAAATTAATAAATTTTCTATTTAAAACTACATACCTTTTCGATGGCATGCTCAAATAGCTCTCTAGCTCGTTCCAGCTTTGTTTTTCCATATCTCGCAACGAATTTGGACAGATATGTGACCCATATATCCTTCACATGAGGATATTTGAAAATCTTTACACCTCTTTCATACACCTTAAACGAATCTTCAAAGTACTTGTGTTCCTTCATGTGGCAAAAGCATAAATAAGAGAAATGTGGTAATCAATTTAGGAAGGTATACTTAGAAAATAAAATCTAAACAAGGTAAGCATACCTCCAAGAAATAGGCGTAATTAATTATTATTTGAGGAGTGGCTATTCTTAGATCGAGTATTCTCTCATATATTGCACATGTGGCTTCCAAATTATCAAGACCCTCTTCTAGATCAACATACAAACTCCACACTCTCAAAGATTTATGCAACTTAATCTGCACAGGCTCACTCCCATCAGCAGCAACTGTTTTCAAGAGAGAAAAAGAAATTCGTTAGAAATTCCTCTTCTTTAAGTTAAAGAGTCCAGCTCAGTCGTTAATCAAAATTCAACTATTCATAAAAAAAGCATGTCAGGCTTTAGTTTCTTTATTGAAGGTCCTTGTGCTGTACTAAATTTTTGTTCAAAAACACAGAATGGCAACGACGTGAAACCATCTCTCCCTTTCATGATGCGAAAAATCTTAGCCTGTCGACACTAGAGCAATCCATAATAACTATCGGAATTTTATCTATTTTTCACATCATCATGCTACAAACTCTTCCTTTTTTGTGTGAGGGCAATGCTTTCAAAACTTTGAACAGTTGGAAGAAAACCAGTTGTAGCAATTCGTTACCTCTACGCTTGACCTCTACAGAGGGCTCGGCTGTCGCACGTTTTAGCAGTTCGCGCGCCCCTTTGAAGTTATTATGCTTCAGTTCCATTTCTGCCCACTCGCACCACACACTAGCAAGGTGATCAACTGCCTTATAGTTTGCTTGCGTAGCCTTCTCAAAAATTATCCTTGCATTATTAAGATCGTTGTGAGCTTCATAGAGACGTGCAAAAGCAACCCACAACGTGTGGGGCTTTCCCACAGCTTTCATAGGATCCACAGTTCTCACTGCCTCCGTGTACGTCAATATCTGCTTGGTGGGGTTTCCCTCGAATAGCTTCACCCTCCTGTGCCACTGCTCTACATTGTGAGGGTTCTGCCTCAGGAGCACACTGTTGAGGAGCTCAGGCCGCCTGCTCAGGAGATATTCAAACCTAGCAATTCTCAGGTCGGTGTCGTCGTCATCATTCAACCAGAAGCCCCGGAGAATCCGTTTCGCAAACTTCTCGTCGCCCTCCCTGCCCCGCAATTCCCTTCTGGAATCCGCATTGTCACCATCGGCATCCTCGTCTTCACCATCCTCATCCTCCTCCTCGTTCATGTCAAGAGTTTCAATCTTAGCTGCAAGAGCACTCTGCTCGAACTGAGCATATGATTCAAATATGACACTGAAGTCTCTGACAGTGATAACAGTCGTGATTCCTTCCTCGAACACATCCCTCGCCTTTTCATACAGCCCTCTTCGGACATAGTAGTCGGCAAGGGAGGTCCACAGCCGCCCAACCTCATCAGTAAACTTACGTATCCCACCGCGGATGATGGCGTCCACCTTCAGACCTGACACCTCGGTCGCATGCTTCGTGAGCAGATCACAGAGCTCTAGCCACAACTTGTGCTTGGTCTTCCCCTTGATGGAAGTGAATTCATCGTCATTGAGGACGCCCGCCAGTCGCTCTGCCGCCTCCTGCCAGAGCTCGGAGTTGATGAGGAATTCGATGTAGTCCTCGATGTGAGAGGGATCGAACATGAGGTAGCGACGGTAGACGCGGAGGGAGGTCTCGATGGGGACGCCTCTCTGAGACACAAATGTGAGGTAAGGCTGCCAGATACGATCGTGCTGGGTGACAGGGAGGGCGCAGAGCGCACGATCGAAAGTCCGCCGAGCACGGCTGATGAGCCGCTGCTCGGTGAGGATCGAGAGGTACATGATCCAGATCCGCGGCATCTTGTGCATGGTGACAAGCGCCCGCTCGAAGGTGTTGTTGAGGGCATCGTAGAGGTGATTGGTGATGGGAAGGGGCCGGACAACCTCCAGCCGCTCCCGGAGGTAGGCGTGCCATAGCTTGTAGCTTCCGGGGAGGGCCTTGAGCGCGCGCTCATAGATGACCGATCGCTTTCGGAACGGCGCCTCTGCGCGGGCGCGGAGGTAACGCCACCAGAGCTTGAGACTGAACGGGTTCCTGAGTATCTCCTCCTCGTAGAGGAGGTCATCCTGGCTCGGATAGAGCTCCTGCGACACGGCGGCGGTCGACGGCGACGACATCTACAGAGACCGGAGGCACCTCCCCGAGAAGGGAGGAGACGTTAGGGTTACAGACGAACTCGAGTGGCTCCATCTCTCTCTCTCTCTCTCTGCCACATAAGTAAAAACTGTGCAAGAGCTTTTTTTTTTTAATGTATGGTAATTTCATTTCCCCACATAATATTCCTTTATTAACAAAAACCCCCATTTAAAAATATATATACAATATATCTTTTATATTTTTCTTATGTCCCTAGACTGACCTAGGGGTAAAAGCGTCAGAGTCGGATCTCCGGCCGATGGACGCATTCGGCGGTGCCTCGTGGCTCCTTTAATGAGCACCGTTGGATTGGTAGATCGGACGGCGTTGAAGGAAACCCTAATGGGGCGAGGCGCTTTTTAAAGGGGGAGCGGGGGCATCGCAGAGTCTCGCCCCAACATTCAAGAGCTTCCGCAACTTCTTCCCGGAGCTCACTGCGAGCGTTCGAGCGACGCTCTTCGTGAGTATAATTCTTTCTCTCCTTCCGTCGGAATATTCTCTGCGACTTCCTGCCATTTGCATCCATCACATCTCCCCAGAGGCTGGGGCTTGTTCATCTCCTTTTTGTCTGCGTTGTGGATTGTTGGTTTCTAATAGATTTTGCGTTGTACTTTCTTCCGGATCCCTTGTTTTCCTGTTTCTTCGTACATGAGGCTTGGATCTTTCAGATCTTGGGACTGATAGATGATAGATGTTTCGTCGTGGTATTTTTCATCGGACTACCCCGTCTGGGATCCCGAGCGTCGTTTCATCCGTCGTTTTGAAACGCCGTCCTCCCAGTTTTTTAATCTTTATATTGCAAATCGCCAAAGCTTCTCGAAGGTGATCAGTTTTGTGTGCTCAGATTTTGCAGTTTGTGGATGTCATCCCTTGAATCATTCATTCATTTACTAAAGGAGATGATAGGGTAATAATAATCGATTATGTACCTTACAAATGCTGTCGATGAGCGTCGAGGAGTACGGAGTCTATTGCTAACAAGCTTTTAGAATCCGATTTTCTTTTATCCAATTTTTGGTGCACTTCTACTCAATATCACATGGTTTCCATATAAAAATTGAAATAGATTCCCGTTGAAAATTTATGCTCGAAATATGGTTATAGTTTCTTATAATACTGTGACATTTCTCGAAATATGCCACCTTTTAAAATTTTTGGGTGATATAAACTGGAATTAAGTTCTCACAATACCTATTTCCCTTGTAAATCGACAGGTTCAGTTTTAAGCAGCGATCATGGGCAAAGAGAAGGTTCACATCAACATCGTGGTTATCGGTCATGTCGACTCTGGGAAGTCGACGACGACCGGGCACCTGATCTACAAGCTGGGTGGTATCGACAAGCGTGTGATCGAGAGGTTCGAGAAGGAGGCGGCGGAGATGAACAAGAGGTCGTTCAAGTACGCGTGGGTGCTGGACAAGCTGAAGGCGGAGCGGGAGCGTGGTATCACGATCGACATCGCTCTGTGGAAGTTCGAGACGACGAGGTACTACTGCACGGTGATCGACGCGCCCGGGCATCGCGACTTCATCAAGAACATGATCACGGGCACCTCCCAGGCGGACTGCGCCGTCCTGATCATCGACTCCACCACGGGTGGTTTCGAGGCCGGAATCTCCAAGGACGGGCAGACCCGCGAGCACGCGCTGCTGGCCTTCACCCTGGGGGTGAAGCAGATGATCTGCTGCTGCAACAAGGTACGGGGAGCCTCTCTATGCTTCTGGTGCTTCTTTTTCTTCTTGCTCTTCTACCGCTGCGGGTGGTAGAGCGGTGAGTAGCAACAAGTAGTGGTAGTAGTAGTCGCAGGGAGTAACAAGAATCGGTGGCCGGGTGTTTGCTTGTGTTGTGATGAGAATAGATGGACGGACGACCCCCAAGTACTCGAAGGCGAGGTACGACGAGATCGTGAAGGAGGTGTCGTCGTATCTGAAGAAGGTGGGGTACAACCCGGACAAGATCCCGTTCGTGCCCATCTCGGGGTTCGAGGGGGACAACATGATCGAGAGGTCGACGAACCTGGACTGGTACAAGGGGCCGACCCTGCTGGAGGCGCTGGACCAGATCTCGGAGCCGAAGCGGCCCTCGGACAAGCCCCTGCGGCTGCCGCTGCAGGACGTGTACAAGATCGGCGGCATCGGCACGGTGCCGGTGGGGCGGGTGGAGACGGGCGTGCTGAAGCCCGGCATGGTGGTGACCTTCGGGCCGACGGGGCTGACGACCGAGGTGAAGTCGGTGGAGATGCACCACGAGGCGCTGCAGGAGGCCCTCCCCGGCGACAACGTGGGGTTCAACGTGAAGAACGTGGCCGTGAAGGACCTGAAGCGGGGCTTCGTGGCGTCCAACTCCAAGGACGACCCGGCCAAGGAGGCGGCCAACTTCACCTCGCAGGTGATCATCATGAACCACCCGGGGCAGATCGGCAACGGGTACGCCCCCGTCCTCGACTGCCACACCTCCCACATCGCCGTCAAGTTCGCCGAGCTGCTCACCAAGATCGACCGCCGCTCCGGCAAGGAGCTCGAGAAGGAGCCCAAGTTCCTGAAGAACGGCGACGCCGGCATGGTCAAGATGATCCCCACCAAGCCCATGGTCGTCGAGACCTTCTCCGAGTACCCCCCCCTCGGCCGCTTCGCCGTCCGCGACATGCGCCAGACCGTCGCCGTCGGCGTCATCAAGTCCGTCGAGAAGAAGGACCCCTCCGGCGCCAAGGTCACCAAGTCCGCCGCCAAGAAGAAGTGAGCGCCCCGTCGCTCTTCGGAAGGCGATTAATCTATTCCCCTCGTTCGAGTCCCTGCTTTGCTTTGTACTCCCGTCCTCTCCCCTGTTCCTGCTGCGTGTCCTCTTCGTCTGTGTCTTCTGCCGCCATGCCCTCTAACCGGTTGCAGTACCGGGTCCTTGACCGGCGGTGGTGAGTCGTCTTCCTCCATGGTTTTGTTTCCCAGGAGTCTCTTTACTTGTTCCAGTAATTCACAAACTCTCTTTCTAGGGTTTTCATACATCTTCAAACCCTCCTCTCTCTCTCTCTCCTCTCCCCTCTCTCTCTCTCTCACACCAGTTCCAGTGATTCAGAAACCCAGTCAACGAAAGTCACATCCTCATCAGGAGGGCATTATTAAAGGAAAGAAAAGCTCCAAACGATCCATCCAAAAAAACTGGGTTCCGCCGTCCTACGGCTGCATCGATCGATTACAGGTTCTTCAGGGCGGACTGCAGTGGAGTCTTCTGCGGGGTCAGCCGGGCCAGCAGGGCCTTGTCGCGGAAGTGCTCGGCATCGACGAAGTAGAAGTCGCCGCCGGCCTTGAACGTCACGAACGGCCGCTGCGTCTGCGGGGGCCGCACGTCGGCGAACCGGACCGTCCTCGGCAGCGGCGTGGCCAGCCACGACAGCATCACGACCTCGAAGCTGTCGGCGCCGGGCTGCCAGCGGAGCTTGTGGACGTACGGGCTCACGAACCAGTGCAGCGCCGCCGTCGTCGACGCGCTGAGGAAGATGACGGTGGAGGCGACGGCGCCCTTGAGGATCACGTTCATGTCCGGCGAGGTCATGAAGGTGATCACGGGGCCCAGTGAGACCGAGAGGCAGCAGGTGGAGAGGGACAGCAGCTTCACCTTCTTGATCGTCGACGAGATCGGCCCCCGGTACACGACTCCCGGTTCCTCCTCTCCCTCTCCCTCTCCGGCGGCTCCGGGCTCCGGCCCTATGCTGATCTTCCCGCCGGCGGGTCCTCCCGTCTTGGAGGACCGCATCCTCTGCATCTGGAACTGGGCGGCGCTGATGGCCTGCTTCTCGGCATGGTGAAATGGATCAAACAGGGAGCAGTCGTCAAGCTTGTTTCCCACAATGGGAGGCAACAATCCTGCAGAAAGGGTCAAACGGGTGAGAAATTGGCAGCAAAATAATGCTTCGGGATGGAAACACTGTCGAATCAAGATCAAAACTTTCCAAGAATGAGAGAAATCCTCTCTTCATGAAGATGGTAGCTGAAGAAATCCTATGATCTTCGTAATACACTTTGAACCCCCCAACCACCCAAAAAAAAAAAAAAAAAAAAAAAACCCTCTTTTCATAGTCTCCAAGAGCATTATTAGCACTGTTCTGTTGCTTTCGGAACGTAAGCTGATCTAAGATCAGTGTTTAAGCTACATGTCTGTTGGAGATGAAGATGAAATGCACCGCGTGGTCCAGTGCCAAGTCAAATACTATAAAAAGCGAACAAGTATCCTCATTTCCCCAAGTAAATCTCGCTTTCGTCCATTGAACAGACGATTTAACGCGGGTTTAGAAGGGTATCTATCCACCTTCATATTAAGCCCAACGTCGTCCCCATGTTGACTGCTCCGGAGAACACAATGCGGTTCAGTGCATACCCACGTGAATTTTTGGCATTAATTATATCAACTAACTTCCTATACCCGCAAAAAAAGAGATTAGGCCGGATTATCAGCAAAGGTTGACCTTTCAGTATCAGGCTGGGACATGGACCAACATATAAATCGCTGAGAGGCGCTTTCCAATGAAGACAGAGGCATTTGAAAGCTATATATTATGCGATATTTGCCGAAGCTTTTTTCTTGTTGATGCTCTCTTCTTCTGGAGAAGAGATGAGTTCAAAATATTTAATTGTGGATAAAAATTTGAAGCATCATCCATGGCCATGATCATCTTTCTGAACTTCTACCTAGCACAGACGCGAGTGCTAGTCTTAGAAAACGAACTCCCACCCACCTATGGCTCTGATAAGATATTCTAACATCATTCCAATAGTCCTCACTTTCATGGCAACTATCTGATCTGACAAAGGCCGGGCCAATGCTTGAGAGGAAGAGAACAAGCAGACATACTATTTCTATGCGATTCATGTCTCCTAAACATCGATTGTTCCCATGCACGTCGAACTACTAATAGTACCGTCTTATTGACATCTTCTGCTCAATTCCGCGTGCCCCTTGTCTGTTTTACTGCTGAAAAGGAAAATAATGAAGAGGGAGCCCTGTAGGTAAATCTCCTGAACTTCAATCTACACCAGGAAAGAGGACCGCCTTAACGATTGCGATCATATGGCCTCCGAAACCAACCCTAAAATGAAACCAAATCTGAATATATGCTCATATACGTTCACGACCCCCCACAAATTATTGTAAATAAACCCCAAATAAAACAGATTCAATTTTGTCCTCCATATTTTCCAATATTTTTCAGTCCCACTGTTAAAGTCTGTATAATGATCCAACAGCACCCATGTTGTGGGCTGATAAAACATTGAAATATTATTCACTGGAACCACCATATATTCAAACCCAAGGGCATACACAATAAAATCACCAAGTTAATAAACCATTGTCCCAGGGATTAAATTTAACCAACGCTAAAAATAGGTGCTTGCTGTCCCTTTCATCGAAAACATTTTTTCTTTCCCTCTTAAAGTTGCAATGTTCTGCCCTTGTTTTAAGGGTCATCTGGCCATTAATAACGTTAGTTATTTTTTTTGTATGTAACTACACTCGTATTCCTTTTTACTAGCTTTTGATAGTCCTAAATCATTCTTCGTACCCGTCTCCAACTGTCTCCAAGTGTAAATTTACAAAATCCAGGAAACATACTATTTATCCCACTCGGTCAGCATCTCAATGACTCGCTTTATCGTCTTTGTCTTTAAGGAATCTAAAAATCGTTCCAGCCCCAGCAGAACCTAGTCGTGTCTAATTGGGGACCCATAATTAAGCTGGCTATTTTCTGCATAGGTGTTTTTGATAGATCTTAATCACCCACTCTTCTTGCATAAAATAAAGATCCTGGTACGTAAATGCCCTTTTAGGAACTACACTTTGACAAAAGTTAGTCATGATCACACCTCGTCCATCCTCATTTCTTCAAAATGGGTCGAACTAGCTTTTTTCAGTCTGCATAAAAGCACAAGGCACACCATCGTATGCCTTACCATTTAGAACATCAAAAATTAAGAGGCTGGAAGTGCTTTGATATAATAATCTGGCCTCGTCCTGTTAAACACATCAGACAGATGTTCTAAGGGATGGTGATTTTATTCCCATAAACAAACAGATTTTCCTGGGCAGGCCAATTTGCATCAGTAATATTAAGAATGTGTCTGCCGGCTCATGGTGAATAATGAGATTTATTCATGACAGAGACGTGTAGATAATATTTCACAGAAAATTTCGAAAATATGGCACAAGGCACACGTAATGAAACAAGAAGAGGAATAGCTTGCGGCGGTACCTGGTTTAATACATCTTTCTGCTGCTACTCTTGATGCAGGAGAACGAACCATATGATACACAGAGATGGCTCTCCTGAACGCCATGTTTCACCCAACAGCCCTAGAGATGTTCTAACTTGTTTCTGTAGACATAGATAGAAAAATAAATTATATAAAAATTAATAACACTTACGATTCTTAAACTAAAATATGGTCCTTAACAAATGGATAACACTCACAAGAGAAAACAGATCCAATACAGTTCAAATATATTTTTTTCTGTACACCGGTTCTAGTGACTTAAAATGCCGCGTAAACATCGCATAGAAAAGAAATCTAGGGGCATCCTCTCCCAAAATTCAAAAAACAAATGCCAATCTAGAAGTAGAGATATGTCCTGCAAGCATTGCAACAAGAAAAATAAAATACTTTGGCCACACAAATGCGTCATAAAATTCCACCGGGTGTCTGCGCTACTCGAATTAATAGATCATAATGTGCAGTTTGGCGCCGGACTGAACTCCTTTGGCATCGATCAAGTCCCCGACGCAGCAGCAACATACAGTCCTCACTAATGTCATGTGCCGTCCGTGGAAGCGATGCTAGCCGGGGGAACCGAGACACGGCGGAAACGAGAGAAGCTATCGATACAACAAAGCTGTGCTTTCCTAATACTTGGCCGCAACAACGGTATATGCCATCATAAGAGATAGAGAAAAACAGAGAGAAAACCTCGTCGAGCTTCTGGAGGCCGTCGGCGATAAATTCAGACTTCCTTTCACCCGATCTCCAGTCCCAACACCCTGCGGCAGCGGCGGCGCAGAGAAGAAGAAGACGGCAGGGGATCGTAGCGCACTCTGTAGAGACGGAGTACGCCCCCTTAAGCAGTCTCCACTGATAACTAAATGGGCTGAAACATAGTGGGCCTGAAGTCCTCAACATAGAGAGGGTCCAATGGGGCCCATAGGCCCCATTGGGTCGGCCCTGGATTACTCCACTGAATAATGGGCCGCGCACTCATGGGCTTGTCTGTCAACATGGTAAATGGGCCTATATGGATTTAAACAATCGGCCCAATTAAAAATGGGCCGGCCTGGACCTAGTGATATAAAACCCAGGCCCCCGCAGTGTGGCCACCTGTGTTTGAAGACGCGAGCTGGTCGCCGTCGTGTTGAAATAGGGCGTCGGCGCAGGCGGCGATCTGGGGAATCTCCGACGGTTCCTTCCCGGCGACCAGAGGTCTTCGGCTTATGGAGCTCTCCCTTAGACGGAGCAGCTTCCTCCTGCTCTTGTTCCTCTTCTCTTCTGCAGTTCTCTTGCGGAGCATTGATGCAGAAGTTATTACCCTCACGTCGGATACGTTCTCTGACAAGGTAGGGCAAATTTTGTTGTGTTGTGTGTGGATATTCATTTGAGGAGCATAGAATCCTTGTAATGATCTGATAGCGCCAATTTTAGTGCAAAGGTGTGCAGTAAGACGGTCTTCCTCGGGCATCCTCTGCCTGATTTTTGAATTTTGGTTTTTTCTGGTGCTATCCAATTGATGCAATTGGGGAAGAATTTATTGAGGCTAGAAAGTGCTTGATTTTTTAATTTCAGGTCAAGGAGAAGGGGACCGTATGGTTCGTGAAATTCTGCGTCCCTTGGTGCAAGTTTTGGTGAGTATTGTGGAGTCACTCGATACAACCACGACTTCCTTTCTTGTAAGATAATGTGCTGAGTCATTTGCGTTTTCTAGCAAGAACCTGGGAAACCTATGGGAGGACTTGGCGAAATCTGTAGAAGTGGAAGATGAAATAGAGATCGGACAAGTCGATTGCAGCCTTGACAAGCCTGTATGCACTAAAGTCGACATCCATTCGTATCCAACGTTCAAGGTTTTCTATGACGGAGAAGAAGTTTCAAGATACCAAGGTAAATACGTATAATTTATTTTTTTATTGAGTTGTGATTTCATTGCGATTGGCTAGGATACGCTGAGGCGCAAGATCTGTAAATTCAAGGCATCGCACGACTTCGTCTTACGGGTGGTTTCCACGATATGCGCACTGCCTTCCTATGCTCTTCTTGCTTCAAGTAGAAGCAACGTTTCAGTTGAATAGCGTAACCGGGAGACCGTAGGAGACACTCTTTTTTTTCTCTCACGGCTGTGTAAATAGCCCAATGACCACGTTTTCTTCGCTTCTTCTGATGGGGATTTAGCTCATCGTTATTAGATGGCAATCAGAGGCATGGTGCGTTTTAGGCAGCCTTTGAGAGGAGAACCTCCAGAAAGTAACTCTTGAGGCCTTTTACTGCATGAGAATCTCACCCGGCTAAGAATTTTCGTACTGCCTTCCTCTCACCATCCCCAAGGTCGCGCTTTATGATCTGCTTCAAATCTACAACTATTTGATTTGGAGTCTGATAACCTCCAATCTATCATTTGTCTCTTCCATAAGTTATTGAGTTTTAACCCAATGCACGGGATTGCATCCCAAACAATGTGAGGGATATAAATTCAAAAAAAAATGTCCTCCACTTCCTTTTCCTCGGTGGTGGATGATCTAGTCTGGTTCTCTTGCACTCAACACTCTCAATGCCCATACCCGGAACGCTCTCAATAGTGGTGGATATATGAACATTCTCATGAGATTATTTGGTTTTCGTTAAAAGGTCTTTTCCTTTTGCGCAAACGATGAACATATCAATACATGATATGGAAGGTTCACTTTTGAGAGTAACTATGTGTAATCCCTCTTCACCAGACATGTACACGGTAACTAGGTCGCATGTGCATCACCTTACTCTGAATGTTTTTCCTCGATCTCTTTGTTTTTGCCTCACCCTTTTCTCTGCGGATTTTTTTGAAACCCAAACTCATCTTTCAAGTGCTATTAAGATCGCCAGAAATAAAAAGGTATGTTTTTAATGCACTTTAAAGCAAAGATATGTTTTTAAGTTTCATAAATCTGATGTCACATGTGACACTCATTTGTAACCGTAAGTAGTAAATCAGCCAAGCTTTCTGAAAGGCCAGATTTATAAAATTATTTGCCTGGCGCAGCCTGCCTAATGTACTGGTCTCAGGATTAATGAGCACCGACTGTGGGCCTGGAGATCCCTCGCTTCTTAGCTCTTCTCCATTTCGTTCCCCCTTTCTCGCCTCCCTTGCGCTTCCCCATGCACACAGCCACCTTACCACAGTGTCGGCCATCATCCCTCGCCCTGCCATGTCACCCACCCTTCATAATATTTTTATGGGTATTTCTTTGACTACTAACTTGTGTTTAAGAACTTGGGGCTCCTCCACGTTTGAATCAATTTGCTAAAGTTAGAGGAACTGCAGCTGTAACTGTATGGATGTCCACAATCTGGAAAGGGATGCTAAACAGTCAATAGAATTCTTTTAAGAAATATGATACAAGCACATCTACTGGGAGCCTTGGAGAAAAGGGAGTGGCATCTTACTGTAGCCACAGATGCCTCATCCCTTGGATGAAGATGGAGCGCTCGCCTCTACTTGTCTACTCAGAACTGAGGCTGAGTGGAGGAAATTGTAGAGGCAGGACGATAAGATCTATCCCCCTTGAGGAAACAAATCTACAGATCCGTTCTCCTGTTCTCATTGATGAGAAAAAGTATCTATTTCTGCATCACCCCTCGTCGTTTGATTTTCACACCGCATTGTATCATCTCAGTCACAGGTCAGGTCATCATTTTTTTGGCCCTATATTTCCGAAAATAGGAATATCTTCGAGGCCTGCTGTGATCATCACTTAAACGAAGGGATTCTTCTAGCTTTGCGGATCACTGATAATTGAAATGGGTTTCATTTTATTTTTATTTTTGTTGATCAATGAGGTAGGAGATAAACTCCATTCCTTTCCTTTTAGAGTTCCTATATGGTGCTATTCTATTATCAGTCAACTCATCTAAATGAGTAGAAATCCTGGAAGAATTGTAGCCCCATGTTTGCCATTCGGACACCTTCCCGGCTCATATGAACATGAACACCCCACACGTGCGATGGAGCACGCTGCCACGTGGATTAAGTCCAATTTTGTGCAGTATTTCTTCATGGCAAGATCAAAAGCCTCTTTGATGATGAAATTATTGACTCCCTCTTTGGTAATCGATGTATTCAGGTCCCAAGCAGGTTGAATCTCTGAGAGCATTTGTTTTAAACGCGGCAAGAAACGCAACCCGAGCTGAAGCTGATGATGTGGAATCAGACAGCGAATTGTAGTTCAGCTGGTAAGCCACGAAGTTACCACGAGCACCACCACCAACAAAAAAAAAAAAAAAAAATTTCAAGTCGCCATTTGTTCCAGCGGCATATGTAGTCAATTGACACGGTTTGAAAAAAAGTTGCGTAATTGTTATCCTTCCATGAATAATTAGCAGAATAGCACCCATTTGACCAGCCAGGACAGTGCTTTCCAGCCATGGCAGCCTCGCTATGAAAGAGGTCGACTCAATGACCGTGTCTCAGTTGTCAGTCAAACTGCCGACGGGCGAAATGGGTGGATAATTTCCTAAAACGGTGCTAATTACCCGAGATGATTCTCTAAACCGCGTTCAATCTGCTCTCTCTCTCTCTCTCTCTCTCTCTCTCTACGGCGTGTGACTGCGATGGGGAAGGCCTTGAAAAGGAAGGTTGGGGGGGGGGAAGAGGAAAAGGGGTTTATCAAAACTCAATTAAAAATAAATTTTTGGTCCATCCAAACAGCAAGGGGAAGGGTTTAGGGGAGGAAAGAGCAACCAGAGAGTCAGTCTTCAAACAAAGCAACGGAAAACGGAAAGGGCCGCCTGTCGCAACCATTCTACTCACGGAGGGCAGAAAATGGCGAAGGCTGCCCCCCCAAACGACGACGAGAAGACCCACGGAGCAACCAGTGGGACATAAATAGTCTCTTCTCACTTTCCTAGCAGCAGCAGCAGCAACAGCAGCAGCATACGACGACGAGGGGAGATGGGGGCGACGGGGCGCTCACTTCTTCTTGGCGGCGGACTTGGTGACCTTGGCGCCGGAGGGGTCCTTCTTCTCGACGGACTTGATGACGCCGACGGCGACGGTCTGGCGCATGTCGCGGACGGCGAAGCGGCCGAGGGGGGGGTACTCGGAGAAGGTCTCGACGACCATGGGCTTGGTGGGGATCATCTTGACCATGCCGGCGTCGCCGTTCTTCAGGAACTTGGGCTCCTTCTCGAGCTCCTTGCCGGAGCGGCGGTCGATCTTGGTGAGCAGCTCGGCGAACTTGACGGCGATGTGGGAGGTGTGGCAGTCGAGGACGGGGGCGTACCCGTTGCCGATCTGCCCCGGGTGGTTCATGATGATCACCTGCGAGGTGAAGTTGGCCGCCTCCTTGGCCGGGTCGTCCTTGGAGTTGGACGCCACGAAGCCCCGCTTCAGGTCCTTCACGGCCACGTTCTTCACGTTGAACCCCACGTTGTCGCCGGGGAGGGCCTCCTGCAGCGCCTCGTGGTGCATCTCCACCGACTTCACCTCGGTCGTCAGCCCCGTCGGCCCGAAGGTCACCACCATGCCGGGCTTCAGCACGCCCGTCTCCACCCGCCCCACCGGCACCGTGCCGATGCCGCCGATCTTGTACACGTCCTGCAGCGGCAGCCGCAGGGGCTTGTCCGAGGGCCGCTTCGGCTCCGAGATCTGGTCCAGCGCCTCCAGCAGGGTCGGCCCCTTGTACCAGTCCAGGTTCGTCGACCTCTCGATCATGTTGTCCCCCTCGAACCCCGAGATGGGCACGAACGGGATCTTGTCCGGGTTGTACCCCACCTTCTTCAGATACGACGACACCTCCTTCACGATCTCGTCGTACCTCGCCTTCGAGTACTTGGGGGTCGTCGCGTCCATCTATTCTCATCACAACACAAGCAAACACCCGGCCACCGATTCTTGTTACTCCCTGCGACTACTACTACCACTACTTGTTGCTACTCACCGCTCTACCACCCGCAGCGGTAGAAGAGCAAGAAGAAAAAGAAGCACCAGAAGCATAGAGAGGCTCCCCGTACCTTGTTGCAGCAGCAGATCATCTGCTTCACCCCCAGGGTGAAGGCCAGCAGCGCGTGCTCGCGGGTCTGCCCGTCCTTGGAGATTCCGGCCTCGAAACCACCCGTGGTGGAGTCGATGATCAGGACGGCGCAGTCCGCCTGGGAGGTGCCCGTGATCATGTTCTTGATGAAGTCGCGATGCCCGGGCGCGTCGATCACCGTGCAGTAGTACCTCGTCGTCTCGAACTTCCACAGAGCGATGTCGATCGTGATACCACGCTCCCGCTCCGCCTTCAGCTTGTCCAGCACCCACGCGTACTTGAACGACCTCTTGTTCATCTCCGCCGCCTCCTTCTCGAACCTCTCGATCACACGCTTGTCGATACCACCCAGCTTGTAGATCAGGTGCCCGGTCGTCGTCGACTTCCCAGAGTCGACATGACCGATAACCACGATGTTGATGTGGACCTTCTCTTTGCCCATGACTGCTTGTCTTCTGGGAGCTGTTACCATGGGAAAGGTGTAAGCATTGCCAAAAACTTCAATGGAGAAAATATATATCAAAAGGCTTGGCAAATAATTCGGAGAGGTATTTAATGAAAGAAAACTAATTGACGGAATCATCCACGTCCAAAAAAAACTTTAATGGGGATATGAACGTAGATAAAACGTATGCGATTAGATAAAACACTCATTAATTCCGCTGTAAAAGAGAATCATAAAGACGTCAAGGCAGGCACCCAGCTCTCACTCGTGGAAAAATTCCATTCGTCGTTCACAGCAACACTAATTAATTCTAAAAAAGACGGAAATGAAAGCGATGAGGGGAAATAAATGCGAGCTTGTGCAGTAGTAAAACCTCATAGAAACTCCTGTAACGGGGCGAAATGTACCAGAAAGCAAGAGAACACGTGCGCAAAGGGTAATAATTTTTAACTTTTTATGATTCGTATGGGAAAACACAACCCACTTTCGTTCACAACGAGGAACAATATTCGGTAATGAAACTATAGACTGCACATAATAAAATAACAAAAACGGAGTAAACAGGATTAAATATATTGAACAACTCGAATGACCGAGACGCACGGGATCTGTTAGATACTGTTTCTACTCTATTCGCGCATGCATGGATACATGCGAAGCAGAAAAAACCCGATACGTAGGAACAAACCGAGATGTAGGAAGGCAAAACAATGGACTGTCGAAGGAAGAACGAAGAGGATTTAGCTAAGCCACAGAACAACGCTTCGGCTTCGTCAGATCTAGAAGAAAGCACCCCGTAACTGCTGCTAAGATGGGAAAGGAATGACCGACGCGAAGAAATATTAACTAGATGAGAGGAGAAAGATAGAAAATGAGGCCAGACTTGAACGCCATGAAACAACTCGAACATAAGAAATGTTTTGATCAAAAATACTTGCCGATAATTCTCACCAGGTAGAAAGCCTAACCAACCGAAGAATCAACAGCCTAAGCGCAAGATCAGATACCTCTATAGACAGAAGACGGCAAGACGGGACGAAAAACAGGCGACAGAACGAGCCGAAGAAAGGAGAGCTCGCACAGACGAAGTGAAGACTCGGCTAGCACTAGGCCATGGAAAAGATTGATTGAAGACGGAGAGAGAGATCTCACCTTGAGGCGCAAGGAAGAGACCCCTCTGGAAGAAAGCAGATCGCGAGGCAAACGCCGAGGCCGCTGCAGAGGGTTTGCACGAGAGCCCTACCCGACCCTTATATAGCAATCCCAGTGTGAGGAGCTTCGCTAGGGTTTTTTCTCCACCGTCCGATTTCCCATCGGACGGGTTAGCATCCGACCGTCGACTTCGCCGCCAAAGAAGCCCCTCGGCATGTCAACGTCTGGTTGCGTAGGCCGCAAGTTATCAGTAATCTCTTTTAAACCCTGTACTTTTATATATTTTCTTTATATTCCGTAAAATCTTTTTCTACGTGCACCATGAATATTATACAAATATATATAAATTTCTGGTACTGTCGTTCGAAATAGGAAATTGAGCACTGTACAAGGGAACGAACAAACACCGCATGTCCTCGTTCGATTTTTTTATGGATATGCAAAAAACCCCTACAAACATGTGTATTGTCAACACCCCTAACTCCCAGTATATCCGCAGATAGATTTGTCATTAAAATCGAACGAATTTAAAGATAAATATTTCTGAAAATACCGTATCGCGAATTTAGTCTGGATTTAAAGTAAAAAATTTATATACAAATATAATATAATGGGTAAAAATAAGCAGTAAGTTTGTGATTATTGATTTCTGGCATCAAAAATTTTTAATACATATTACTAAATTATTGTAAAAGTGGGTCCTGTAAAGTTGATGCAATCAACTGCTTCAGAAGTCTCCGAATTAAAAAACAAATCCAAGTGGGTGGCTTTGGGTAAAGTCGAGAGCTAAAAAAAAGTCGAGGGGTTATATTACATTCCCATACTATTTGTTGGGAGTAATCACGATTAATTACGGTTGGTGTTTTAGATTAAAAAAATTAAGCGTGCTATTTTAACATAGGACATAATGTCAGGGGCGTATTTAGAATCGACGTTATTGCACGTGCCACTGCCACCCACCAGGAAAAGTCAACGACTTGGGGACGGATCGGAAGTCTAAAGTGGGTATCAACAGTGCTCAAAGGCCAACTATCGTGTGGGTAAGCTTAACGGCCTAAACAGTTGCTGCAAGAAGAAGGTCAAGAGGCCTTGGAGTGGTCGGTCAACGAAGGGGAAGTCAAGGTCAAAGCTTCTCAGGAACACGAACAGCACAAAAACAGCACCAGCGTTTCTACCACAAGATAAGAAATACTTCAGACCGTAGTCACAAAACGCGCCCGTCATAGGATGTGGTGGGTCAGACGGTCTTCGACGCTGACTTTTGGAAAGATTAGAAGTCTCATATGCAAGTCAACTGTGCTCATAGCTGAATTATTGCGCGGATAAAGTCTGCAGCTTAATCAGTTGCTGCCAAAAGCAGGCCAAAAGCTTCACCAGCACAGTGTTTTGCACCACAAGAGAGGAAATAATTCATGCAGAGATAATAATAATAAAAAAAAAGGCCCATCATGGAATGCGGCGGGTCAGAAGATCTTCGGCGCTGACTTTTGGAAAGATTTACATCAATAAGCCCTAGTAAAAAGAAATGGAGAATCACTGAAGGAGCCAGCACAGCACACCAAATCCTTGCGGCCTTATTCCATAAGCCACCGTTTTCCTTCTCTGTTCCGCTGGAAAGAGCTCTGAATCTTCCTTCCTTCTCATGGACCATGCAGGATGAGAGAGAGAGAGAGAGAGAGAGAAGGGCTAGTAAACCTCGACGTGCCATTGCTTGTTCTTCTTGAGCTGGAGGAGCTTGGCATCCCAGTCCTCGCCCCTCTGCTCTGCAACCCTCTTCAGCGTGTCCTGGATGCCGGGCATCATCCCCTTCAGCCCGCAGAAGTAAATGTGGGCGCCCCCATCCAGGAGCTTGAATATCTCATCGCTGTACTCTTCGATCTTGTCCTGAACATACATCTTACCGCCGTTCTTGTTCTTCTGCTCCCGGCTCAGGGCCCGGTCATATCTGGCAAAAATCCACAGAAAAGAGAACGCATTCTTCACATCCGTCTCAAGAAAACTCAGATCAATTCGCCATCCAGACGCATAATAAGTAATTCCAAGCTGGAACCCACTGCTCGATATGGTCCAAGAACCTACCTGAAATGACCCGGGTGGTCTCGGAGGTAGCCGGAGAACTCATCGTCGTAGAGAAGGCTGTCTTCATTGGCGACCCCCAGGAAGAGCCATGCAAGCCCTGAAAACTTGAACGAAGGGACGTCCTCCATGAACATTCGACGGAGGTATGCCCTGTAGGGCGCGACACCGGTTCCAGTGGCAATCATGATGTGGGTCGCCTTTGGGTCCTCCTCGGGCAGCAGCATGACCTTGCCTGAGGGCCCTAAAATGATAAAAAAAGAGAGAGAAAAGAAGAAGAGTATATTATAATATGATGGATTGTAATGAATGGAACAAGCTCCCATGATTTAAATGGTAAAGAATCGGACAGCACCATAAATGGAAAATAATACAACAAGAGAACATATTGATAGCCCGAAACTTGGGATCTCTACCTGCAAGCTGAATCTTGTCACCCGGTTTTGAGTCGCAGAGAAAGTTGCTGCAGACGCCCTTCTTAGATGGGTCTTCTTTTCCAGTCTCAGGGTCGTAATAAACAGCACGCCGGACGCACAAACTGGCAGTCCTTCCATCAAATGAGTCCCCATACCTGGTGGAAGCAATTGAATACAGCCGAACATTGTGGGGCATACCAGGCTTCTTGGGGTTTTCACCCTGTAAAATGAAAGTGAACAGTGCCATTCATTATAGCTCTAGATTTCAACACAGGAAAGCATATGGATGCAAAGACCATATCAAATGCCAATATCCACATTCAAATGCATCAATTTTACCCTACGAAGAAACAAAAAGGCTCATGTTTCCTCTTTAGTAGGATCAGCATTTCACAGATTATTGGAAACGTTCTATCGATTTTCTCCATCTCATTTCAACAGTCAACGCTACCAAGTGGTTACCAAACAGGAGCAGGCACTGGCAACTACTTGTAGTGGCGGTATCACTTCACCACGACTATCAATGGGGTTTAGGCAAAAAAATCAATCCACCTATGACGCATAGACAGAGCACATGGCTTCCCCACATCCTGCGAGAAAAGGCTGCATCATGCTAGAAATGACGAGGCACAAAGAAACCATACGAAGATATGAAATCCATGAGATTAGAAAAATTATAAAGAGCAACTTCCAAGAATAAAGCCAGGCAGAAGTAAACAAGAGAAACTGCGTGCAAATAAAGAATTAGCTGAAAATATTAAATATTATCAAGGACGTGCAAACATATAAATATATAGATCCAGCTATTTAATCAACAGGGAGAAAGGTTATAATCCTCTAGATTTTTTTTAACATAGTATAGTGAATAGGATCTTACAGGAGGAATAACACCGTAACTCTGCCCTTCCCAGTATGGAAGATTCCCACCATGATCAATCACAATATGGCATGTCTCTCCAGGTGCTTTGGGTCCAACAATCCTCTCAACAGAGACAATAGTCGCAGTGTAAGGTCCCTTTGGTTTATAAAGATTGATAGGAGGCTCTGTCGCGTCCTCAAGTTCCAGGGGATTCACTGCGACCTTACTTTGGCTAGCCTGCTGTACAGACAAGCATACTACCTTCTGCTGCGGTCTTGATCGTGGTTTTGTTGTTTGCCGACCTAACAATGACAGAGACACTGATCGCTGATCATGAAACCTAAGGCTATGTGCCTGAAAAAAAAAAGCAAGAAAAACCAAGCAAAACCCATGAGAAAAATCGCAATTAACATCATGAAGTCACACAATAAATTAAAGACACGTAAATGCTAAACTTACACCATATGGATTGACAAAAATAAGCCTAATCATAAACAGATTCACATGGTATCAGCACAAAAAAAAAAGAGTAGTGCAGCAGCAAGGAAGAATCAAGATAAATCAAGTAAAATGAATCATCATCCACAAAGTGTTAGCTCGTTCATCTGGAACTGCCACTGTGCAAGCACTCACACTAAAATCTAATTCAGTAGCACGTCCCATCACCGATATAGAAAATGACTGCTATGGCTTGACTCTCAAGACGGTGACGGCGTGGTTCAAGAAACCAGCTGTGAACCAGCAAACGATACAAAACAAGAAAGGTTTTCCAGAGGATGCGAACCACATGCATAATGAATAAACGAATAACAGCATCGCTTGCCACGAAAGAAGCTACGGGTGTCGGGATTACAACAGTTGCAGCAGCATCAACATCAACATCAACATCAACATCAAGCTCACCTTAAAACCTACACTCTTCCTGGAAGACGCATCACCCGCGGCAGGCACAGAAAGAGAAGCCTGAAACATCGCAACCGCCACCACAAGTCAGAAAACCCCCGGCTCTCCGATCAAACCAACGGAAACGAGCACGAATCCCAAAATCATTCACCAAAAAAAAGAAGTTGAGAAAGGAGCAGCATGAAAAGAATACAAACCCGAGCTCCAAGCGACGAAGCCATGACTGGATCGACGGCTTGGAGGGAATGTAGAGCTGGAGGAGGGACGATGGATCCCAAGAGCCTTCGTCGTCCCTCCTTTTATGAAGCCCTGTCACAGAAAAACCCCTTAGGAACCGCAAAGGGCCGAGGAGGGGGCAACACGACGACCTTCTCAAAGTGTCCCCCTTCAGCTCTCCTTCAGGTCAACTTCCAATTGGCCCCGGCGTCGGGCACATAGCAAAAAGACTAAAATACCCATTTCACCAACTTTGTTAATATATTTACTGCCACATGCGCAGGGAGGGCAATTAAGCCATTCGGAGTATGGTCTCGGCTCGCCACTCGGAGGGCTTATCCGTAATTTCGCTTCCCCGGCCGTCGGATTCCGCTAAGGGCCACTAATAGGCACTTTTTAAAAAAAAGAAGCCTATGTTACGTCATCTTAAGCGAACAAATCGAACAGCCTTAACGGGCCCGGGCCACGGAGCCCAGCCCAAATCCCTTTCCCAGCCGGGCCTGTGTAGAGAGCGAGAGATACAGAGAGAGAATGGGAGAGATACAAAAAAAGAGAGAGAGAGAGAGAGAGAGAGAGTGGGAGATAGAGAGAGAATGGGAGAGGGAGAGAGAGAGAGAGAGAGAGAGAGAGAGGAGAGGATGAAAGAGAGGGATTCTCCTGCACCGTGAGAGAGTTGCAGACAAAAAAGCCGGAGAAAGTCGAGGGGTTGGAGCTCTGGCATCAATCTTAGAGAAAGACAGCAAGGAATCGCCGGGCGGGTGGTGGTGACTGTGATGGTGGGTGGTGGTGGTGGTGGTGGTGGTGGCGGCGGGAGGACAAGAAGGCTTTTCTCAATTGGCGCCGCCGCTGTCCCTCTCCTCTTCGCGGGGTGCCCTGGCCTTGTCGTCCATGGCCTTCCTGGCGAGCTCGTATCCGGCGAAGTTCATGGCGCCGAGGGGCGCGATCCAGAAGAACCTGGGGACGGCGCCCTTGAAGAGCCCCAGGGGGCCCTCGTTGCGGAGAATGGAGAAGGCCACCACCGACATCGACATCCTCATCCCCTGCGGCGCCGTCATCATCCTCGTCTTCATCACGTCGAACGGCGTCGTCACCACCGCCGCCAGCCCCCCCGACAGCGCCCCCACCGCCACCGTCTCCCACGGCTGCAGATCCCTCTGCAGCACCTTCTGCGCCACCTGAAACACAAAATCCCAGAGAGATCAGATCAGATCAGATCAGAAATCCGAGAGGGGATGAGAGCATCTGCGTCTGTTAGGGCTACAGAACGGAACGGAAGAGAAATCCGAGAGAGACGAGCATCCGTTAGGGTTTGTTTCCTCGCAGGAAGTGATTGATTGATGGATCGAGGGTACCTTCTTGGCCTCGGCGTAGAGGCCCATACCGGCGACGTAGAAGGGGACCTCGCGGCAGAGGGTGGCGCCGGTGCCGCGGAAGAAGCCCCGGAAGCCGTCCTGCTGGAAGGTGCCGACGAGGGCCTCCCCAACATTGTCGAAGATCCCCGCCTGGAGGCGCTGCTTGAGGACCTCGCAGGGGATTCTCACCGCCGTCCCCAGGATCGTGCTGCAGAAGGAGGCCAGAGACTGGACCTGCAAGAGGCAGCCCATGGGGTTTCATCCAAGGTTCATACTTCTGAAGATCTCTCTCTCTCTCTCTCTCTCTCTCTCTTTCTCTCTCTACTGTGGAAGAATGCGGAATCATCAGCCAGCCTGGTATTCTCAGTCTGGAGGAGAGCCAAATCAAGGAAAAACCAGTGGAAACATTCAATCATCCGTCTACTTTTGTGTTCTTCAGGAAGAACAGCCCCACCAGATTTATCAACCCCAGGAGAAAAATCTCTCCATCTCACTCCTCTCAATCTGGCGATCGCCATCGATCAAATAATGGAAATACAAGGGCAGAAAAATTATCAGGCGATCGTGAATCCGGATTCAACAAAGACCAAAATATGAATCTTCACCTGAATTTCTGCGAGTGTGGGTGCAACATTTACTAGCACGAGTTTGCTCACTTCGAAGATGCCTGTGCGCAGGCCATGGCTGCGAGCACAGAGGACAGAGATAAACGCAGGATCACAAGAAGCCGAAGCTTGCCATGAACAGAGGAAGCAGCAAACCTGGAGAATTGCCCGAGAATGGCCGGAATGGAACCCCTGTACAGCCCTCGGACCCCAATCTGGGGGAGCTTCGATATGAGCTCTGGGAATGAGAGAGTGGACGCTTGCACTCTAGTCTGCCAGGTGAAGAACACACATTAGAAACACCACACACACACACACACCCCAGCACCATCTCCTGAGATCAGATGCGAAATATTTTCAAAAACTTGGGTCCGTTAATGCCGATCTTTATCTGTTCATCAGTGTTCTATATTTTTCTTCCATATTTGGTAAAATGATATAAACTCCAAGAGAAACTGATATGTTCATCTATGTCTAATTATTTCTTCATGATAGCCACCATGCATGATCATGCCATATTAGGGCATCCAAGGTTCTAAAACAAGGCGTATTTTGATCGATGCCCAACAATAATAGTAACCTGAGGCAAGGAGGAAGCCTTGCCTTCATTGTGTCAATCGGGTGCATCAAGGAGGTGGACAGAGCGCAGGAGAGGCCGCCGGCCAAAGCAGACTTCAGAACGCTTCCTGCAGATATCTCCACAGGTGGGGGAACAGCTACGACTGTTGCAGCTTCAAACCAGATGCTCCTGCAAGATTGGACGCATCTGATGTCAATATAAATAAGGATAAGGGCACGACCATGTTCTGAGAAAGTCAACCCAGCCACTTTTGAGTAAACAGCCATCTTGCAATGAATAAAAAAAAATCATGAGGTCCAACAAACGGGAACTATTAAAATAAATAAATAAATAAATAATAGTGTGTTCCAACACTATCCTAAGTATTCTACCTTGAACTCGTTCTACCAACAGAATCCTAATTGTGGGGTCAACTGATATTTTACTTAGGATGAATGCTGAACAACCAAGCTTTCGGCCAAGAATTAGTCTTCAAAATTTGAAAAATCTCTTCACGGTTGCTAAACAACCCTTACGCCAAGCATCATGTGTGTATGAAGCGGCCAGAATGACACCAATTCTCTCACACAAAAAATTTGCAAAATATAGCATCTGCTTTGTCATATTATGCCAGTTCAATCATGCTTCTGCATAATGCAACACCATGTCTGTTACAAGATGGGTAAGGTCCATCATATAGTACTTTCCGTCATCAGCCATTTTTTTGTTTTTGAAAGACAGGATGATGATATTTATCTGTTAATTCAGTAATTTCATTAAAAAAAAGGTTGTTGACCCAAGGAATGTCTCATCAAACAACACACGGAGGACAATGATCAATGTGGTGTTTTTCTGTTAGAATTGTATGACAGATTTGACAATAACGATAAATTAGATCTTGTAAATGTCTAACTGCCAAGTGATCTGGTAAATAAATCAAGTACACGTTTCTCAAATGTACGAAGAAAAAATAAAATAAGAAAAATTGAAAATAATGTTCGTAGGACATAGAGCAGCTGATGTCACAAAATTGCGCAAATCATATGCCTTCGATTAATGAGGATCGTATTGTATAATTAAAATAAAGAATCTGATTCAGTGAGTTCAAATCAACACAAGGCATTTCACTACGTTGTCAAATTGCCATACGTGAAACAAGATCTCCAAGAATGGGGTGGCATTGATAACCCAGGTAAAATTAATCAAAAGCTTACTGCCATAAAAGATGTAAATGGCTTGTGGACTCCTTGCAAAAGGGTTTTGCAAGCAGTAAGGAGCACATGGAGTTCTGTCAGCAACTTGCATGCGATTTTATCTCAAAATTGAATGAGAAACTAAACATGAGATAATGCCATTCACATAGCAAGCAAACATTATCATACCGAGGATCATCTTCAAGGCGTTCTGTGGGAAGAAGGAGCATGAAATTTCGAAAATGGCTGTAAGATATGGCCCCTTCAGTGCCCACATTCAAATACCGCATCATAGCAAGTGCATTGTCCTCATCAGCAGGGAGGCCCGCACTTTTTAGAGAAGTCATGATTTGATTCTTCTGCAGTGTTCCTGACTTGCTCAGACAGAGAGTTGTGTAGGCTCGGAGGATGGTAGGCTCCTTCTGTTCCATTAAAGACAAAAATTGTCTCCATCCAATCGATTTTGAAAATAAGTGCCTCCTAGTCCGGTGTAAAAATTCTCGGGCATACTTAGGAGGGAGTTTTCTCTTTTTCATTGCAATTTCCAGATCTTCAAGGGTCACTTGGCCATCACCATCCCTATCAAGCTCTTCGAAGAAACGCCTTCCTGTGTGCATATAGTAATTCCATACATCAGGATTCAAAATTTCAAAGACAGTTTGGGAGCAACATGAGGCGTTCCTCCAGAGAAAACTTATGCATTAAGATCCAACGAATCCGGGCTCCTGTCATAGCAAGTGATGGCAGGATAAAAAGAAATAAATAAACATCTTGAAAAATTGCATTTCATTACTTGTATAATTGCACTGATCACTTTCAATCATTTCTAGCAAAGGAGATGACTACACATTCTGATAACTAAATCGCCACCTTCCAAACGCTAGTCATTCACATTTTTGCCTTCAGAAAGTAAAACAGAATTTTCAACGTTACTGCTTTCCACAATTTTTTTAATGGTATAACTAACAATTTTCCTCCTGAACTAAAGTGACAATGATAGGTTAGTGAACTGGTTGAATAGTTCATAATCAGCGACATAGATATCCCCGATCAAGAGTAATGGGACATAAAGAAAAGAAAAAGAATATTATACGGTCCCAGCATAAACTAATAAAGTTGCATCATCAACATGTCATTATTATGCATTTTCTTGGCAACTGGGTCACAATTTATGCAAGTTTTGCGACTGAAAATGGGCCTTGATTGCAAGTTAGGCATGATCTATCCGCAACGGTGCTTACTTACAAGAACCTTCCTTTGTTCTGTTTTTCAGCTTTATCTTTCCGCTACTTTTTTCTTTAGACCTCGTTTAACCAATCTGATTCAACTCAACCTCTTCTTCTTTTTTTCCGTTTTATTATATTTTCTGTTCTACCTCTCTGTGTATCTATCATCTGAAAATGTGTAGCCAAAGAAAATCTCCGGCCATCACCTTGAACAAATTAAAAGTGTCCCAGCGTCAACTCATATGTACGAAGCAGTTCCAGCGGTCCCATTGATTCTCTGAATATTCACAAATTATGATAAAACATAAGAAACAAAAATCATCTAGACCCTCCAACCAACTTGGAAACCCAATTATTGTCCATCTCTCAAATGATCTCCAACACTGTTGAGTCTCTCTATAGTATAAGTAGATCAGTAAAAGACCAGAACATGGAAGTAGATAAACCCAAATAGCAGGTGCATTTTGACAAAGTTTCTGATGTGAAGCATGCCATGCAAGCAACGAATCATTTCCAAGAATATTACGATCAGAGATTAGGAAAACAGGAAACCCTATTCCTTCTTTGGAAATTCTCTACTTGACAACCAAACAACAATAAATTACAATTTAAAGTAAGGATTATTGACAAACGATTGTTTAAACGTAGAAAATGTAGACATCAAAAGGGAAGGAAGAGGAGCTACGTTGGCCATCAGTAAAGCACAAATTAGTCCAAACTAGCCATAGCCGAAGCACGGCAGGTTCAGATATAACCACTACGTTCTTGTAAACGTAAAAAAATGATGACCGGGGTGGCATAACTTACCTTCCGATTCTGTGTACCTGAAGAAATCCTGAACGGAGAATAGTTTCTTCTTATCGGGATGCTCCTGGGAGGGTCGTCCCAATTGCGGGACGTATTCAACCAGTTCTGCTAGTGAAACGGTTGACAGTGTTGACCTTAAACGCTCGACATTCGACAGAGGGATATTCAGCAGTCCGCTGGCAAGCTTTTGTGCAGAATTGCTGTCTGGTTCTTCCTTACTACTTGTGGAAGCTCCATCCTCACCCTCATCCTTCTCTGGACTAGCTACTCCAACGAGGGTTGCGGGCGGCCCTCCCACTCTGGCAAATCTCATGTTCGATAGAAAGGCGTCAACATTGGGAGTTTTTCCCTTCACAATACCTGCCATTATCTTCAGATGATCAAATTGGGGAGTTGGTGAAGACGATGCAGAAGGCTCGGAACTCTTAGAATCACCATCCCGGGCGCTCTGATCGAAGAACTGGAGGTTCTGCCCCAGACTCTCAAACAGATAACAGACAAAGAGTTCCAGGGACGGGATTCCCCCTTCCTTCGGTTGGTCTGCCCTAGGGTTGCAACGAATCTCAACGTTGCACCTCGTAGATGCACCCTTAGTCTTGTCATCCGCACTCATGGGAGCTGAGAGTGTGTGCTCCTGGGTCACATGCTTCTGGAGGCGCTTCTTCGACGACTTGAACGGGCTCGGAAATGCCTGGACAAAGCTGTTAACCAGGAGAGACCAGGCGGCTGCAAAATGCAAGCAACCCGCGCAGGAAGCGCCGTCTTCCTTCGCATCGCCTCCGTCGTGCACTCTCTTCGGCGAGTCGCCTCTGCGCCCAACGCCTCCCAGGATGGATTTCATCGGGACGTAGAGCACTGCGGGAGACCACTTCCTTCCGGCCTCCTCGGCGACAAGCGACACATCCCGACTGAGCCTCTTCTTTGGCGGCCTCCTCTCCGCCTCCTGCACATGTATTCCGCCGCAGAAGAAATGAAGCTGACCGGCGCCATTCCAGGACGCCGACCACTGGGATTCGAGATCCTTCGCCGCCCGCCGGAAGCCAGATTCGACGGCCTGAAGCGAGTTGACGATGGACTCCACGGGGTCGTGCACGGGAAACATCGCTTCCCTGGCAGCCCAATGATGGCGGGAGGCTCAGATGAGGCACATCCGGCCGGGGAGGAATCGCCGAATTCAAAAGCCCGGATTATCAGCTCCCGGAAGCTAACGACAGCGATCACCGCTAAAACTGGCGATCGGATAAGAAACCCCAAAATACGAGAGCTGGGAGAAGGAAGAGAGAGGGAGAGAGGAGAGAGCTTGGGGCCACCTTCTTCACGATTTCTCTGCAAATCCAGAGCGAGGCTATGGCCACTCGCCGGCTCTGGCCGGAGGAGCTCGGCCTGTGGCTCCGCACAGGCGAGAGAGAGAGAGAGAGAAAGAGAGAGAAAGAGAGAGAGAGAGGAGTTTACGTTCTCCATTTTTTCCTTGCTATTATTGCCAGGCAAATATCAGATGCCTCCGCCTTGGATTTTTAAATTTCCAGTAATCACTAGAGATGAAACAATTTGTAATTGTACCCTCACTAAATGGCGCATTAAACGCGTCTCATATCGTTAGATTAACGATAATTATATCATTTCTGGGATATGGGCCGGCTCCGATTGAGCGTTTGCGTAATCTCCATAGGGCTTTTAACGCAATTTAAATATGTTAGAGTTATTTAAATATTCCTCAGAATACGAGGGAATATTGTGACATTTTGATTTTTTTTAGTGGATAAATTACCGTTCAGCCCCTCTATCCCCGCCTTGCATACGATTCGGATAACGCAGAGATAGAGCTGACGCCATCGTCCGCTCGGATGGCCGCCACCTGTCTACTGACCTCGATGGACCACGATACGAACGCGCGCATCCGACAACCTTCGGTGAGCCTACCGCATGCCCCATCCCCCACCGCTCACCCTACTGGGCAGAACTCTCCTCACAGGAGCCCGCTCTTAGGCGCCCCTCTGGGAGGCGCTGTATAAACCTACAGCATACCGGATGTATTTGGGAATACTTTAAAAATTATTTAATTGTTCTGAGATTCTTTTTTAAAAAATAGGAAATTCATTTTCCTACTGTAGCGGATAACATATAATTTATCATCATTAATTAGATATGACGTCGCGGGATTTCGAGACCACTATTTAAATAATAAATCCTTCACACATTACCCCGTACCACCCTCTCTCTCTCTATCTCTATCTTGAGATATTTTTGGCGATCGTATCATTCAATAAAGATAGGAATTTTTTGAGATATTGTTTTTATATATAAATATATTTATATATTTATTGGTGTTTTATTCCAGGTCAAAATACTTTCAACTTCTTAAAAAATGGCTGATCTGATCAATTGAGAAAATCCGACGGTGGAGATTAAAGCTCCCTAAAGGTGAGAAGTGGAATTAATGCCACGTGGAGAGAAGAAAAAAATAGAAGAAAAATAGGGCTGGAAAGTGGGAAAGTCCCACAGCTTTACCTCTCGGTCTGTGCTTCATTGTCGTCATCTTGGGCCTGGGTGGCGGCCGGAGTTGGTGATCCTCGCCGGCGAGCGGAGGCGCCACGTCAGGATCCGGGAGCAGTCGGGGGAGGGGAAAGCTCTCAGTTTGGCGCCGTCCTCCACCACCACTTCTCGGAGGAACCGGACGGAGTCCTGGCCCGGGCAGGAGGAAGGATCGAAGACAGTATGAGGAGGTCGATGCTTGATGATGACGGCGATGATCGGAGGAGGAGGAGGAGCAGGGGAGATGAGGAGGACCTGAGAAATGTCGGGGAGGTCGGGGGGGCGGGCCCAGCGATCGGGGTCCCACAGGATGGAGCTGTTGAAGGCGAAGCTGTGGAGGTCCAGCGGCGGCGGCGACCCGGACGGTGCCGCGAGATGCCAGCCGACGATCCGGGAGGATCTGCAGACGGGGCCTTCAACCAGGACCTGCCTCCCGCTCGCCGAGACCGACGCCGCCGGCCACGTCCCGAATGCTCTGCAAATCCAGATCAGATAAGAAAAAGATGGCTCGGGATCCGAGTTTCGAACCGAAGAATCAGGAAGGAAACAAAAAAAGAAAACAGTGATCACGAGGGAAGGAGATCACGACATCGGAAAACGTTATTAAAGAGAGCTGTTTCCTGGATCTCATTAAATCCTGCGACTGCTAAATCCTAAACCTTGAATGCTCATTAATGGGCGAACCTGGAAAGAGGAGTTTGGATCACGCTGTATGGAAAGAAAAAAAAAAAGAAAACCGGAGAAGTTCGGACGAATTGTAACTGGTTGTTCTTGAATTTCATGGGAAAGGGCTGGTACCAGATGAAGGAAACACGAGAGTTCGATGTGCAAGAAGCCCATGGATGTCGTTGATGCTTGTGATATGGCCTGGATGATCAGGATTCTTCGATGGAGCCTTCACCGCCCGGGGGGGAGGGGGGTAGGAAGGTGACCTGAATATGGTATCCCTAGAAGCTCTCCTCAGTAATACTACTGCTCTCTCTCTCTCTTTATCTCTCTCTCGCTATCATTTATGTCCGTGTACATAATCTGGGGCAATGGCAGTTCTATATTCTGGGGTGAGACGGAGAAACGCGAAAGAATACAGAGATTTTCGAATTGTGATTTTGGAGATGGAGGGAAAGGCAGAAGCGTACTCGATTTCTCTGATCTCGTCAAAGAACTGGAGATCGTAGGCGTCAGAGAGGGCGGAGAAGTGGACGATCCCGCTGAGACGGTGGTCCTCTATGTGATTGAGGGCGAGGTTCCTCTGGTGGTGGATCTCCGCTTCCGGATCGGGAAATGTCTCTCCGAAAACTAGATGCCTGTACATGACTCCCGTCCTCCTCAAGGTCCTCGCCGTCTGTGCCGCCTCGGAATGGGATTCCACAACGATCCAGAGCAGAGGCGGCGGCACCAGCCTCAGAGTGTTCGCCAATCGCCTCAGGAACAGGTCCTGAAAAGGATCCTTCGCCTTTGTCGTCGTAACGACGATCAGAAGCCTCCGAGGCGGCATCGCTTCTTCCTCCAAGGCGGGGATCGGCTCCGATGAAGCCGGTTTCTCTTCGGAGGAGACCGGAAATGGCTTCGCGGGAGCGGTCGCGTTCACTCTCCTCTGCCGGAGTTCCTCCTCCACGGTGTGGAATTCATCCAGCGCTCCCCATCCACCGGCGATGACGGTCCTTCGATCGGCTATCTGGTCGGAGGAAGGTTTCCCGCCCGACGTCACGAAGCCGACGAAGAATCCCACCACGAAGCACAGCAAGAAGTGGAAGACGCCCTTCTTCCACATCTCATTCCTCGTCAGCCGATTAACTGTTCCCATCTCTCTCTCTCTCTCTCTCTCTCTCTGTTTCTTCCTTCTTCCTTCTCTCTCTAGAGAGAGAGAGAAGAGACTGGGGGAGTGGGAAGAGAGGCCGAAGTGAGAGGCGGTTTTCGTGTGCTGCGACGAGGTGGGGAGGTTGGAGAATGAGATAATTCTAAATTCGGCGCGAACGAGGACGTGCGCGACATCGTGGGCCGGTGGGGCCCATTCCAAAACGTGACTCTTTCCCCCCAGGTTGTTTCCTTCTCGAATCATCGAATGCCACGTGCAGTGCATGTGGAGCCACATGAAGATCAGCACAGTAACTGCCCCCATCGCTCACGTGTGCCATGAAAAGTAGCGCGTTAATGGGCCTGTATGGGCGTGAAAAGCCCAACAAGGCCCACCCACAATGACACTCCAGGCTAGTCCGCTCGAGAGAGAGAGAGAGAAGGGGGGGGCATCCACGTGGCAAAGGATAAATGATCCTGTCCCAGTCTGGAACCCAGACCAGGCCAATTGTCTCCGTTATTGGGCCGGGCTTCGGCCTAGTAGGCCCATTAATCCCCCTGCATCCTAGCCCAACTTGCAGGTCCAACTATATTTTGAAAAAAAAAAGAAGAAAATTCCAGAGATTCCGATCGTGGGGATGTAGATTCAGGGTTACCAATCATCGTCAGATTCATAGTCATCATCATCGGCTTCGACAATGTTGCGCTCCATCCACAGCGGGCACGAGCAGGTGGCCTTCTTGTTCTTCCACTCGGCTCCGCAGCTGTAGCAGAACTCGTGCCCGCACCTGTGATGAAGGAGCTTTTACAGGGTCAACTGCAGGATGAAGGTTTGACTTTGGCGGGATGAGCGTTGAATTTTTTTGCTGTTTATGGATGTTTTCTTGAGGTCAACTGTATGATGAAGTTTTCATGGTGAAGGTTTGATAAGGATGAATGTGTTCAACAGGGTCAACTATATGCAGACATTTTCGTGAGGTCAACTGTAGCAAGAGGCCTTGTGGATGGATGGATGGATATTCTTCATGAAACCAACTGCACGGCAAAGGTCAACTTTATGATGAGGTTTTGCCGAACATAGATATTTCAGTGGGTCAGCTAGAACTCTTCTGCATATAGACATTGTCATGGGACCGGTCAACGGTGCACATATATACTTTCACTGGTTCAACTGGAAGCTTTGCTAAATAGAGATTTTCACAGGGTCAACTTTGCCAAATCCAGATATTTTCAGTGGGCCATCTTGAACTTTTTCGGCATATAGAGCTTTTCACGAGGTCAACTAGACTAGGAAATCTTCCCATGCATATATATATTTCCACCGAGTCAAGTTGAAGCTTTGCTGAATAGAGATATTTTCACAAGGTCAACGCACCTGCAGGTGACGTGGAAGCAGCCCGAAGCCAGCTCGATCATGTGATTGCACTTGACGCACCGCCGCCACATGCTCCTGCTCGCGAGGTGCTGGAGCTTTTCGTCCTCTGCACGGAGCCGATGATAGCGCCATTTGTACACGTTGCAGGAGATCCCAAAATGCCAGGGGACCATGCAGAAGATGCAGAAGAGCCCGCTGCAGCTGAGGCACTTCCTGAGCCCCGGCTCATCGGTGGCGGCGCCGCCACTAGAAGAGGAGCCGCGATCGGGCCGAGCCGCCTCGCTCCTCGCCATGAGAGCGGAGCACCTCGGATATGGGCAGTAGATCTTCTCTGCGGGGGGGATGGAGGCCTCTGCTATGCGCTGGGCCATGGTCTCTGCAAGCTTCTGGGTGAGAAAGCTCCTGGAGCTCGCCGTAGTCAACATGGTCTTGCAGCCATCAGAGGGGCAACCGGGGAGGGCTCCATGGAGAAGCTTCACCTGCACGTGCTGCCTCATGCAGGCGAAGCAGAAACGGTGGCGGCAGCCCTCGACTTGGAAGATATGGGCGGGGTCGGTGTCTTCCATGCAGATGGCGCAGTTCTCCTTCGGGGGGTCGTTGACTCTGGGCTTGGTTGACTTTGCGAGGTGGGCGTCGATGGCGTCCCTCGCCAGTCTGAAGACGAATTGGATGTCGCAGCGCGGGAGAAGGAAGGTCTCGTGGGTTTCGAGCTTCCGCAGCATGTTGAGCGCCTGATGGATCACGTCGGAGACGCTGTGCTGCTTCACAACCCATCTGCCATTAATCTGCAGGAGAAGCTAGAAGGTTTCATCTCCGTCATCTGACATTTTTTTTCAAAAAAAAAAAAAAAAAAAAAACCTAGAACAGTTTAAAGAACTGAAACCAGCAACGAAAATTTGAGGGATGACATATGGTTTGTTGAGTGTATGTAAAAGATGTATCTGCGCGGATTGATTATATGAAGTAAACAATCCCTGCCCTAATCTTCCATTAATCTCCAGAAGAAGCTAAAGAGCTTCGGCTCCTTCATCTGGATTTTTTTTTCTCTTAAAAAACAAAGGAGCAGAAGAGTTTAAAGAACAAGGTGGAATGAATCGGAAGAGTAAGGCAATCGGATCCTGTGAGAAAGACCAGGTGGACATTAAAATCAATAATTTTTGCTAATTTATCTTTTTCTGTGAGGAGAGAGGCACAAAAACTGAATGAGATCGAATTTAAAATTTTCTTTTGATCAATATGACCAAAGTTCTCGGCCTTCCTAGATCAATGCGTGAGTTATTTGTTAGAAGGTCTAAAGGTAATATTGTAGGGTTCGTCCTCATCTAAAGGATGTTCAAGGTAAATGAAGGAGTGCGCCGTTCCTCCCCTCTGTCCTCCATGACCGAGGAAGTTTCACCTCCATGTCCGTGTTCTCAATGAATCTTTATTTCTCAACACTATTAAAGGTCAAAGTTAGATTCCACGCACACAAGAACCAGCTCAGAGTAGAAAGCAACACTTTTATCAAAGATAAGACTGCGTTTTTAAAAGATTCATTCTGTTTGAGAGATTGAATTGATAGAACAGTCAGGAGTCAAGAGCATCCTGAGATGGTGGTATTGTCTAATTGATCTTTTCTCCATCACCACGGGTTTTTTTATTACTTTTTTTCTAATTTCTTATTCTCTTTGTCAGAAACAAGGTACATAATTCATTTAAACAAGGGTCAATTTTTCATGGAATTCATTTAAACACTGCATTAATGATTTTCATTGAATCATCCTTCAACAATAGCAAGGAGAAAAGCCAGAAACATAAAATGGGAACAAATTTAGTTTTCCACAAGTCATTGGAAAACAAGAACAAGAAAAGACTAAGAAGATGATGGATGCAGATGAAAGCGAAAAGAGCATGATTCTGTCACTGTGGGAGCTCGTGATCTAAGAAAGGGATAAGCGATGAACTTTGAGGGAGTGTACTAAAATTTAGGATAAGAAGTCGGTGTATCTCAATGAAATGAACGAATAATAACTGGTATACTGTGCATATCCTAGCCTAAGGCATAATCATCATGTTTTTATATCATCAGAAAATGGATAGAGTAAACAGCTTTTCCTTCGTGTATTAAACTAAGAATTAAATTGCATAACAACTCATCTAATCCCAATCCACGTGATTCTTACTCATTAAGGCTGGACATTACATACAAAGAAATATAGAAGGGCCCATTGTCTCTTATGGGGCCGAAGGAGGCTGTTACCAACTCTATGCAAAATTGTATGTAATTTTTCTTCTTTCCATCATTCCTTAAATTATCCTTTGTATTTTCATCAATTCTACTTAGGAGGAGCTAATCTAGAACACATTTTCAAAATGGAAAAAAAGAAAAGAATGTAAGTTAATGCGATGGGAACGTAGAGAATCCGACTGATAGAAACGCCAGTTTTATTAATCTTCTTGACATCATTCCTTAGAATATCCTTTGAATTTTCTCAAAATATCCTAAGAAATGTCCTTTGCATTTTCTTCAGAAATGGGATAAAAAGAATGCATGCTAATGTGCGGGAAAGTATCATTAGTTTAATGGCTCCCATCTCGTTGTTGTAAAAGATACTCAGTTTCTTTCAAAATTCCTATAAATAAATGAAACCTAAAGAGTAGCATGTCCCGGGCTCACCATACGAGCTCCAACCAAAGTGCTATTGTCCTGTCGTCTTCTCCCATCGGAAGATCTAATTCCATTCAACCCTTTTTGAAAATGTGTCACTGAAACACTAACAGCAGACCGAACGAATAGGCTTGAACAATCTAAATGAGACGATTAAACGGGGATGAGACATTCACTTACGTGGTTAAAGAGGGCTGCGTGGTGAAAGAAGATATGCAGCCTACGTATACCTAACGAGAGGGCTGCGTTTAGACCCTCCATCAGCGCCCTTGTCTCCACTACCTTCTGGCTGACCCTGGGGCCGGTCGTTGGCTTCTGTATCTTCAGGATCTGGTTTCCCAGAGGATCGCAGATAGCGACTCCGAGAGCCGACACGTACTCCCCGACGGAGCCAGGGTTGGGCTCGCATAGGCCTTTGAAGTACAGCCTGAAGGACTCCTCTTCTCCGAAACCCTGCTCTATCGGCCTCTCAAAAAAATCCCCATTATGTTCCCACTCATCGTCGGGTACAAGCGAGAGATCACGCGCGAACCTCCTGTCGTGAGCTTGCCGCAGGAGTTCCAGAGAGATCCGCTGCATCTCCTCTCGGCAGTGAACCGCGTCCCTGTATTCCAGCTGGAAGCGCTCCAACTCCACGTCCTGCAACATCATGGGAAGGGAGACGTCGTCCTCCCTCTCGCCGGCAGGGCCAGGTGCTAGAACGGGAAGGGGAGGAGTCTCCAAGGACCGGTTCTGGTGAACAGACGAGGCCGCCATGGCCTCCTCCAATTGAAGACGGAAGGCCATTTCCAGGTCGGATTCCTCCTGCGTCGCCGCCATCAATTCTCGGCGCTGGTTCTCCACCAACACCTCGAGGTGGTGGTCCTCCATGGAAGAGCCAAAGGCGAAGAGCAGTAGGAAGACTGGACGTAGGAAGGAGTTGAGACGACCGCAGGCGGTGGGACCGGGGGAGACCGTTACGAGGGCAGGGGTTCTAAAGGAATCCCTATTGGGCCTTTTAGGCCTTCCACTAGAGGATTTTTCATAAAAAGCCCAATTACGACCCCAGTTCTTATATAAAAATACGTGGGCGTCGATAAAGGCAAATTATTAGGTTGCCGGTGGCCGAGTCACCGGGTCGACCCATCCGTCTCGACGTGCCAACTCGGAAAATCGGACCGGGTTGATTTTCCTGGTTGGCCCGGTCCGCGACCGGTTTGACGCCGGCGTGGGGCCGCTCCCAGGGCGAGGATGAGGGGATAGGGGGATCATGCACCGTCCGTTGGGTGGAACCCATGGCGCTGTGGGCTCCTCTATGACGACCACGTGGCTGTTGGTTTTTGTGGGCCCCAACTCTTCTTTGCTACGCAACCGCCGAACGGGTTAGAAGGCTAGTTATAAAAACGGACGGCACAGATAAAGAAAGGTCCTCATCCCAGTCGTCTCCTTCCTCCGTCGTTCTCCAGCGTCCGATCGCGTCCCCATTCAGAGGGGAAGGGAGGGATTCCGTCGATCCTCGGCTCCTCCTCTGGCACGGCGCGCGCCAAATATACAAAAGGAGGCTCCCACGGAGGTCTTCTTGGTCGGTCCTCAGGTGAGGGTGAGGGCGGGCTGATCTTCCACCTCCCGCAGGCCAGATCTAGGGCTTGATTTCGGGACGCTAGGTTAGTGTTTGGCGTGGCTCTTCTCTGATCAATTTTTGTCATCGGGGGATCGTGTGATGGAGCTAGGGTTCCGTGCGGGATGGCTGAGTCGTCGGCTCCGGGTCAGGGGCCTTCAAGCCCCGAGGCGGGTGGTAGCCACGAGTATGCTGGCGAGGGGAGCCCGCAGTCGAATGTTCGGGAGCAGGATCGTTTCCTCCCGATCGCTAACATTGGCAGAATCATGAAGAAGGCGCTCCCTGCTAATGCGAAAATTGCCAAGGATGCCAAGGAGACTGTTCAAGAGTGTGTTTCTGAGTTCATCAGCTTCATCACCAGCGAGTGAGATCTGATTTTCCCTTATTTATTCCGCTCGTCGCCAACGTTATTCTTGGATGGGAACTCCACTCTTATTCTCAAACTCATGTTGTCTGAATTTACCGGTGCAGGGCATGCGACAAGTGTCAGAAAGAGAAGCGCAAGACGATAAACGGGGACGATCTACTCTGGGCCATGGCCACGTTAGGGTTTGAGGAATACATCGAGCCACTTAGAATCTACCTGCAGAAATATAGAGAGGTGCCTTTCATATAAGCCTTTTACCTGTCATTTCCCACGTTTCTTGTCAATTTAGTTCTAATTATTTTTCTATTTCTTCCCTTGTCTTCTATTACGTTTCGCGATGTCTGTTCGGCTACAGCTGGAGGTAATGCTTTTATCGCTATTCGTTACGTGGTTGTTATTTATTCAGTTAAATAGCCTCCTATGGATGTAGTCAAACAGTTTCCAAATTCTCCTTGGAAATCGAATTTTGACAGGGCGACTCAAAAGGATCTTCAAAGAAAGAGGGGAGCGGTTCCCAGAGTGGAAATCTATCTGCTTCAGCCTCTCAGGTTGAAATCTATCTGCTTTTTTCTGTTTCATCTTGTACGCGAAGTTGACAGATGCAAGGGGCTATTAGGCAGAACACGAACTACATGTATCCTCAGTCGATATTTCTTCTGTCAGATTCTTTTTAAAAAAATTCTTAATACTAGAAGAAAAGGGATAAAAACACTAATGATTCAAATCACGAGTTGCTAAATCCGCCCGATCTACTTGTAGTGCTGTTTCCTTTGCATTTCAGTATTTTTTGTTCTCTTTCCTGGGGATCAATAATCTGAAGTTTCAGCGTTCGTTCGTCTCTCATGTTTGTATGTATGAGCCTTATCTCGCTCAAAACCGGCCTCTTTCAGGATCAGATCATTTTTTGTCTTGATTTCCATTCACATAGAGACATTTACGCCATTTTCAGAAACATTTATTCACCGAAAGCATTTATGAACTTTTCTCTTATCATGTCATCACTGCTACTCAACTTCCTCCTGTGCCGTTATGATCACGTGCAGACTTATCCTAGTCCCATTTTCGAAGAGCAGACATCACTTTTGAGTTGTTAGTATGGCTCATCGTTAATGTCTTCTACATATATCATCCTAATGTTGATCAATGTTCTACTTTTTGTATGATACCATCTATAAAAGAAACTAATGATAAGAAGTTGAAAAGAAATTGCACCTCTAAACTTTTATAACTTTACTAACGTCAAAAATCCTATGGACCGACTAAAAAAGTAAAATACTGTAATATCATGGAAAATTGACTCAGAAAAGTTAGAAAATTAGCTTTCTCCGTTTTGATGATCTGAAATATGAAACTGTGCTCATATGTTCCATGTTGTTTGGTTTTATAATGGTTTTATAATGTTGTTTGGTTTCATGTTCCTGCTGGGTTATGTGGGAACCGATTTTCTTAAAGGGCTCGATTATGAGCCCTCAATGAAGACCAATGTATGGGCAAAAGAAGGCCCTCGGCGTCCATTCTTCCAATCCTCGCTGTGGCCAGCACGCAAATAAAGGACTGTAACGATCTAATCTTCCTAGCCTTGCCCTCTGCAGGGTCCTGACATGATGCAATCTCAAGGCCAGTACCTCAACGGCTCTGGAGGGAGGAACTGAGTGGGCCCGGCTCCTCCAGGTCATTCATTCCCCACACCCAGAGCTGCTTAACATAGTCTCTTCATATTGTATCCCCCCTCATACATTCCATTAGTCGGTGCGACTTTCATTAATAGCATGTGCATTATCATCCTCCTGATCAACTAGAGACCTCCGCTGGTAGGCTCCTCAGCTCCTGTAGCGTTGTATCTCCTGGGCTTGGCCCGGAAATTTTCTCAGGCCCGGTTCCTGAGCAGGTTCGCCCTTGTCCTGCTGGTCCCTCCTCCTCTGTTGCATGTTGAACCGGGCCTGGCCCGGCAGAAAAGCCCGGAAAACAGCTCCGGCCCGGGGCCGGGTTCAGCTGTGAACGATAATCGTGGGGAATGTACAAGGAACAAAGTCCTCGTGTGTAGCCTTCGTATCACCATTTATTGTTCATTTAATTTTAAATAAGAAAATACTAGGTTATAGTTGAGTGTTTTTCCTTTTTGTTAAAAAATAAAATCAACTTGACCACGTTTCGACCTATCATGTCCTCGTTGACCATTCTTTTATAATTTCCAAAGCGTGGATCGTTTAGAAGGTCTGGTCGTCCCCATTTTGGTGGTCTGTCGGCGAGTGAGTCGGCGCACGTGCGTCTGATCCCGCGAATTCTCCACTGGCCCGCTACCGCGTGAGGCCCAGCGGGCGGGGGCGTTGCGATCAGATCTCCTGGCGCGGTCAACGCCTCCGGTGTTATCACGTGCGAATTTATGGCTCTGTGAGAGAAGGCTGGAATGCATTTCTCGGAATGAGACGAATGGGTTACGCAAGAGGGAAGAGTTTTGGGCTTTGAGGAGGAGCTTGTGAGTGAGTGGGGCCGCTTCCCTTTCACCACCGCCGGGGACAAGAAGAGGTGGCAGCTACCTCACTCCTGCCGACCTCTCCCCTCTCTCTCTCTCTCTCTCTCTCTCTCTCTCTCCATCTATCTCTATCTGTCTGTCTTTCTCTCTCTATCTCTATATCTCTCTCTGTCTCTGTCTCTCTCTCTCTCTCTCTCTCTCTGTGGGGATTCTGCGATTTTCGGACGCCTTCGTCCTCCTTCCAGTCGGCCCTGCCGCACAGGACGCACCGACATACAAGCGCCGAGAAAGGCGCTGTCTCAGATGTTCCCTACTCGGATTCGATCCTAGTTCTGGAGCCTGGAATCGCCGCGAGCGGTGGTGAGAGGAGCGGTGGGAAGAAGAATCACATAGAGAGAGAGAGAGTGTGTGTCGAAGCGGAGAGGAGGGGAAGGCGGCGATTGGGCGGTCGGTGGGGGAGGATGATGGCGGAGAAGGCGAAGGGCAGGGCGAGCAGCCAGATGTTCACGCTGGGGCTGGTGATGGCCTGGTACTCGTCCAACATTGGGGTGCTTCTGCTCAACAAGTACCTGCTCAGCAACTACGGATTCAAGTACCCGATCTTCCTCACCATGTGCCACATGTCCGCCTGCTCCCTGCTCAGCTATTTCGCCATCGCCTGGATGAAGCTCGTGCCAATGCAGATCGTGCGCTCCCGCGTCCAGTATGCCAAGATCGCCGCCCTCAGCCTCATATTCTGCGGCTCCGTTGTCAGTGGCAACATCTCTCTTCGATTCCTCCCGGTCTCCTTCAATCAGGCCATTGGCGCCACCACCCCCTTCTTTACGGCCGTCTTTGCTTGCATTATGACCGTCCGCGGAGAGACCTGGCTCACATATGCGACTCTCGTCCCTGTTGTCGCTGGGGTCATCATTGCCAGCGGGGTGGGTGATTCGCCTGTTATCGCGGAGTTTTCCCTCTTCTTCATGTTATCATTCTCTGATCTGTGGATCGTTTTTCATTCTTCTTCTTGCATAGATCGTCTGTTTTGAGATCTGTCGGTCGAATTTCATCGCATAGCCCAGAAGCTATTCGTCATAACTCAGCAAATGTCCTTCAGATGCTTCCGTTTTTTGTTTATTCTTCCGTCTTACTTGGCAATCTTCTACCCGCCCACGAGCTTCATTGATTTCCCTGTTTTTTTCTGGTTTCGTCCTCCAGTTTTATTTTCGCATGTCACCTGTTGAGATGTTTCTGCTCAGATTCTGTGTTTTATACTCTCTTTTTTCTCCTTCTGGTTTGTTTGATCCATTAGTTCCTTTTTACTTGGAAAATGTTGTTTGGTACCCGTGGATCAATGTTGTCATTAGATCTGTGATTTGATAACTGAACAGAATTATGTGGTTTGTACCACTGAAACGACGCAGAGAATATAAACTGTATGTCTTCTGTCGTCCTCTATTAGAGTCCACTGTCATTTGGTTCTTCTCTTCTTCTAGTGTTGCTGCTATATTTTTTAAACATTAATGAATTAAGAGTTGAAAACCGTGTGTACAACATACCGACTTCGGTGTGCACTTTATGATGAATAATAGTTATTCTTCTAAGTATGTATGCAATGGTTTCTATCATTTATTGGGACGAGATACCCTTATTTTCTTCTTCTTTTTCCTGGCAAATTCGTTGGTGTGAGTCCGGTAACTAACGTTGGACTTGTTCATGCTCTCTATGCCATTCATCTGGTGACTATACTTAAGAAAAAGTTTTTTTGCCATTGCTGGTAAAGATCTTGCTCACATTTTGCACTCATGGAATTTTAGAACGACATGATCAGAGGTATTCTGATGAAAAATTTGAACTCAGAAGTGTCTAGTTATAGCATTCTGATAGTTTATAACTCCACTTTATTAGCGACTTTTATCTTGATATTATGATTTTTACATGCAGGGTGAGCCGAGTTTCCATTTATTTGGATTTATAATGTGCGTCGGTGCCACTGCTGCAAGAGCACTCAAATCTGTGCTACAAGGGATCTTACTATCTTCTGAGGGGTAACCTTCTCTTCAACTTTACTTTCTGTCGGACCCAAGTTTTTTTTAATCTGTTTACAACCCATATAATTTGCGAAACTTCGTCAGCACCTTTCCATCAATACTGATATCCTGGGAGTTTTAGATCATCAGAAATAAAAAATGATCGGTAGTAATGGGCTGTATCTTTTGTTTATATTCTAGGGAAAAGCTCAATTCAATGAATCTTCTTCTGTACATGGCTCCAACCGCTGTTGTCTTCTTGCTTCCTGCAACGCTTATCATGGAAGAGAATGTGGTTGGCCTCACATTAGCGCTTGCTAGAGAAGATGTCAGGATTGTTTGGTACCTGCTCTTCAATTCTGCCTTGGCATATTTTGTGAACCTGAGCAACTTCTTGGTCACCAAGCATACAAGTGCTTTGACCCTTCAGGTACACTCCATTCTACTCTCCGTCCATGTAAATAGAGCTTCTTACTTTAACCAGGGAGAGCTGGTTTACCTTAAACCTGCACATACTCTTTTGCCTCACTCAATAACAGCTGTGGTGGGGAAGGGAAAAAAGTAAGAAAAAATCATTTGGATCTGAGAGGGACTCTCTGTACCGGAAGATGTCTTGTTAATTGTTTGTATATTTCTTATAGTTCTTGAGTTCATTCGGTTGGCATGCGTTTTCTGATTGAAGAATATTGTATTGTTTCAAAGGAGAAAACAACAGCACTTGGAAGGATATTAAGATGTCAATGTGTTGTTATAGTACATGATGTCTTGTTAATCTGAACCATGATAAAAATCTATGTGCATGCCCACATATATTTAAAAAACGATGCAGATTGAAAATCTAGTTGAATAATTGATTATGTCGTCGATTATCTAAAAATATATTGAGCATTTATTGGATGTCGACAGAACTGTATTATCTAAAAATGGTGCCCTTCAAATGACTGGTCTGGAAGACCGGGTGTGTTAGCTACTGCCCAGAAGACAATAAACCATCAAGGACTGGCTGCATCCAAAAATAAGGGCACCCTACGATTGTTCTGGTCTTCTTGTATCCTTCGGTTTCCATAAATATTCTTTATCAGTCCATCGAATAGTATCCCTCGCGTTTCCATTGATATTTCGAATCAATTAAATCATAATCTTGTCTCCTTTTATTTTCCATTAAAATTATTTATAAATTAACCAGACCATAATCTATGTTCTTGTAACCTTCGTGCTTCCATTAATGTGTTCCGATTGATCAAACCGAAATCTTGTGTCTACTCGCATTTTCCATTTAGCTTCTATATAAATTAGCCAAACCATAGATTTGGGTCTCCTTGCACGTTGACCAAACGATTATATCCTAAACTTTCCAACAACAAACACATTATTGAGGCAAGTTTAAGTTTCATGAAGGTCAGGAAGTAGTTTTCGATAAAGATAATGGATCACATGAAGAAGTGTATTTTGGATCACGTGCCTATGGCAGCCTCCCATGGGGAGATACTGTGGGTCCAATGGTGTTGCTTCTATGATCAAGGCTCTGTGGGTCTTCCTCAGGGTTCCACTGTTTTTTTCATGGGATGGGATATTTTTTTCTGGAAATAAATGCGGAATCCCATCGTGAATTATCCTGAAAAAAGCTGATTTTCTTCCCCATTTATTCTAGATAAAATTCTTTAAAAAATCCGTGGTCCTCTCACTGCATCTTCTTCCCATATGACACTCTCAATCGATTCTAAGCTCATCCATGTCTCCCTATATATATCCAGGTTCTTGGGAATGCCAAGGGAGCTGTGGCCGTGGTCGTCTCGATCCTGATCTTCAGGAACCCCATTTCCGTTACTGGGATGCTCGGCTACACCCTCACGGTCATCGGAGTAATTCTGTACAGTGAGGTGAAGAAGCGCGGCAAATGATCGCCATTGAAAGCTCATCTGGTGATCCTGGAGAGAGCTGCTAACCTGGTGATGTGTTCTTCCCCAAAATTCTTTTGCTGGAGATTGGCAGAGGGTTTCTGCCTGTTTCCGCCACCAAATCGTTATAAAGTTACCACGGGGGACAGGAATTCATTCGTCAAATATCATTTCTTCTCTTTCTCTGCAATTTTTTTGGGAGAGTCTAGTGAGAGAGAGAGAGAGAGAGATGGGTTGACTCGACCCACTGTTCTTTTTGTGTTTTTTTGACCTGATTGATGGAACAGAGCTCGAAGGGTCGTGGTGCTCTTGAATTCTTTAGATGGTGATGACGATGATGATAATGATGGTGCTATTTTCTCTCTGTGAACCATTTTTTCAGTAATTGTCGGAGGATGGAGTTGTCTTCACAGAAGTCAACGGCTGGTAATCATGAAGATTATGTGCCAGAGCTGGTCCTTCACGTGATGAAAAAAAAAATCGCTTCCTTTTTGTTCAGTTAATGGTAGAGAGAGAGAGAGAGAGAGAGAGAGAGAGAGGCGGCGGTGGGCACGGGACCCACCAGGGATCACGAGCAGATGCACCGGAGATGGCAGAGCGCCGCCGCCAGTCCCTCCATCGGAATTCATTATCCAAAGAATCCACGGAGATGGGGAGACTTAGGTGCATTGGAGAGCCCTGCGGTGGGCCCTACTTCGCCGGTTTTCTGTTTAGTTATTTACAGAGCTGAGGCGGCGCCGCCGCAGCAGACAGAGGCCCCGCCGGCACCCCAAAGGAAAGCTCCCCGGAGTCGGCGGCGCCGCCACGGAACCCGATTCCCTCCCAGGTTAGTGAAGCTGAGTCTAGTCAGTAGTTATTTTACCCCTTTCTATTTTTGGATTCAATTATCTGGTCAGCAGGGAAAACCTGGTTCGTGGCGGTTTTTTTTTCCCGGGGTGGGGAGGGGGGATCGAAGAAGAAGAAGAAGAAGAAGAAGCTCTCTTTCTCTCTCTAGAACAGGAAGCTGTTGACCAGGCCGTGCCAGTAGAACTCCCTCCCTGGATCCACCGCCAGATTCCCATCTCCCATGCCCATTAAGAGGTTCCCATCTCCGTCCATGCTCCTACAGGAAGAAGGCTCTCTCATGAGCGGCGGCGCCGCCGCCGGTGCACCGTCGAGCTGCCAGAAGGGTGGCGGCGGCGCCTGCCCACTGATCCCGTAGAGGTGGCCGCCGGCGAAGCTGGCCTCCTGGAGGTCGAGAAGAAACCCGGCGGGAGGCGGCGGCGGCGGCGGCGGCAGGGGAGTGTCGGCGGGAGGCTGCTGGCGCCGGGGAATCTTCCTCGAGGAGGAGGGAGAAGACAGGGAGCGCCTGGTCTTCCTGCCGCCGCCGCCCACCGGAATATTCCTCAGAGATCCTCCCCTGGTCCAGAATCTCCGGCAGGCCCTGCAGAAGTACCTGGGCTGGGAGAGGGAGTAGTTGTTGTAGTAGCAGAACTTGGTGTTGGTGGACTCGCAGCGGGGGCATCTCGCCGCCTGCTCCGCCGGAGCCCTCGCCCCTCTCTCCTGCTGCAGCGGCCGCGCCGCCACCCCCGCCGCCACCGCCATGCAGCCCAGCAGCTCCCCCATCGTGTTCCCCACGACCATCGCCTGAATGGAGCCAGAGAGAGAACTCACACCACGAGAGAGAGCGAGAGCGAGCGAGCGAGCGAGAGAGAGAGAGAGAGAGAGAGAGAGAGAGAGAGAGAGAGAGAGAGAGAGAGAGGGGAGAGAGGAGAGAGAGAGAGAGAGAGAGAGAGAGAGAGAGAGAGAGAGAGAGAGAGAGAGAGAGAGAGAGAGCACCTGTTGCTGTGGAGTGGAGATCTCCATCTACGCGGATGATGAAGCAAGGCTCTCGTATCGTCTGTTGAAGAGAGATGGAACCACCGCAGTGCCTGGACACCTGCGGGTTATATATATATTTATTCATGTACTAGAGCCTACTTGAAGAGAGAGAGAGAGAGAGAGAGAGAGAGAGAGAGATCTCGCTCTCTTGTCTACATATTGGTGCATTGGCAGCGGGGGGGCAAGGGGCCCACAAGGCACCGACGACTGTCATTGACTAGTCAAATATCCGTTAAAGCTACAAATCGATTGAAATACCCGAGACCTGGACTGTCCGTTCTGATAGGACAGTGAGCCGAGCCAGATCGGACGGCTCATCGTTCCCCGCAAGCCGACGGCGACCGGACGATCTCCGGGTGACGTCAGCGCCGCGGCGGAGGATCGGCCGTCGCAGCCCTCGAGAGCGACAGCAGCTCTCGCCAGAGGGCTGCGATCATGTCGGTGGCTCGGAAACCTCTGTCACGTGACGACTGGCCCTTCCACCAGATCCGAGCTGCCAAATCTGGAATATTTCGGTTTTCGAGACGGAAGAACCCAATTTCGTCTCTTGCCGCCGTCGGGCCGACAAACTGTGGGCCCGCGCAGGCTTCCGCGGCGGCGGCGGCTTCGTCGGCAATTGTCATCTGAGAAAAACGGGCCCTTCCAATCGACCGGCCCGGAGTTTCAGTGTCGGGCTTTTTTCCGAGTAAAAACGGGCCTATAATGGGGGAATCGGTCCAGCCCGACCCGGCCCGTTCCACCTCACATGTGCCACCTTCCCAGGAGGCCCAAGACGGAAGCAGTAGAGACCTGCCAACAGACGCCAAATCCACATCTCTCCAAAGTTCTTCTCAATGCATCAGATATATGTACAACGAACAGAGACAGGGATAGGGGAGAGAGAGAGAGGAGAGAGAGAGAGAGAGAGAGAGAGAGAGAGAGAGAGAGAGAGAGAGAGAGTCTCACAGTGTGCAGAGGGGGCAGCGATATCAGAGGAAACTGGTCAAGGGGAGACCTTGAACGGAGGCTGCTTCTGTCAGCTCCCTCTACAACAGAAGAACAAGACAACTCATGAGAAAATCCATCCGCTAAATTAGAACATTTTTCTTCTAATTATGCTTTCGGTGCTAAGAAGAATCGGGTGGAGGAACTGCTTAGGGTTTCTCTCTCTCTCTCTCTCTCTCCTGTCTCAGGACATTCGAAGCCACCGGAGTTGGGTCGGGGCTCGTTGTTCGCAGCAAAACTAGGGTTCTATAATTTCTCATGCTGGAAGTGGACCCCAGATCCCTAGCTCTCATCGTCTCTTTCTAGAAATTTTACTACTAGGGGTTGACCGAATGAGGAAAAATTCTTTGGAAAACATGGGCATTGAGAAATGACAGCTGGAGTTCCTTAAATCGGGCTTCTTTGTTCTAACCACAACAGTTGACTAGGTCTGAGAAGCGGAGGTCGACCGCAAGTCTCCAGTTGGCCAGGCCCGAGATCTCTAGCTCTCACTGATATCATCTATAAAAATTCGCCTAGAAAAATGCTGGGTCAAAGAACATGGATCCTCAGAAATCACAGCCGCCATCTCTGGAATGCCCACAAAAATAGAAATAATGAGGACCATCACAGGGCAAAAAAACGAGGATTTCGTACCTGTATCTGGGTAGTGATGATCCCAGGACCCTAATTTCCAAGAAGAAAAAATATATAAATTAAATTTCAGATTAAAAAAAAGCATTTTCTCCCATATCGGGCACTTAAAGCTCTTCACTCACTTCGAATCGCTTCTCCTCCCAGGAAACCTCCTTCCACGATTTCACATGCAAATCCTCCCATGACCTCGGGACTTGGATCGTCTCAACGTGCTGCAGAAGCCTCAAGCTGTCTGATTCAGTGCAGAAGGAAACTCCAAGATTTCTTATTAAATTTATAATATGATATAATATAATTCAAATCATCATTAACTGTGTGAGGAATCTTACTGGTAAGAAAAGCTTCTTCCCAGAGATCACGGTCAGCCCAGGATGGCGCAACCTCTCGAAAATATATTCCCCTTTTAGAACAAATCCTGCAGAAAAAAGGAGGCATCGTAACGCAAAGCTTGCCGAAGGCTTTGTACTCTCGTCTGATTAATGGCGAAAGAACCACTTTTTAGTCAACAGAATGCTTGCGGTTGGAGCCTTAACCAGAACATCGGCATTCAAAAAGACGGCTAATCATGGAGCTAATGAGAATTGATCGTGGGTTTATGAATAATCTCACGTTGACTTTCATTCGCTTGGATTCCCAGATCCAACCTTCGGCTGATTCATTTCGAGCCCAAGAAAAAAATGATCAGATCATGCCACTTGAAAGAGGAGTTCTTACTCTATAACCAGCTGACGAACGATTCCCGGGAGGATCCCATCACTAACAGGAGCTGTCTGCACTTCTACCGAGTATTGCCCCCCTGAAACACCCTGTGATTCGCTCGATTCAGTGCCATCAACCTGTTGCATGCATAAAAATCAACGAACAATCTTGCTGATTAAGTACCCCAAGAATCATCAGGCTCTAGCCGACGGGGGCAGGGGGAATGGATCTAATCGGACCAAAGCTTTGACCAATAGAATCTATAGTGAGATGAGTAGAACAAAGAAGACTTCCAGGGTCTGTTCTAGTGAGATGCGTAATCCTGGAGATTTTCTACTGATATTCTCGTGCTCTGTATAAAATCCAAGCCAGCATGTCGGATGCTTTGAACTCTGAGCATGATGCAACCTAGTGAGCCAGGACTTCGAAGAGGTGTTCTTGGTTGAGATGCACAACAGAGAATGCAGAAGCTAACAATGCAGCAGTTGAGGGTGATCACAGACGAAGAAATCCCAATAAGAAGGAATAATCTCCCTCTCTCTCTCTCTCTCTCTCTCTCTCTCTCTCTCTCTCTCTCTCTCTCTCTCTCTCTCTCTCTCTCTCTCTTTCAGTAGACTGAGACTAAGCAAAATATTAGGAGCTACCTTGCGACGGCAGACAACGAAGAAATTCGTCACGCTGCCTTCCAGAATCCGATCTCCGTCGTTGGATAGCAGCAGCTCCGTCGTCACTGGAGCTCTCAGCTTCTCCATATATTTCCGAGTCCTTTGTTTCGAAGAGAATCCACGAATCAAAATCCGCAGCGGAGAGAACCAGCCGGAGAAGAGCCGCTACGACCGCCACTACTCACCTGACCCACTCCGTGCTCTTGGCCTCCGCGATATCCCTCCCGCGGCCGGCGAGCGCCAGGCGAGCCCCCTCGCCGAACACAGGGGGAACATAAAGCCCTAAATGGACGCTCACCTCAATCCGGCGCAACGCTTCTTCTTCCCCGTCCCATCCGCGAACTATCGCCGTGATGGCCAGCTCCTCCCCGCCCTTCCGATCCTTCGTCGCCCTTCGCAGCCCCGCCCGCAGGGAATCATTGACCAGGGCCTGAATACTCGGCAGCGGCGGCGCGAGGAACCGGGAGGCGGAGGATCCACTGGCCTCGGCCAAGATCCTGGCGGAATCGGCCAGCCGACGGAGGTGCCTCTCCCAGAAGAGCACCACCGACGCTTCCCCATGGGTCCTCGTCGTCGTGTACGCACCTGCCCCAATCAGAGAGTGAGATGGAAAAAAAAAAAAGAGCACAGCGGAAGGCCTACACTCACCGGAGATGCTCTCCAGGAAGGCGGCGATCGGAGGCGGCGCCGCCGGCCGCAGGACGCCATCGACGACGAGGAACCTCCCACCGGGGCCCGCCATCATCCGCCGCCACCCCCCTAACAAAACTCACCTCCGCCGGTGACCAAAGCCAGACATCACCCCACGCACCTAATGGGCCGCACTTTTGGGCCTCTCTTCACATGTATATGGGCCTTCACAGGCTCATCCACATCTCCCCATAAATAAACTCATTCCCGCATATTTATAAATAAAATATTTTATATGATTAAAAAACCCAAAAATGAAAAATCTGAGGAAGGATGTGACATTGGATCGGCAGAGATACTCTTTTGAAATCTTCCTGGCATATTCGCTGGTCTCTCCATCTGATTGATTGGACCCCATATGTAGTACCGTTCGATCCGCACGACGTGACCCACTACTCACTATTTTTTTCCCTAATTATCCATTTTCAGCATTTATCCCCCCATTTTGCTATAAAATAAAAAAAGTAAAGATTCTCCCCGATTATCGGATCACAAAAAGCTTTAAACATTTATACTATAATATAATTGGCGTAGGAATGACGTCATTAAGGAACGGGTGTTGAACAAGGCGTCCTCTCTGAGCTATCACTGGCCGACGTGCAAGCAAGTCTTTGCACCACGTGGACGGCTGGGAACAGTGCCACATCGGACCCTGCTGTCTGGGTGGCTTACCCTTCGGACAAGAGGCTTCCCCGGCATTTCTATCGGGGGGGGACGACCAGCACAATGAGATAAGACCGTTCATTTCCCCTCCTTGAGATCAGGATCAGGTGAATAGATAGAGAGAGAGAGAGAGAGAGAGAGAGAGAGAGAGAGAGAGAGGGAGAGGGAGAGAGAGAGAGGAGCTGTCGGCAGGCGTGTTGACCGAGGAAGAGGAGGGAGACGACTCTTCTCGAGAGGAGCAAAAGATGACACGTCTCGTCCAAACCTCGTACGCTCCCTGCCGACAACGCCCGCACAAAAGGTATTGTTTTGAGAAAATATGTGGATAATAACATGTAGCGATAAATAGCAAGGGGCCCACCTGATATTTTCCAGGGACGGAGGGGGGGGGCTTATGGAAAGTACCCAGTTTCAGACAGCCGCCCCCACAGCCCTCCCAAATTTGGTTAAAACGGCGCGTGCCGATAAGCAGCTGCCCTTCTTCTTAGGGAAAATGGACTAGGTGGCACTGGCCCGTTGGGCGGCGGTCCCACTCAGACAGCCACAGCTGTCGGCTTCCCGTCACCTCCGGTGGGCGTTCTCATCCCTCACCCCTCACGTTATGGACGCATATGTTTATATTATCTGTAATTCGGATGGAACAGTAAAAAGGAACAAGAGAGCGGCCTAAACAATAGACGGGGCGGCGGCGGAGGCGGCGGCGGCTTACCTTCGGCCGTCCCGCCGCTCTTTCCTCATCTGTTGGAAGCGGCGACGAGGCGGCGCCGTCGTTCCGTTTTCGGACCGCTTCCTGTCCCAGGAAAGGCTGCCGCCGTCGCGACCGCCGGTGGCCGGGAGCAGCCCCACGTTCTTCGCGAGGCCAATTTTGTACTTCCCGCCGTAAAGCTGCTCCCGTCTTTATTTCCGTATACTCCGGCGCCGTAATCATAACCCGCCATCAGTCAATGCCGAGGCGAATCCGGGCACCCCCTCACACGTGCCGATCTCCCATCGCCCCACTTACGATGAGCCACCTTCGGGACTAACCAATAGGAAAATAACGCGTTTAAATCGTATTTATTGCCTCTTTATGTCCAGTCAACCATCCGTGAGAAGCGGACCGGAACAATTACGTCGTTGACCCCATTCCACGATACAATTTCATACGCATTCATCATTGAATTGTTTTTATACCAGTACCCATTAAATTATGAAAGCGTGGTCAGCCCCCACCGCCGACCCCTGCAATCTCCCCTTGCCCTGATCCCCGCTGTCCTAAGCTGGCCCCCCCCGCTCTCTCTCTCTCTCTCTCTCTCTCTCTAGCTCTTCGGTTCTCTCTCTCTCTCTCTCTAGTCATGTGGGTCCCACAATTCTTCTGTCCGAAGAAGCAATAAACTAGGGTAGGTTCGTCAACCGAGCAAGAAGAGGTTTCTCATTCGACGCCTAGCCATCGTCATATCTAACTCTTATGGGGGGGAGGGGATATTGGTGATTTGTGCAGGGATTTAATCACAATTGTGCTATCCTCGGTGGCCCCTGGATTGTTTTAAAATTACGATATTATTTAGGATATTTTAAAATTGTCCCCATCCGAGGGGCGTTACCGGCGGTGGCCGGTGACAGCACGTTGATGCCGACAGATTTGTATCCATTTGCACCCTGTGCGGAGATTAATGGAATTCTTTATTACTTACGGCATGCATTTGGTACATGTTGCTTCACACGTCCCATCTGATTCTTTATCTCTCTCTACTCTCTCTCTCTCTCTCTCTCTCTCTCTCTCTCTCTCTCTATCTCTTCTCACCCTTTTAAGCTTCCCCCGCGCTTACCATCGTCATCCACCCCCATTCCTCCAAGGTTCTTCCTTCCGGTGGCAGGTTCTCAGGCGGCGTCGCAGGATCCCGGGGAGGAGGGGAAGGCGGCGGGGATTCCGCGTCTGGGTTCCGCCGCCGGGGGAGTAATGGGCGGTTCCGGGTCTCTGATCGGCTCCGGTGGCGTTCATCCGCTCGAGGGAGCGGGAATTCCTCAGCAGCTTCTGTGAGGCGACCTTGCTCCGGTAAGGCTTGGATCGGAGAGCATCTGATCGTTTCGTCTTCTCCGGTGAGTTCCTGATCCTAGTTCGCCGCCGGGAAGGGAGAAAGAGGTGTTAGAACGAGCCGCCCACCGTCGTGGCCGCCGCTTCTATGTCGATCCTGCTCCTGATTCTCGTTTTTTCTCAGATCGCCCTTCCATCTTGCGGGGAAATATCATCCTCAAGCGGAGGTATCCAGGTGGCCGGTTCCATTGGCAGGGAGAGGAGGGGACGCGCTTTGGAAGAGATCGATCGGGATCCAATGCAAGGGAATGCTCCGTGATCTCTTCGGTCTTCTCCTTCTTCAAGTTCCTCTTCCGCAGATAGCCCCCTCTTGGAGCTCCTCCAGCGAAGAGCGAGGGGAAGATCGTAATCGGTTTTTCTGCAGTATTGGCCGTGGGAAATGATGTTGGATCTAAATTTTGCCTCCCCCCACGACGTCCCCTCCGGCGACGGGCTCCAGGAGATTCCTGGAAATCTCATGGACGACTCCGGCACGTCCAACTCTTCCGTTCTCAATGCCGACGGCTCCATGAACGCCGGCGACGAGGACTCCTGCTCTACCAAGTCGCCGGCGCCGACCTTCTGCTTCGGCATCCTGAAGGAGGGTTTCGGCGACGATAATGAGGAGGCCGAGGAAGGAGAAGACTTCGCCGAGGAGGTCAATAACAGCAGGTCCCATCATGAGGTCGTCACGAAGCAGCTATTCCCTCTGGCTGCTGCTGGCCAGCAGGGGTATGGAAATGGCTTTGTTCCTCATCTGGTGGGCATGGCAGCCCACATGCCCTCTTCTTCATCTGCTTCGAAATCATCTTTGGAGGAAAGCTTCTGCCAGCCGGCCATGGCGGAGCCACCCAAGGTCACGACGCAACAGCAGCAGCAGCAGCAGCAGCAGCAAGTGAAGAAGAGCAGGAGGGGTCCTCGCTCCCGGAGCTCTCAGTATAGAGGAGTCACCTTCTACCGCAGGACGGGTAGATGGGAATCCCACATCTGGTTAGTGATGGAACCGACGCGTAGCTTCCCTCCCTCGCCTCTTCCTCCATTTTTTTTCTTCTCTTCTGACCAGACGTTCCTCTTCCGCGCAGGGATTGCGGAAAGCAGGTGTATTTGGGTAAGAAAACCTCCACCTATCCATGATTATTTCTGCAGATGGGTTCATACTCGCTTACTCCCCCGTCCCCCCCTCTTCTCCATCTCCTGCAATGGGAATCAATAGGAGGATACGACACTGCCCACGCTGCCGCCAGGTTAGAACAGCGCCGGGTCATTCAGGAAACGGCGTCTCCGTTCTTTCCATACTGCCATTAATGCGTGGTTGGAACCCTTCCAGGGCGTACGATCGCGCTGCCATCAAGTTCCGGGGAGTCGACGCCGACATAAACTTCGCCCTTGCTGACTACGACGAGGATATGAAACATGTGACTTGATTTTGTCTTCTTCTTCTTTTCTTCTTGGATGATAATCTGATAAATGAGTGATTATAGCGTGCTGATTATCGTTTTTTTGTTCTTTCTCAGATGAGAAATCTGACAAAAGAGGAATTCGTGCACATCCTGCGCCGCCAAAGCACTGGTTTTTCTCGGGGGAGCTCCAAGTATAGAGGGGTAACCCTCCACAAGTGCGGCCGATGGGAAGCTCGGATGGGGCAGTTCCTCGGGAAGAAGTAAGTCCACTGAAGAACAGCATCTGCTCGTATGTTCCTGGATCGTCTCTCTCATCCATGCATGAATAATGAGAACCCCATCCACCCGATTGCATGGGTTTAGAAGACGTGGGTTCAGCTATGAACTAGACGGCTTACAGCTACTTCTTTTATCTGCCACCCAAAAAAGATCAAAGAAAAAAAATTAAATCTTGGAACCACGTTTGTTTTTACAGATGAGAACATAATGGTTTCGTGCAGGTACATATATCTTGGGTTGTTCGACACCGAAGTAGAAGCTGCAAGGTTCTACTGAATCATGAACCCCTTGCATCCCAGTGACGAGTCATATGAGATTTGGGTAATACGGCTTCATCTGGGTCATGATCTGAGTCGCATTTTTCTTCTTCTGTCTTTGGGCATATCAGGGCGTATGACAAGGCCGCCATTAAATGCAATGGAAGAGAAGCTGTCACGAACTTCGAGCCCAGTTCTTACGAAGGAGAGATTGTTTCAGAGATGGACGTCGAAGGTACGGACCCTATCAACCAGATTGACCTGGGGAGGTAATCTTGATGCCATCTTTTTCATCATCTTCTGTCGTCATTTGCCAGCGTTTGGCCGGAATCTCGACCTCAACTTGAGCATCTCGCAACCCACCGATCATACTCCTAGGGGTGAAGCTGATACGGTCAGTGCCAGCTGCGGTCAACCTCGATCTCATTATCTTTGTTTCCAATTGTTGCGTCGTTAAGTTGATCGGTGGGTCAACGGGGTTTGACGTCCGCGGCTTGGTTCTGGTTCATGTCTCTTGGTTTCTCCCTTTCGGTGCTTAGATTTGCGGACCCAACTGATCCAGTGGAGATTTTCTGTTGGACTCTCATCGATTGAATCGCTGAAAAATCCTTCTGTTTCTTGTTTGGTGCAGACGGTCAACCCCGGTTTCATACCGGCCCGCCGTCCCCACTCATTGGCGGCGCCACCAGAGCACTTCCCTGCGTGGACCACCTCTCTCTACCCCGGGTATCTTCCTAAGAACGAGGTTCTGCTCCCTCCTGCGTCCATTTTCCTTCTCAAACGGTGCACATATTCCTCGTGTTGATTCTCATTCCTATCTGTAAATCTTCTTCCCGTCTCTCCTCCTGGCAGGAAAGAGCGGCGGAGAAGAGGCCGGAGATGCCCTCGCCGGCGATCCCCGGCTGGGCGTGGCCACTCCACGGCGGCGGCGCCGCCCCTCACCCGGTCTACCCTTTTGCAGCATCATCAGGATTCTCAGCGACAGCCCCCTCTCCGACAGCCGCCGCCGCCCGCCGCGACTATCTCTTCCCTCCGCCAGCCTCCCCTCACTTCTTCCACCGGAGCTGAGCTGAGCTCCCAGGACGACGGCTCCTCGAAGGTCGAACATAATAAATCATCCACTCTCTAGGCGTCCACCCTACAACTACAGCGTTGACCGGAGTTCAATACAGTCGCGGGACCCGCCTCCCACGGTTGGTGGCGCACTCGCAACTATTCGCTCTTTCGTTCCCATGTTAGGCCACTGGGTCCCACTTGTCCCGGGTCAACCATTGTCAGCGCCGAAAGCCTGCCTTTCGAACCCCTTCATTTTCCACCGTCTGACCCGGTGGACTTCAGAGGCGCGAATCCACCGCACGTTGATGTGTGGGCTTTTGTATATTTAACGCGGCCCAAAATGTGACGGAAAAGAAGGATGAGCCAAGTATTCGTCGTACCATTGGACTTCCTTGATGGGCCTAATTTCCGGCCCATTTACAGTCGGTTCTGAGGGTGAATTGATTAGATCGGCCCGACTCCGCTGGCTGCGGCGGCCCAGTAGCAAAAAATGGGCCACGATTATTGACAATCCCACCTCATGGAGTAGGGTATTATTTTAAAAGGCCCAAGAATAGGCCCAATGGGCCTGATGAAATGGGAAAGGGCCACACTCAAGAGGAAAGGCCCAGGTCCCAGTGTACTTGGCCTGGCTACGGAACTGGGCCAAAGGGCCGGACTCTGCGGAAGCCTGGTCGTATTCGGGCCGGGAGCCATAAATGGGCTTTAGGGCCATCGGGCCAAGTCGATGGGGAAACTAATGGATTGTGTGGGCTTGTAGGGACTACGAGACGCGGCCCGTTAATTAGATGCGATTTCTACGGGCCGTCACGTGCGTCGAGGGGATCCCGTTGTCAGTCTCGCACGTATGAATCATATCGCCCGATGGATTCGATTTCAGTGGTTAAGCTCAATCGGGACGGTCCATTAAGAAGCCGCATCGCGGCGGCGGCTGGCGGCGCTAATCCCTCCGCCCCCCCCCTCTCCGGAGAAAACCCCAGGAAGGTATCCCCTCCGGAATCATCCCCCGCAGGCGGAGACGAAGACGAAGGCCAAGGCCAAGGCCAAGGGGAAGAGGAAGGCTTCTCCAACGGGGAGGAGATAGAGCGAATCTTCGACTGGTATCTATCGAAATCTCTACTCTCAGGGGAGGCGGCTCCTTGGGGGGATTTTGGTCGGGGGTGATTGAGATCGGAGGGGCTGGAAGTTGGGAGAAGGAGCGCTGTTTCTCGGTCTTTGGGGGATATCTGGCTGTGGAAATCCTTTGATGCTGATAGGAGTCGCCGGAGGATATGCCGCCCAAGCAGCAGTCTAAGGCCGAACTCGCCAAGAAGCAGAAGGTGGTGGAGGATAAAACCTTCGGCCTCAAGAACAAGAACAAGAGTAAAAATGTCCAGAAGTACGTTCAGAGCCTCCAGCAGGCTGTCCAGCCGAAGCCCGACGCAGCAAAGGCCGCTGCCAAGGCCAGTAGCCTTTCCGTTTGCGTCTTTTCCTCTAATGTTCTTCGTTTCGCTCTATCATCAAATTCAATTTTCGTTGAAATCTCTTCAGGATCTCAACCTTTCCTTTTTTTTTGGTTTTGGTCTTTGATTCCCCTTGCCGATGACAGAAGAAAAAGGAGGAGGAGAAGGCAAGGGAGAAGGAGCTGAATGATCTTTTCAAGGTAGCCATCAGCCAGCCCAAAGTTCCACTTGGTAAGATCTTTCTACTGCGATTTCTCTTCCTCAATATCAGGTCTTCTCCGGTGCTCACTTCTGTTCAGAGGTGGGTGGATTGCGCTGATTGATTGATTCTGTGAACTCGTACAATCATAAGGTGTCGATCCGAAATCTATATTATGTGAGTTCTTCAAGGCGGGGCAGTGCGCCAAGGGGTTCAAGTGCAAGTTCTCCCATGACCTGAACGTGCAAAGGAAGGGGGAGAAGATTGACATTTACAGTGACAAACGTGATCAAGGTAGACAGTGAATCTCCAATTCGCTTTCTGTTTTGGTCCTAGCAGTGATCTCCTTATTTCGTTTGTGCTGGGCTCTTGATTCATGTGTCTTATTATAATATTTGCTTTTTTTTTAATTCTTCTAAAGAAACCATGGAGGACTGGGATCAAGAGACACTAGAGAAGGTTGTGGAACAGAAGAACAAGGAGTACAACCAGAACAAACCGACTGACATTGTACGTATCTCTCTGATGAATCACATATATTTTTGTTCGAACTGTGAACGTTCAAGTGATAATGCTTATAATCTTCTTCAGCTTTGCTCCCTTGTCAAAAATGTGTTCTTATTGTTTTTGTTGCAAAGTTCATGCAGACGTAATACAAAAATAACCCGATTGCATTTGATTGTTTTCCTTCCATTCCAAATTTATTTGATGGAAATTTCAGGCGGGAACATCTGGTCTGGCTGAGCTAAACTTGGCCAATAGACTGAGTTTATTGTCATGCGCCATGTAGAATGCTCATCCATTGAAAAAGAATGACATTTTCTTTAGGATAGTGACTAGCGGTATGCGTTTGTCTCAACAAAATCGAGGGCAATGATATGTGAGAAGACTGTCCCTATTACCCTTTCTCATCCCGATTAGTTTGACCCTTGTGGCAAATAACCCTAGAATTTCATAGTTAATAGGAGTAGAGGGTTTCCATTGTCCTCCAATAAGCCGTAACGTATAGAAACACAGATTCCCTTCTATTGTTAGTAAACTTGAGTATAGCTGTTTTCTTGAGCCCTGCCATCTTCTTGATGGCGCCTGCCCTCGTCATATGAATGCCACATGTCTCCTCCTTTTCTGGGAACTTGTCTGATTCTTTGGTTCTAAACCTTCATCATCGCAACAGAGGCGCTACGATCTTCAACATAAGCTTGGATTGGGAAGTTGGTGTGGTTTTTTTTTTAGATAAAGATTCATGTATGCCAAATAAAAATGAATCAAAATATCACACCTGAGGATTCACTGAGATGATGGACCTGGCAGGAAGGCCCTCTGGTTGATTCTATATAGAGTTTTGTCTTTTTTCTCAGTGGTCCTGATGTGGCCATGGGTTCAGGAAGGTTTGCTTTTGTCAAGACCTGCTGTTAACTCTGTATGTGCCTGAAGGATGCCTGAATCTTGAATCTTCCTTTTTTATACAACCCCACCATATTAATGTTCCAAAACGGATTTCTGGGCATTGCTCATAAATTATTTTTGCCCCAAATGCAGCGATGCTGTTACTATATCTGGGTAGATGGCTTTCTCTTATATGCCTTGATGTGTTGTTCGATTACACCACATTCCTCATGGAGGCTGCTTGGACCTTTTTTTCCCCCTTATTAGAGAGGAAAGATTCATAACTTTATTGTCAATAAAGGGTAGACAATAATTAGTTTACGTGAAAATGGCTTGCGCAGTCTTGATCCTTGGAGGATGCAAAGATCAGCCTTGTCATTGAGATAAAAAGTTTTTCTAGAGGAGTATGCTCCTTTTAGAATATCTTGAAGACAGACTCTTGGGTTCAAGCTGGTCCTAGCTATTTCGAGTTGCAAGCAAGGTAGTCTGACCTGATTGGGGCTTGATTGGGATCCGGCGTTGAGCCAACCAAGATTGAACCGCATTTGACTCCTGTGGGGTGCACACGTGGCGCCACAGGTCAGCCTTACTCCGATTTGGGAGAGCCCCGATCCTACCTTGAACATGTCAAAAATAAGAAGAAGTGGGTCGATAATGAGTAGCAGGAGAAGGAGATTTATGAGTGTTGGGAACAGAGCTGGTCATTAATGCAATCAATCTGCCTACGTGGAGAAGCAGAAGAAGAAGGAGAAGAAGAAGGAGAAGGGGATCTCCTTTGGGTATTAATCTCTCTGGGTTCCATTTGAAGAAGGGAAAGCGTTGCAGCAGCTGCTGTTGGTTCAGCTTGTTACCATCATTACAGCGGTTCGCTGAGGGGATCTGAGCTGAAGTGGACTAGGGCTCGATGCTGTTCTATGAATTAACCTATAAATGGAAAGTTCTTCCTTCTGAATTATGCTATTTGCCTCGGTTGAAGCTGGAGCACGGGTACGGTGATTCTCTGCGCAGGTCTGCAGGTACTTCTTAGATGCAGTGGAGAAGAAGCAGTACGGGTGGTTCTGGGTGTGCCCTAATGGCGGCAAGGAGTGCCACTACAGGCACGCCCTCCCCCCTGGTTACGTGCTCAAATCCCAGATGAAGGCCTTGCTGGAGGAAGAGTCCGAGAAGATATCCATCGAGGAGGAGATCGAGAGCCAGGTGATCTCCGCCGCTTCACATCCGCCGTGCTTCCTCTGGGAAGCCCGTTGACTTAGCTCCGTGGTCAAGATATTGACTGGGCATCTGTTCTCTCCCCAAGCGAGCAAAAGTCGCCACGTCCACGCCCATGACCCCGGAGCTGTTCATGCAATGGAAGAAGAAGAAGATAGAAGAGAGAGAAGCCGGGCTCGCGGCGATGCGCGCAGAGAGGGCCAAGAACGACCGCATGAGGTGCTCTTCTCCTCTCTCTAGAAGCTTCTCCATCCTCGGGCTCCTGCCCAGCTCTTGTTGTTCACTCGGGGAGGCTCTGCTTCTTTTCAGTGGCCGCGAGCTGTTCATGTCGGACGCCAGCTTGTTCGTTGATGACGTCGATTCGTATGAGAAGTACCAGAGAGACGAGGATTATGACATCGATGCGGAGAAGGTAAGCAATCTATGGCTTCGCTCTCCCAATATTTAATTAATTCAATATATACCGAATATATTTAATCAAAACCAGCATCCTCACCTATCTATGAACGGCCAGTCTAATGGCCCGTGATCTCCATGGCCGGTCAGTCCTCTGACGTGCATTCCTCTCTCTCTCTCTCTATCTTCGTCTGCTGGCAGGCAAAGAGCGGGCCCCCGATGGAGGGGCCAAGTGTTCGGTCGACCGGGAGGAGTGGGATGGAAGCAGCCGTGGCCGATGACGACGACGACGACGACGACGACGATGACGACCTTGACTTGGCCGAGCTCGATGAGCTGGAAGCGAGCCTCTCTAGAGCGTCCATTCAGATCCGCGAGCCGGGTTCCTAGAAGAAGCACCCTTCTCTCTCTCTCTCTCTCTCTCTCTCGGCAGGCAATCAGTTCCTGTGATCTTGGGAAGAAGTGGGGGTTGACTGACTCTGTGTGGAGAGTGGCGTGGAATCCGTGGGGGTGTGTTATTCAGCTAGAGAGAGATGCAGGCAGGGTTGCCATGAAGCGGAAGGCTCGGCTGGCTGGAGAGGCGAGTTTTGGTTTGCCCTTCTCTCTTCAAGCCGGGGAGCTTCTTCTGTATCCGAGGCCGAGAAGGCGGCGGGGATTTGGGGGGGATAAATGTGGGTGGAGAAGAGAGGTGAGGGATTCTGTCGTCGGAGTCTGAACTTTTTTGCGTGCGTCGAGATAGTCAAACCCCCAATGTTCTCTCTCTCTCTCTCTCTCTAACTCTTCGTCTCTGTCTCTCTCTATCTCTCTCTCTGGTGTCTGGTTCAGTCAATTTATGTGCAGAATATTCGGAAAGTTATCCACACGGCAGAAAAATGGCGGACAGTTCGGAAGGAATATTTTCACTGACGACGTGTTACTACCGTTTGGGAGTTGTCGGGCTAGGACGCCAGATGGCGGCATCCTATCGGCCGACAGGAATCTCGTCACCTACCGCCCTGGGGATGGTGTCACACAACCCCGGGCGACTTTGTGCGGGTTTGGAAGGACTCTCGTCTGGACCGTCGGGATCCAGCTTGCTGCGGGAGAGAGAGAGAGAGAGAAATAGGATCCGATTAACCAAAGGTGACCAATCACGAGGGTGCGGGTCCCGTTAAATAGGGTCCCGCCACCCGTCGTTCCGTTGTACACACGGTGTGGGACTAAACGTCCACGTCAGCCGTCCCATCCGCCGTTTGGTCGACGCCGTTAGCCTTCTCCCCCTGGCATGGCGTCGTGGTGTCATCTCCCCTCGCTTGTCTTGGTCGCCACGCCAGCGTCCCGTTCCCGCGCTTGCTCCCGCCACGTGTCGGGCAGCGTGGGGTTATGTTGTCCTCGGGGTCTGGCTCGGGATCGGACCCCGTGTGACAATCTCCCCCGCCCGAAGCGTCTGCCGTCCACGGCGAAATCGGCCGGTGGTGATAAGCTTGGAGGAGAGGTTCGAATTGCCAAAGGTTGACCTCCTGTTCCCAGGTGGCCTCAAAGGTGGGCTTGCCGACCCACTTCACGAGGTAAGAGGTGACGCAGTGGGCGTGGTGACGACCGCCCCCGTTGACGGTGTGGTGGGCCAGGATGTCCTCCGCCTGGTCGGAGAAGTGGGCCTGGACCGTCGGTGGCGGCCGATGGGGCTGATGCCGGGCTGGGTCCTCGTCGTCCGCGTAGTAGGGCTTGAGGAGTGACACGTGGAAGACGGGGTGCACGGGCAAGCGCGGCGGTAGATGGAGGCGGTAAGCGAGCCGCCCGACCCGTTCCACGATCCGAAATAGACCGTCGTACCGCGGGACGAGCCCGCTGTGACGGGGAATCCGCTGGAGGCTCTTGTGAGTGGGGAGGAGTCAGAGGAAGACGAAGTCTCCCACCTAGTATTCGACTTCCCGTCGGTGCCGGTCGGCGTACTTCTTCATCTGCCGTGTCGCGCGGTCTAGGGCTTCGCGCGCGTCCTCTAGGAGCTCCTCCCGATGGCTGGCGTAGCAGTAGGCCGCCGGAAGTTGGCCCGGCCCGCGCTGTTTGGCCGCTTCTGGGGGGGATAGCGGCTGCCGGCCGAGAACCAGCTCGAACGGCGAGTGTCCCGTGGCAGAGCTGCGAAGGAAATTGTGGGAGAATTGGGCCAAATCGAGGAGGCGTACCTAGTTGTCCTGCCGGGCGGAGACGTAGTGCCAGAGGTACTGCTCGAGCATCCCGTTGACGCGCTCCGTCTGGCCGTCGGTCTGGGGTGAAACGCAGTGGAGAACTTGAGTTGAGTCCCGAGGAGAGTGAAGAGCGACGTCCAGAACCGGCCGGTGAAGCGGGAGTCACGGTCGGAGATGATGCTCCGCGGAAGGCCCCACAGCTTGACGACTTGGCGTAGGAACAGATCCGCGATCTCTTCTGCCGTAGCGCCCGTCCGAGAGGGGAGGAACATCGCGTATTTGGAAAAGCGGTCGACGATCACGAGAATGGCGTCGTGACCGTCAACCGTGGGCAGTCCGGTGATAAAGTCCATGGAGACATAGTCCCACGGAGCATCGGGGTGGGGAAAGAGGGTCGAGCGTACCTGGTGGGGAGCGGCGTTCAACCTTGTCTTGTTGGCACGTCAGACAGGTGCGGACGTATGCCTCGACGTCCCGCTCCATGTTTGGCCAGTAGTAGCTGCCGGTGAGGAGGGCCAGGGTGCGTTGCTGCCCCGGGTGGCCGGGCGTGGGGGCGTCGTGTACTTCGCGCAAGAGTCGTCGCCGGAGCTGCTCCCCGCTGGGTACATACGGGCGGCGGCCGGTGGTGAAGATGGTGCCGTCTTCGAGCCAAAACCGGCGGGTCTCGCCAGTTTCTATTTGGCGCAGAATCTGCTGTGCGGTGGGATCGGCGGAGTACGCCGACTGGATGTCGCCGAGGATGTCGCCCGTGGCGACCGATGTGGCGGAGAGGTGGGCGGAGAAGTCCTGGTGGCTGAGCGCGTCGGCCACTGCGTTGGCGTGCCCCGGCTTATACTTGAGGGTGAAGTCGTACTCCGCGAGAAGGTCTTGCCACCGGGCCTGCTTCGGGGAGAGCTTCTTCTGGGTGTTGAAGCAGCTCGTCGCCACGTTGTCAGTGAAGACCATGAAATGAGCACCAAGGAGGTAGTACCGCCAGGTCCGCAAGCAGTGCACCACCGCGGTCAGCTCCTTCTCGTGTACCGAGTACCGCTGCTCGGTGTCGCTGAGCTTCCGTCCCTCATAGGTGACGGGATGACCGCTTTGCATAAGGACGCTTCCGATGGCGCAATTGGACGCGTCCGTGTGCACCTTGAAGGGAAGGGAGAAGTCGGGGAGATGGAGGACAGGTTCGGAGGAGATCCGGGCCCGCACCTGGTCAAAGGCGTGCTGGTAGGTCCGTCAGCGGTGCCGCGATACGCGAGAAGTCGCGGGTGAACTTCCGGTAGTAGTTCGCGAGCCTGAGGAAGGAACGGAGGTCGGCGGTGCCGGAGGGGGGCGCCCACCTGTCGATCGTGGCCACCTTGGCTCGGTCCATCTTGACGCGCCCGTGGCCGACGACGTGGCCTAGGAAGCTGACCTCCTCAAGGGCGAAGGCGCACTTGGAGGGGTTGAGGTAGAGCTGGTGGTCGCGCAAGGTGTTGAAGACCGTCCGCAGGTGATGCAGGTGCTCGTCGAGGGATCGGCTGTATACCAGGATGTCGTCGAGATAAATGACGACGAACTGATCTAAAAAGGGACGAAAGACATTGTTCATGAGGTTGCAGAAGGTGGCCGGAGCGTTGGTCAGCCCGAACGGCATGACCGTAAACTCATACAAGCCGTAGCGGGTGACGCAGGTCGTCTTCGATTCGTCACCCGCCCTGATCCACACTTGATGGTACCCGCTCTGGAGGTCCAGCTTGGAGAAGATGCGCGCGCTCCCCAGGCGGTCGAAGAGCTCGTCGGCGTTGAGGACGGAGTACTTGTTCTTCACGGTGATCTGGTTAAGTGCCCTGTAATCAACGCACAGACAGAGTGATCCATCCTTCTTGTGCTAGAAGAGGACCGGCGCACCGAAGGGAGCGTGGGATGGGCGGATGTGGCCCGCGTAGAGCAGGTCGTCGAGCTGTTGCCTCAGCGTCGCCAGCTGCGACGGGCTCATCCGGTAGGGGGCGCGAGCGGGCGGCTTCTCCCTTGGCAGCAGGTCGATGGCGTGCTCGATCTCCCTTCGGGGTGGTAGTGTCGTCGGAAGATGGTCGGGCAGGAGGGACCGGAATTCGTGGAGGAGGGAGGATACCTGCGGTGGGTGGGTTTGCGGGGCCGCGTCCTCTTTCTCCTGTACCGTGAGGAGGTAGGTGGCCGTGGTGGGATCGTGTTCCCGCTGGATCTGGTGGGCCGAAACCAGTTGGGGGGGCAGTATTTCCCGCGGGGAGCCTTGCACGAAGCAAGGTTGATCGCCCCCGCAGACCAGCAGGCCGTGGCAGTGGAGGAAGATGCCCGCCTTGGCTTGGAGGGCGAAGTCAGCCCCCAGAATGGCGCCAAAGTCGTCCATGGGGAGGACGAGAAAGTCTAGGTGGCCCTGCCATTGTCCCACACGGGTGCTGACGCCCTTCGCGATGCCGCTTGTTGTCGTTGTCGTGGTGTTGACTGTTTTCACTCGGTTGACTACTGGCGAGAGGGCGAGTTGTAGCCGCTGTGCTTCGCGGGTGGCGAGGAAGTTGTGGGTGGCGCCTGAGTCGACTAACGCCCGGACCGGAATGCCATTGAGTTCGCAGTCCACGAATAGTAGCGGTCACGGTCCCGGCCGTGATTCCTTCGCCTATAGGGCATTGAGGGAGGAGGTGGGGTGATTGTGGGTCTTCGATGAGGGGGAGCGCCAGCTCCTGAGTCAGGACGGCGTTGAGCCTCGCCCGGGCCATCCTCCTGTCGGCCCGATCGGGGCAGTCGGCGCTCCGGTGGGTGCCTCCGCACACATGGCACCCCGTCCACCGAAGACCCTTCAATTGTTGCGGGGCTGAGGCTTGAGGGCGTCTGCCCTGGTCTCCTCTGGCCTGTCCGGGGTTTCCGCGCGTGCGCCCTTGGTCTTTGGCACGCCCCCCCACTGACTTATCTCTCGGGGTCTCGTTAGGATTTCGCGGGCGGTCCACAAGACCGTTGGCGACGGCCAGTGCCGCGCGAAGGTCCTGCATGTTTTGCCGGCGCAGCTCGTTTTGGGCCCACGGCTGGAGGTCCTCCGTGAAGTAATGGAACTTGTCTTCTTCGTCCATCCTAGGCACCTCGAGCACCAGTAGTGAGAACTTCTCCACGTACTCTCAGATGGACCCGCCGTGTTTGAGCTGTCACATGGCTCTGATACTAGTGTCACACAAACCCGGGCGGCTTTGCGTGGGTTCGGGAGGACTCTCGTCTGAACCGTCGAGATCCAGCTCGCTGCGGGAGAGAGAGAGAGAGAGAAATAGGATCCGATTAACCAAAGGTGACCAATTACGAGGGTATGGGTCTCATTAAATAGGGTCCCACCACCCATCGTTCCGTTGTACATGCGGTGTGAGACTAAACGTCCACGTCAGCGGTCCTATCTGCCAGTTTGGTCGACGCCGTTAGCCTTCTCCCCCTGGCGTGGCGTCATGGTGTCATCTCCCCTCGCTTGTCTTGGTCGCCACGCCAGCGTCCCGTTCCCACACTTGATCCCACCACGTGTCGGGCAGCGCGGGGTTATGTTGTCCCCGGGGTCCGGGTCGGGATCGGACCCCGTGTGACAGATGGTCTCAGGGACCTCTCCCAGTCTCTTGACCGGATCAAAACAGAGAAAAAACAGTGGCGCATGGATTCCACAACCTATTCAGCCGGTGACTGAGAAAACGAAAGCGTCTTAAACCGATTCCACTCTGAGCACATTGACGGAAGTCTACAGCTAGATCGTATAGAGAATCTCGCCGGCTACCGCGCTGGCGGTGGTTCTCGGTCGGCAGTGGGAGTTCAACGAGCCGATTCGGGGATATTTTTCCCAATCTCTTGATCGGATCAAAGGAGAAAAAAAACGTTGGCGAACGGATTCCAGAACCTATTCAATCGGTGATTGAGAAAACGAAAGCGTCTCACAGATTCCACTCTGAGAACATTGACGGAACTATACAATTTGATCGTATTGAAAGAAAATAGCCTTCTAGAAAAACGACCGGCGTTACCAGATTCTAGAAGGAAGACGGACAGCAAGGAAGCCCTAGGATGGAACAGGAGGACGGAAACGACGGAAGAGGGGGAGATCAGAGACACTGCTAACCTAGAGGATTCCCGGAGCCTCTGCCTTCTTCTTCGTTTCCTCGAGCGGAAGGGGAAGCGGAAGCTGTGGCGAAGGAGTCATGAGGGACCGAGAGGAGGGAGAACGCCGGATCCGATCATAAGATTGGCGCGCGTCCCCCTCGTTCGCCGCGGCCGCCAGGGGCGCCGACGGGGGCATGCCATCGCCGCGAGGCCTCGGCGGAAGCGGCCGGCGATTATCCTGTTCCGGATCTGCGCCCTTCGCAGGGACGGGCGCCCTGCGAAGCTGCGGTGGTCCATTGAAGACCAGCAGATTCCACCACAGCTGGGGCGGGGCGACGACGGAGGGAGGAAAACGAGAGAGAGAGAGAGAGAGTGTTGGCGGTGAGTAAGACTATAAAGCTGAAACGGTTGGTTGCTTAGCAGTGACCGTTTGGAAAGGCCAAGGCCCACCATAGGCAGGATGTTATATTGGGCCGGCGAGGACTCATTGATAAACCCCCATATGGGCCTATCGGGCCTTCGGAGGATAGGCCCAAATATGGATTACTGGGCTGCGAGACGCGGAACGGGCACCTTGGCTGATTTAAGATCACATAAGTTATTATCACTGCATTTCTGGGTTATTTTGTCGATGTATCATGATGACGTCATAAAACAGGCCACATGATGTCATAAAAGGAGAATAATTCACCGTTTTCCGGTGCCCGAGTGGGCCGCCGAGACGACGGGGGTCAATTTAGCACGTGGTGACGTCAGGAAAATCTCAATCCGTCGCATACGCAACGACAATGGGAGAGTGGCCCAAATGAAAATGCCCTTTAATATCCAAATATTGGATTTATGCCTTCACAAGAGAAGGTTTGCTACCGTATTGAGGAAGAGGATCAGTCTCTTCTCCGGCGAGGCGGCGGCGGCGGCGGCGGCTCCAGCGGGGGGCAATGGCGGAGGACCACCTGCTTGGGGACTTCGACAAGGAAGCCTTCGAGGGAGCCGGTGGAGCTGAGGAAGAAGGTGGGCCCCGCGGGCCTCTGCTTCGCCGGCGCCGCCGCCAGGGGCGGCGCCGCCGTGGAGGCAGAGTCCTCTACCTCGGGGCGGGCTCCGGCGAGCTTGCCGGCGGCCATGGCGCCGACGGAGCGGAGGAGGGTGCCGAGTATTCTGGCCTTGATGTGGCCTCGTCTGGGGGCGTGGGTCTTCTTCCCCTTGTGGGAGTCGGAGGCCTGGTCGGGCATCGCCAGAGAGTGGAAGCTTTCGATCTCGGTCTTGGGAAGAGGTAGAGAGAGAAAGGAAAGGGGAGAGAAGGGAGGGGAGCTCTGAGAGTGGAGGTTGAAGAAGGACCGGAACTGCGCTTATATATACGTAGAGAGAGAGAGAGAGAGAGATCGAAAAAGGTGGAGGTTTTCTTGACGGGGAAGGCTGGATTGCTGGGTAGAGAGAGATAGATGACAGACACAGAGAGAGAGAGAGAGAATCTTTGAACTGAGGCGTGATGACCTCAGTTTGAATGGGGACCATTAGGAGAGAGGGACATGCTACGTCCCTATCTCTCTTTCTCTCTCTCTCTCTGAAACCAGAGAGAGAGAGAGTGAGGAGGTTTGCGTGGAATCTCTGCTATCACAATCAGAAAAAGAGGAGACGAAGGGGACAGAGCCTCGATCGGGCGCTTTTCTTTCAGAACTACTCCACCGGAGCCCGCCTCGACTGGTTCTCGAGAAGCTCGGCTGGACAGTCCAGACAGGCCGGACATTCCACTTCGATCAAATCTTAACTTGGTAATAATGACGGATTCTAGAGAGAGAGAGAGAGAGAGAGAATATCTGGGAATTCACAAGGGAGAAAGAAGGAGGGGGGGGGATCATTAGGCCCCTCTTCCCGAGGGCAGCAGCTGGCAATCTGCGCCTTTTGAGGTGGGGGAACATCAGAGGGGCCTGCCGGCCGGGTCGCCGGGAGAAGATCCTGGCGGCGCCGCCGCCCCTCCCCGGCAGCTGAATAGAGCTACTGCCGGCTGATTTGACGGGAAAAGCACAGTCGCGTGCTTTTTCAGTATCCATGGGGGATTATTAACTGGGAGGATAGAAGCTCATTAATGATAGTGGAAATTTATCCGCATGAAAATTTAAATTAAATCGATGTACTAAATGTACGGGAAAACATCTAAATAATTAAAAACGTAAAAAAAAATACATTCAACGAGAAAATTTCACCGGACGAATACCCATACTGCTGCGGGATTGTATACTTCCACTGAAGAACGGAAGCCCAGAAACTGGAAAGGAAAGATATAAGAAGATAGGGCAGAGCAGAGCTAAATCATCCAGCTGAAGCTCCAGAGATTATGGGCATTCTCGCTAACTGAGAAAGACGAGGATGAAGCATCTTGGATACACGATTGGGCTGAATAACTAAGCCTATATATTTCATTGACTGACTAATATATTCCAGAGACACTATCCAATGCATTCACAAGGGACGACCCAGAAAAGAGAGAGGGACTACTGTCGAACCCTGGTAGATTGGACTAACATTTCTGGGTACTGTTTGGACCCAAGACTATGATAAAGGCTGATCATCTTAATACAGAGCGAATAATGCGTCCAATTATCTAAAACTATTGAATACGATGCTAGAGAATCGTTTTTTTCGATAACGGTGATGATTCCCAGGTAACTGACGACACACTGATGCAAGAAGAAAAATCTTCTCATTGCCTCTGTGAGGTGGACATGACCTCAGCATAAAGATGAGGTGAGAAGTGATGAACTCAACCATAATGCATGTGGTTTCTTTTTGGCACCATCACAAAGCCCTATGCTTTACCCATTTTCTCAAGGAGAGTATTGTGGAGAGGGCGACAAGAGACTAATAATAGGTTATTTCTTTTTGGGGAATGTGGTTTTTAGAGCAGGTTTTCTCGCTACTTGACCAACATTGAGAACGTGAAACTCAGGAAATGTCTTCCATCAAAGCAAGCAGGGCCAAAATTGAAAAAAAAATTTAGCATAAACAAAACTGCTAAGAAGTGGGTGATTCTACCTTCTAATAATCAATTCCAAATATCTAGAAAAGAAACTTTTCTTCTTTTTAGGCATTTATTGTTGTGCGAACACCTGCAGTGAAAACAAGCCATAAAATGTAACGCTGACGAAGTTATATCTATCTTATTCCCAGTAAGAAAAATCATAAACAAAGTGCCTGTGGTTAGGATCTCTCCAAAATGAAGCAGGCTGCAGGTGACGATCGTGTCACGGAAATTTCTAAAAGGTTACATGGATTCATCCTTCAGAAATGGGTGTTACCTCAACCACATCAAATCCAATCCTTCTCCTGTAACTTGAGCGGTAGATAGACTTCAGTCAGATATTGAAAACCAAATGAACTCAGAGCCTGTATCTCAGCCTTCTGCTTCGTCTGAACCATCAGCTCCAGTTCGCGCACCCACCCCTCACTCTTCTTCACAAAGTCCTCCTCCAACAGATCCTTCCCTGTCTTCAAGTCCTGATCAGTCATCGGTAGACGGCACTGTTCTGGTATCTTATACTTGTCAAGATCGCTCGGCCTGACCCCAAGCCATTTTATGTCAGGCGTCGTAAGATTTGAGCTGTCGTACGACATATTCTTCGATCCGCACATGTAGACGGATAAGATCTTTAATCCGTATGGGTCACTGTCCACCAGAGCCAGCACCGGCAGCCTGAGTTCTGTTTTCATCTTCTTCAGGAACAGCCTCGTGGCCACGTCGGGCTGTCCCTTAGCTGTGACAATAATGCAGGGAAACCTATTGTAGAACCTGTCCTCGGCCAGCCTCATGAATGCCGCATCCTTCTCCACTAGGAGAATGAAGAGCGCATCACTCTCCATGTTACCAACGTGGTCGACGTTCGGGGGAATAGCCTTCCCCCCGACACCCATCTTAGTGCAGTCAATGCGGTCGCCTTGTTCTGTGAAGATCAGCCGGCCAACCACCACGCCCTTCTCAGAGGCAACAACGTTGAGGGAGGAGCGGGTACACCCGAGCATGCAAGAGACATCGTCGAGCACGGCATCGGACTGCGTCTGGTCCTGGAACAGCTTGACGTCTGTGTAGAAGAGGTCACGCTTTGTCACGTGTATGTTCTTCGTGCAGAGCTGGTGGATGAGCGAGAGGAGGCGGACAGTAATCGTGGTCTTGCGGACAGTGGAGAGACTGGAGAAGGATCGGACGGAGGACTTATCACGGAGGACGATGCGGTCGAGCTCGGGGACGTAAATCTGATTGGAGGATGAACGGGACGGGACAGAGAAGGAGAAACCACGACCTTCGAGAATGGATCTGGCGGCGGCGAGGATGGAATCCTCGATGGAGATCCGCACGGCGGCGGGATCTCGGTCTGAGACCTCACGGCAGGTGGAGGAGAGCCCAAGCTCCGCTAGGGTTGGGACCTTCCCAGTAGAACTGGACGACTGCTCGGCGGCGTGCAGCTGCTTGAGTGTAGCGAGAATGATGGAATCTGGCTTCAGGCGGTTCTTGAAGAGGAGAGACGGGGAAGAAGAAGCATCGCCGCGGATCTTCGCCTTGCCGGCCGAACTGCCGGCGGCCGGATCTCCCCGGCGGCGCTTCCTCTCCGACATCGGAACTGGAGGAAGAAGGGTTTCGGGAATTAGTCCATCTCACTCTCCCCCCTCCCCCCCCTTTCCCGCGCTCCGGAGAATCGGAAGAACCAGACGGTTCCATCTTATTAACGGCCAGTGATTAATCATAATTTTTGACGGACTGGATGGTGCCACGTTTTGGCTTCCTTTATATCCACACCCCCCAACCCCACCCGTTAGAGGATGATCAAATAGAGGAAAGATGACCCATCGAATGAACGGGATCGATAACGTTGATTGGACGGATAGGATGCTACCACGTCGGCACGGCGGCCCAATCAAACCTGTCTGCGAGCGGGAGAAGCAGTGGCTTCGGATGGATGAAGGCGGCGATTCCACTCTTCCAGGAAATCAGTGCTCTCCCCGCCACCGCCGCCGGCGCCGGCGCCGCCGCATCGCCGCTGAGAAGAGCCCTCGCCAGCATCCGGAATGGTTCTCTTCACGACTACCGCGCCTACGGCGACCTCATCCAGCGCTGCGCCGATCAACGCCTCTCTTCCCAGGGAAGGCTGCTCCATGGCCGCGTCATCCTTCTCTCCGTCATCCCTGGAAACTTCCTGGGATCTAAGCTCATCTCATTCTATTCCAAGTGCGGGCGGATTGCCGAGGCCCGCAAGGTGTTCGACGGAATTCAGCAGAAGAATGTCTTCTCCTTCAACGCCATGCTCATCGCCTACTCCCTACATGGGCGGCCTTGCCAGGGGCTCAGTATCTTCGCGCGTCTTGCGTCGTGCGATTTGAATCTCAAGCCTGATGCGTATTCGATCTCCTGTGTCTTGAAATGTCTCTCGTCTTTGTGCTCTTCATCGTCCCTTCCGCATCAGCTCGGGCGGGAGATCCATGGTTTCGTGCTCGGGCATGGGATCGGCGCTGACCTCTTTGTGACGAATGGTCTGGTGACACTTTATGCGAGATCAGGCGACATGGATTCTGCCCGAAAGATCTTCGATCTGATGTCTGAGAAGGATATCATCTCGTGGAATGCTATGATCTCTGGCTACGACCAGGGCGGGCACTACGAAGAATGCCTCAAGCTGTACGAGAAACTGGAAGGTGCGTGTGGTGATCTGAGGCCGGATTGCGTTACAGTGGTGAGCGTGCTCCATGCTTGTTCTCAGGTGAAGGATCTCACCTTTGGGATGCGGGTTCACCGGTCCCTAGGGATGCACGGCATCGATATCGACATGGCTGTGTGGAATTCCATCATCGGGCTCTATGCCAAGTGTGGGGAGTTGGAATCCGCTCGGAGACTGTTCGATGAAATGATGGACAAGGATGAAGTTACTTATGGAGCAATGATCTCAGGATACATGAGCCTGAGCTTGGTTGGCCAAGCAATGGAGCTCTTCCGGCAGATCCAGAATCCCCATCTGACAACCTGGAACGCTGTGATTTCTGGTCTGGTTCAGAACAACAGCCATTTCGATGCTCTAGCGATCTTCCGCGAGTTGCAGAACGCTGGTTTCCGTCCCAACTCTGTCACTCTGTCGAGTATCCTCCCGACCGTCGCCTTCTTCTCGAACCTCTTGGCCGGAAAGCAGATCCATGGCTACGCTATCAAGAACGACTGTGATCCTAACATGTATGTGGTGTCTGCGATGATCGACATGTACTCCAAAGCCGGATTCCTTCACGGTGCCCACAGAGTCTTCCAGCACTTCTCACCCAGAAGCGTAATTGTGTGGACTGCTATAATATCGGCCTATGCGGCGCATGGCGATGCAGGCGCAGCATTATCTCTGTTCTGGGAAATGCTCTCCAGCGGGACGCGGCCAGATCCCGTCACCTTCACGGCAGTTCTCTCAGCCTGTGCCCATGCCGGAGCAGTAAACCAAGCTCGCCTGGTTTTCGACTCAGTGATGCCGGAGTATGGAGTCAGACCTTGGATCGAGCAGTACGCGTGCATGGTGGGAGTGCTTAGCCGGGCTGGAATGCTCGATGAAGCCGTAAAACTCACACAGAAGATGCCTGAGGAGCCGAATGCCAAGGTTTGGGGTGCTTTGCTCAACGGAGCTTCGATTCATGGCGAGGTTGCACTCGGAGAGTATGCTTTTGCTCGTCTGATAAACATTGAGCCTGAGAACACAGGGAACTACGTTATCATGGCGAATTTATACACCCAGGCCAGGAAGCTAGAGGAAGCTGAGATGGTCAGGGAGAAGATGAGGAAGATGGGGCTGGGAAAGATACCCGGCTGTAGCTGGGTGGAAACGACTGATGGGTTACACGCCTTCGTCGCTCAGGATACATCAAGTGCTCGATCTGAAGAGTTGTGTGTTATGCTCGATGGCTTAGACGAGTTGATGAGAGAAAATGGTTACGCTTATCAAGCGGAATCGGAAGATGAAACCCTTGACAATGGATAGGTGGGTAGGTGTAGTGCAGAGACCGCCACAGGAAACTCGTCCTGTGGGGGCACAGAGAGAGCGAGAGATTGGGTCACTGAACATTAGTGCAAATCTCCAGAAGATAAAGATCAGATGATAGAGAAAAAGAAGGGGTACCCTAAGTTAGAGAAGGCCGAATGGACGGTGATTTGGTCGAGACAAATGTGAGATGATCAATACCGGAGAGGTGAAGGACAGCAAGATTTCAAGAAAGGGAGCCACCGCAGAGGAGGATGGCAATATGAAAGAGCAGAAGGGGAGAGGATCTGACAAGCACAGCGCCATACCTCCCGGTGACATTGTCTGCCCCTTAATCTCTCAAGCCTTCCTAGTCCCTCTGTATTAACTGATGATACGAGAGTTTATTTATTATCTTCCCATATAATGGGGCTTAAGGCACACCTGAGAATATCTGTTGAAATGCAACTTCAGCGGAAGGTATAGTTTGATTGGATTGCCCAATTTTTTTGTGCATTGAATAAGAGCCCACAATCAAATTTTTCCGATTATCCTCACAGATTTCTTCAGAGATCTCCTTGTTAGTCATCAGAACAAGAAGACTCCCTTCTTGTATAGTCCCTGTTTATCGGTCGTCAGACCCAGCTGAAGGCTTCATCACCTTCAAGTAGAAAAGCTCAGAGAGACCAAAGTAGTGCTAGAAGTGAGCCTGCAGTTTATAGTTCCATCGCATTTCAAGTGGGTTATGTTTTTCGCTCACAACAATTGGAGCCCTAACTCACACGACAAAGAAGGGAAAATTATTTTTATAAATGATGCATTATCATTAATACATCCCAGTCACAAATATGGTTCATAAGGTTCCAAAAATGAAATTCATGTGAAAAAAACAGTAATTTATGCCAAGTATTTAGAGCAATCGAAGAGGTTTGTAAAGTCAATCGTCATAGTGTTGGGTCTTAACTAACTCATATTCCTAGAAAATCTAGTATCCCGGCTGACTCTTTAAAGGTTCAAGATGCCCTGTGAACTTGAGGATCACCGAGGAGTCAAATCATCAAACGCGTCAAACTCTGACTACGGAATATTCAGCCTCCAACAGTCAGTCCCTCCAGACAGACCCTATGCGGCACAATTCACGAAGAAACATGAAGCTCACATTTTCTTCAAAACTCCCACAGAAGATACTTTTGACAAAATAACTTCATGTCAGGCTCCAGCAATTCACACTGGATTCCTCTTCTTCTCTTCAGACACTTGAACCAGCATCCCAAAAATCGCTGGCCGGCGCGGCTTCCCCCTTTGACCAAAAGGCTCTTTGCAGGACCTGCTGCTGCCACTGAAAGAGATGCTAATCGACTGCAAGCCCACATTTCCTGGGGAGCTAGATGAAAGTATTGTGGTAAGATGTGCATCATTTGTACCATGCCATTTCTGAATGGTTGGAACTGGCTTTTAACAGAGGTGTTTGCATTTCTTCCAGGTAGACAGGCCGTGGTCCTCCCCAAGGTTAACGAAAGGTTCATACTAACCTTTCTGCTGCTTCACACGCCTCATTTCTGCTCCCTCGCATATATTTGACCACAAGTCTATCGATCTTTTACTGAGTCCAGTTGACCCCATTTTCTCCAGCAGATAATTAGTCAAAGATCCCTTCTTCTTACCATGTTGGCTGCCTCTTTGCCGGAAATAAAATAACCCTACAGAACCATAAGGAGAGCTCCGAGTTCTCCCCTGCAACCTGTATCCATTCCAGTGGATGCCCATGTAAATGGGCTTCTGGGTTCTTCTCATGATGGATGGCCTTCCATCATCAGATTCGCAGTTCAAGAAAACCATTTGAATCAGTATTTCCAAGCCAAAAGAACCAGAGAATTCACTCAATCTGCTATCACGCCTTCTCTTCAAAGAGTATTTCCCTCATTACCCTTCTGCACTGGAATCATCCACCGTCTTCTCTTCAAAGAAGGCTGTGAATACTTTTTTCTGTGCAGTCAACCTCTGAAAACCCTTTTGAGCGCACCCAATATCAAGCAAACATCCATTTCGATTCCATGCCATTCACCTCGGTTACCGACTTCTAAGTGACCATCTCTTCCTCCTCCTGCTTTTTTTTCCCTCCTCGATCTCCTGTGGACCGAGCGGCTTAGAAGAGTTCATCTCCTCCAGCAGCTCATCAGCCATCTCCAATTTACCAGCCTTCTTAAGGCTGCCCACCAGCCCACGGAAAATATAGACTGATGGGCGCACCCTGGCCCTCTTCATCTCCCCAAGAACTCTGACTGCCTCATCGGTGCGCCCCGCCCGCCCGAAGCCGTCGATGGCCGCCATATAAGTCTGCAGATCCGGTTCTATCCCTGCATCCACCATCTCCTTCAGATAGGCCGAGCAGAGATCCAGCCTGCCAAATCTCCGAAGGGAGTTGACCAGCGTATTATAGGTGATATGATCAGGAACATGGCCGAGCTCTTTCATTGAGATGAATTCAGATATCATCCTGTCAATCTGGCCATGCTTGCCTAATATAGCTAAAGCTGTGTTGAATGTGGCAGAATCCATCTTCCGAAAGCTGTTCTTCATGTCCTCAAAGATCATCAGGGCAGTGCGAGGTTGACCCATTTTAGCCAGGATGAAGATGATTCTGTTGACCACTGTGGGTTCTCTGTCGCCGGTTATCTCCATCACCTCCTGGGCAAACCTGAGTATCTGGCTTGGATCAGCCGCCTTCTGAAGAGACCTTGCTAGGTGAGTGTAGGAGGATGGATCAGGGGGCGAGTTGGAGAGAAGTAAGCCCTTGAAAATCTCCAAGGCGAGATCGCAGCCATTTTTTCCAGCTGCTGCTGCAGCTGCTGCAGAGAGCAGGTCGTTGTAGGTTTTCAGGCTCAGAGAGATCCGTCTAGAGCGCAGCTCCCTCAACAAGCGGTTGACTTCTTGGGTCCTCCCAGATTTGCAGAGCTTCTCCACAAAGCTGCGGCAGGCTTCCTTAGAAGGGTGATCCCCCTCCATGGTTGAAATGAGGAGCTCGTCTTCCTCCTCGCGTTGACTTCTGGGTATGGCTGCGTGGATAAGTCGATGACTGTGCAAGGCGGTGAGGGAGAATATGTGGCCAGTGGGAGCAGTATAAATCTGCAGTGGAGGAAAAAGAGTTGGTGATGTGAAAGAAGATATGATTTTCAGATATGAGGAGAATCCTAACGCTGTCAGGAATCGGTAGAACTGGTACAGAGTTGACTAAAAATAGAGTGATTTGAGGCTGCACACTGGGTATCTGCGTACGGAGTCAACGCTAGAATCAGGGTCCTACACGGAGACCTAAATTTCGACAGAAACCCTAAATTTCCACAGAGGGAGTGGGAGATCCTGCCGTGATGCGGTCATCTTTGATCGCACATCGTCGCCAAGAATGGGAGCGAAATCGGTCAAATGAGGAAAAGATACCGTCACCTTCGTTGGATTGCAGAGTTGGATCTGCCCGGCGGCTGCGTTGACGGAAGAACCAGGAGGATCTCGCATGGACCTGTTCTCAGCAAGGAATTCTAGAGATTCAGAGTTGGAAATGATTCAGGCAAAGACGTAGAGACTGAGATCAATATTTTGCAGCAGGAAGAAGTCATCGGATTCCCCTCTCTCTCTCTCTCTCTCTCTCTCTCTCTCTCTCTCTCTCTCTCTCTCTCTCTCTCTCTCTCTCTCTCTCTCTCTCTCTCTCTCTCTCTCTCTCTCTCTCTCTCTCTCTCTCTCTCTCTCTCTCTCTCTCTCTCTCTCTCTCTCTCTCTCTCTCTCTCTCTCTCTCTCTCTCTCTCTCTCTCTCTCTCTCTCTTGCTCGCTCGCTCGCTCTGGTGGCTGAAGAGGAGGGAGAAAGGGAAGAAAACTGGAGCTCTGGAAGCTACGAAGGGCATCGGGAACCCTCACCTTCTGGCATGAGGGAGTCCCATCGCCGGAGCACGGAAGGCTCGAAGGGCGGCGCGGAAGGATGGCCGGGGAGGGGCCATCGGTCGCCGCCGTGGTGCTCCGCCACCGATTGGCCCTCTTTGCGGGGGGCGGTGGAAGCCCTTTTTTCTGAAAGTTCAGCGGGCAGGGAGAGCCCCCCAGAACTGCCGGAGTCTCGTCGGCGGGATCTGCCGCCGGCGGGGCGCGGCGGCGCCGCGTCGGCACCAACGGGGAAGCCGTAAAACCCTCGCTCCACCTCTCTAAGGCCCCGGTTCGGCCCGCACTCTGAGTCAGGAGCCCCGCCTCCAAACTCTCTCTCTCTCTCTCTCTCTCTCTCTCTCTCTCTCTCTCTACCCCCACCCTCACCTGGACCGGTCGGCATTCCTGAAAATTGTTACTATTTGGGCTCGTGATAATTATAAATTGTGAAAACGCTCTCTACTTAATTATCCAATTTTGTAATTTATATAACGAACGTCATTTTTGCGTCATTAATCGTCAAGTTTCCCACCATGCAGTAATTCCAAGAAACCTTGGATGCCATGGTTTTTTCATGCATAAGAATAACAGGTTGAAGACTAAGAAGTCAACGACTCTAACCATTTCATTTTTTTGATAGATACGATAATAATTAAGTCAACGCCGAATCAAAGAAAATCATCACAAGGTGAAGCACTTCTTCAAAGTATGGGAATCAACCGTTGACACCCAGAACCCAGGATCCGGGTCACCAACGACGCCCCACTTTGAAGATTAAGAAGTCAACGACCGCGGTACTTTTAAAAAGTGATAAAAACAATAGTTGTACGTCAAAGGTGACCAAAGATAAACCATCACAGGTTGACAGGTGTGTTTTCCTCCGGATCGTTAAGCACTCTTCTAAATATGGGAATCGACTGTTGACACCCGAAGTCCAAGACCAGAACCCAAAAAGTCAAAGCTGAATAAAAATGTATCATCACAAGTTGCAGCTGTGTTTTTCCCTCTAGAGTCTTCGAGCACTTTTCTACTAATGGGAATCGACCGTTGACACCCAAAATCCAAGACCCGAACCCGAGAAGTCAACGCGCGACGACCCAATATCATCTCGGCGCTCACTGGAGGACGTGCATCACCACGGGGGTGTTCATGCAGAAGCTCCGGTTGCGCAGACGGACCGCCGTCATCGCCTCCTCTCGCGTGGGAAAGCGGACGAGCGCCAGCTTCACGGGCTCCACCGGCCCGGGCCTGCTCCCAAAGCCCAGCACGGTCAACTAGCCGCACGTGCGAATCCACACGGATGAGAGGGAGATGGAGTCAACGGCGCTGACCTGAGGAAGATCTCCGTGGAGGAACCGTCGTAGTTGCAGCCGCGGAATATCCTCTCGATGTCCTCTTGAATCGCGTTGCGCTGGGTTTTCAGCAGAACCTGAGAATTTTTTCAGTACCCATCACTGGATTATGATTATGATTATGATTACGAGATGATGATATTTATAATCACCCTGATGCGTGCTGAAAAAATTTTACATCCCAAAGAACACAGAGTCAACGATTACAGTTTTCCCACTGTAGGAAGTCTGAAGGTCCCACAGGCCGCGGTCGATCTGATCAGAACGATGATTGAAATATTAGCAACAAAAATAAATACTAATTATTGATGATTCCACATGATAAGTGTTAATTAACGGGATGATCTCACCTTCGTCAGATTGTACAAGCGACCCTTCCTCATGATCAGCCTGAGCGCAGTATCAAAGGAAGAGCGAGAAGGAAACTGCACCAGCCTGATCCCGCGACAGAAGCAGATCCAAGAACAGATAAAAAAAAAAAAAAGCAGATTGAACATGAGTATTGTTATCCGTAGATGCATAAGATATACGTTCATACGTATAATTTATAGGTCTAGAGGCATGTAAAGGATATGGGATCAAGGTATCCAATAAAATTTACCGGCATAATGATGATTTCTAGGGGGAAAATATGGTGAATGAATAAATAATTACAATGGCATAAACTAAGCCAGAAATCTCCACGCACAGACTTAGATACATCCATAGACAGGTACAAAGAGATGAACATAATCCATGGATTGGCTGGGTAAGGTATAAATTATTAATAACATCAAGCTTTCACCCTTGAATTGTTCATTATATCTGACATTTTTTTTCCAAAAAGGAGCATGCTGATAAAGTTCAGCGGCTGTGTCTAAAAATACCAAAGGATATAAAGTTTATGGGGGGCAAAGATGACGGTTTCATTAGTACAATGAGAATGGATAATACTTGAGTGGGTGAAAAGATTGAAGACGTCGTTGTATGTTTATATTTATACGTATCCATTCTTCCTAGTTGAAGACAGCCATTAATCTCTACTCCACATGAAAATGCCCACCAAAGACTTGCACATTAAAATAGACAATATGGACCATAAAATAGTTCTTAGTATGCCCAGAATAATGTGGTCATCATCAGAGTCCGAGAGCAGTTGACTTAGGTATTTATGGTTTTTCAGCTGCTTTGAACTAAAATCCTTGCTACAAATGTATATGTACCGATCAAACATGCGTGAAGTTGATCCAAAAATATGTGGCTTCACGAGCAGACTGACAACTTTAAATGGAAACTAGAACACTAGGAAAAAGCAGGATTTAAAAGAAAAACTGCGACGGAAAAAGAAAATTTCGACCAACGGGTAACCAATCTGAAGATGCAAGACAACACAATGCACAAAGAAAGTCTTGATATATGAGGACATGGCATTTTATCAGCTAGTCTTCGATCTTCTAATGCGTATTATTTTCCTTCCAATGCATTCGAGGGAGTGATCCAGCACCACTGCTGATAGTTCAATTTACTGAGCACTAGTGAAAATAGCTTTAGGGAGAGAATAGGGAGAAAGAAAGAAGTAAGCATACATGCCGGTTGGATTGAAAAGCTTGTTGTATTCCACTTTAATGTCATCTGCACTCAGGTCACAGCCTTCAAAGTAATGGATGATATCAGTCTTCAGCGTGTTCCTCCCAATATTAGTCAACCTTCCAAAGACTAAACCTGGCAAAAAGAACCATTGATATCAGGTTTATAGAATATCTCGATATGACAGATTGAAAAGCAAACGGAACAACCAAAAAAAAAATGAAAAAAATGATATGAATACAGAACAAGGAAACAAAGTGTTAGAATCATATTTCATCTTTGTGAATGAAACGTCATAGAATGAACTGCATATCATCACATTGTACCAGAAAAATCCATAGGGGACATCGCCTGGACATGTTTCATCAAGGGAAAGCAACGCTTCTCTCCATCTCCTACTGTTCATTGACCCCTGAGATTTGGGACATAACCTCTTCAAACTTTTTCTGTCCGAATCTTGATCGATTAATGGGGGGGGGAAGAAGTTTGGAAGGAAATGACAGCTTTGGATGCCAACTTGCTCTCTGAATTTGGTTGCTGTCGTCTTGGCCAAGCTATCAAGGAATCCGGCAAAAGCGCTCTTTCTCTTTCGATGGCTGCTGCTAATTCGTCTTTCGTAGCGGACCGTTCAAACTAGTCTTCAGCCTGTGGATGATCCCATAGGTTACCACACGAATCAGATACCACTGCTACCCCCGTCTCTTCCAAGTACTTTAGGCACCCCGTTAATCAAGAGCGCAGGGGAGAGGACAGCGCTAAGAAGAGCGCGGTCCGGCTGCGAAAATCCTTTTTAGCCGATAAAACCAGTGCAAAAAATCAGCCACGACGGTGTCCCACTTCGCTCAAGCCATTTTTCAAACGGATCAAATGAAAATAAAACCGTCCAAATAAAGCTCTGTGCGATGAGAAGATCATTGCCGTTCGTGTCGTCTTCGGTAGGGTTCCATCGGTTGCCAAAAGCCGTGAGCACGCATGCGACACCACACGAAGCTCCCAAAACCTAAAATGCGGTGGCGAAGGGAAGAGGACAGTACCTGGCGGAGGATTAGCAAAGGAATTGGAGAAAGAAGCGTCCTGATCGCCGGACGCGGCCGCGGAGAGGCTCCTGGAGGGGAAACCCCGGCTCCTGCCGCTCGAGAGGACGACCGACTTGAGGGAGTTCCTGAGGAGACCCAACTTCGTGGTCGCCATCCCCCGCCACTGCGAGTCCCCTCCTCCCCCTCCCCCTCCTTCCCAGAGGAGACAGCGTCCGCTGAAAGGTCTGTGCGTTGACAGCCCTAACGGTATATAAACGCACCCATTCCCGGGCCTCCCGTTGTAGGGTGATGGGCCCAGCCCGGTAATGCTCTCATGAATCCTCCAGGCCCGCGGCCATCGAATTGGGCCCCCACTATTGAGAAAAGATGAAACGTGGGGTTTTTAAACGGGCCGAACACGGGATCAGCTAAATTGGCCCATTATTTCTATCTAACCCTTACGCAATTGGGCCCTAGCCCATTCCGTCAGAGATAGAGAGAGAGAGAGAGAGAGAGAGACGTGGACACGCCGGCCTAGTGGAGGAATCATGTCGTCCCCCCCACTTACAGCCCTTGTCCAGGACAACCAGACGCCCGCCAGAGAGAGATATATATAGACAGTCAGACAGAGAGAGAGAGAGAGAGAGGATAGAAAGAGAAAGAGAGAGAGAGAGAGAGAGAGAGAGTCGGGGGCTGATCTCGGGAACGAACCAGAGGAGTGAGGGGGGGCTACTGTGTGGGAGATGATGGAATTCTCGGTATTTTCTGCTTCCTCCGACTTCTGGGTGAGCTACCTGAAGGGGATGCTGAAGCCGTTGGCCGCCACGGCGGTGGTGGTTCTGGCGATCGTCCTGTCGTTCGTCCAGCGGCTGGGCCTGGAGGGGGAGATGGCCTACTCCATCTTCAGATCCTTCCTCCAACTCTCCGTCATCGGCTTCGTGCTCGAGTTCATCTTCACGCAGAAGAACGCCGGCTGGATCCTCCTCGCCTACCTCTTCATGGTACCGCCGATCCCTAGTCTCCGTCTCCTCGCCTCCAGATCCGCGATTCGCCGCAGGACGATCGCTTCTGATTTGCCTGGACGTCGATGCTTCTTCTTCTTCTCTTGTTCTTCGCGGAGATCGATCTCGGCGCTTGCCGGTTCACAGACGCGAACTCCGGCTCTCTTTTCTCCGAAGCGTTGACTCGAGCGTTTGCGCAGGTTTCCGTCGCCGGCTACACGGCGGGTCAACGGGCGAAGCACGTCCCGCGGGGGAAGGTCATCGCGGGAGCCTCGATTCTGACGGGTACCGCCATCACCATGTTCCTGCTCGTCGTGCTGGAAGTCTTCCCCTTCACCCCTCGGTACATCATCCCCGTCGCCGGCATGATGGTCGGCAACGCGATGACCGTCACCGGAGTCACCATTAAGAAGCTCCGGGAGGATCTCAAGATCCAGAAGAGCCTGGTACGTTCCCCCGTTGACTTCCCCTCCATGTGATCCATAGGTTGACTACACCGCAGCTCCCACCCATTTCACCTCCTCCGTTAAAAAAATTCGAAGCCCAGAAATGAAGTTGACCTTTTGGTTTCCTACTGTAGACAGCAATAGATATAGTGGGAGAGGGAAACCGTTGACTTGTGTATGGTCCAAATCAGAAATTAGTAATTACATGAGATTCATCGTCATAGAGCCCGGATTACCTTGCCATAACTACCTATCTAAGCTTGAAATAGACCGCAACAACCCAACCAAGCCTACGACTTCCTCCTCAAATCTAAATGTCTCCTTCGCCAAGTCTTCCTCTCTCTCTCTCTCTCTCTCTCTCTCTCTCACTCACTCCCTTACTCCCCTCAATGATGATTAAGTATATGAATCCGACTTTGAATTTGATACCTTATACCTCACGTACTTACTCTTTACCTGTTTTAGCAATCAATCTAGCTCTCTCTCTCTCTCTCTCTCTCTCTTCCCTGATCTTACTGCCGTCCATCTCTCTCTATCTCTACCTATAGATTTCTCTCTCTCTAGCTATCGATATATCCGTCTCTATGTGCAATAGGTGGAGACGTCGCTGGCGCTGGGGGCGACGCCGAGGCAGGCGACGCAGAGGCAGGTGAGGAGGTCGCTGGTGATCGCGCTGTCGCCGGTGCTGGACAACGCGAAGACGGTGGGGCTGATAGCGCTGCCGGGGGCGATGACGGGGCTGATAATGGGAGGCGCCTCGCCGCTGGAGGCCATCCAGCTGCAGATCGTCGTCATGAACATGCTCGTCGGTGCCTCCACCATCAGCAGCATCACCTCCACCTACCTCTGCTGGCCCGTCTTCTTCACCAACGCCTACCAGCTCGAGGAAAAAGTCTTCGCCTCCGACTGATCAACCCCCTCTCTCTCTCTCTCTCTCTCTCTCTCTCTCTCTCTCTCTCTACTCTCTGCTTGCTCTGACCCGAATCCTGTGAAGCTCTGGTTTGTCCTATCAAGAACTTGACCCAGAGAGAGAGAGAGAGAGAGAGAGAGAGAGAGAGAGAGCAGCCATCCATTTCCCCAATCAGTCGGAACAGTAATTGCTCAGCCAAGAACACGCGGACTTCAGCACTCGGAGCTCGCCAGCGAGGAGATCTCTCGCCATCTCTACTCTGCAAGGTCGTTGAGCGCCATGACGAACATGGCCCAGGGACTTGAGCGACTGCAGCACATCCAAGATCTATAAATAACTAAATAAAATAAAACAAGTAAACGAGTAACAGTAGTAGGTAAGAAGATCTGGACGACTAAACGCCTGTTATTGAACCCTTTCTATGTGAAGAAAGAAGAAAAAAACTGAAGCAAAGATGAAAAGATTGAAGCTCTGTGAGTACGCACGATCTGATCGATGGTTCTTAGATGAATTTATATTAGTTTCCCAAACTGGTGTTTTAATCTTAGACCGCCCTTCAGAGGGTACAAAACAGAGAGATGCCACTCACAATTCTGGGATAAGATTCGGTGTTCTTGATCTGGATGCCAGTCAGATGCCCACTTGAAGGCTGATCAAAATGGGCAGAAGCTATTCAAATAGTATTTGATTCTTGGGCAAATAGAGACTGATGATTAATTTTTACCTCAATTGAAGCATCATAGCTCAGAATCATGGATTTTTTTTGGGTGAGATTGAGATGCAGAGGGCATCTAAACTAGTGCAGTTTCCCAAGCTGGTGTTTTAAGCGGACAAGATCTCAAGATTGATCAAAATATTTACCTCAATCGAAGCATCATAACTCTGAATCATGGGCACAATCTTCGAGATTAAGATGCGATGGGCCTCAATCTCCCTGCTTCTGCTCCTCAAAGAGCGTCGAGCAAGCCGGCCGTCATTCTCAGACGCTTCGGTGCGCATCTCTTCAAGCTCTGAAGACACCATCCTTGATAGTGTCAGAATTCAACGCGGATCGCAATGGGAGCTCAAGGAACAGAGGACAGGGGAAGAGACTGGAACCTTCCAGCGATTTGGCAGATAAAACTCTTGCGAATGCCCGGAGAGACGGTGGGATGCCCTTCCCCATTCCATGAATGGATCTAACTTCCCTGCAAGAGATTGCAAATTCACGGAATAAAGTTGGAAATTCAAGCTGCATGAACACCAGAAAAACTAAGAGATTCCTGATGTGGGCCTGAAGCAGCCTACAACTTCTGGTAATTGAGCCAAAGCTTCTGGTTATGGAGTAAAAGCCGCTTGAACACTATAGACTTTCATGAAAGGCTAGAAATTAAACTTCTTGAAAAGACTAGAAACTCTAATTTACACTCATGAAAACTTTAAACTTCTTGTTCTGGAATTAAAGCTTCAAGAACACTATAGACTTCCATGAAAGGCTAGAAATTTCCACTCTATCAGGCTCGAAGCTGATTGAGTGCAGTATACCTTCAGGGAAGCGTCAAGTTTCTTGTGATGGATCTGAAACCGCTTCATACATTTTACATGAAATTTTTTTGATTAGAGTCTCTAGTTACGGGCTTCAAGTTGCTCGAGTGATGGACATTTTCATTATGAAAAAGTAGAGAATCAACTAATGAACATGAAGTTGTGTGAGCATCATACACTTTCAAGCAAAATTAGAATTACTAATTATGGGCAAAAAGCTGCTCGAGAACTATAAATTTTAATGGCAGAATAGAGTCTGTTGCGAGCATGAACACCAGCATGAACCAAAATGAATGGTTCATCTCACTTAAACAACCTAGCAACTTAGCAGCACCGGCAAGACGTTGACAGACATCCAGAGGCTATGCTCATCATCAGATCAGTTGCGGAGGACAGCTGCAGTGGAATATTCCCAGAAAACTCCTTTTCAGAATCTGTCCATGAGTCAATTCCGTTGGTAATTTCAGACTTGAAAATTAGCAAAGTGTCTGGAAGAGTGTCTTTTCCTTTCTGTGCGTGTAGTGAGGTGCTACAGGATAATTTATGATCTTTTTAATAGTTATTGGTAAAACCAGCGGTGCTCCCCATGACAAAGCTGGAGCAGAAGTCATGCTACAGACCTTGTCGTTCAGTCCAGTGTGAACAAGAACAGAGTTGAGCCACTACATTATTCGACTGCATTATAAGGCTTCAAGTTGTTACCCAGCATCACACATGTAGTAAAAAATCTTCAATGAAGGACCGATGGGCGTATTTCTGGTTTCTGATAGAAGAAAGAATATACGAAGTTCATAGTCAGCACTAACTTGATTGTGAAGGAGCCGCTTGCAGATTTATTAGTGCTGGCATTTGTCACTCTTGGCATGCAATGTTTCTGCAAAAGCTCCACCTTGGTTGTATACAGAGGATCATCCGGTGGTACATCCATCAAAATGTGAACCTACATACACTTCACTTTGTCATAGTTGGCAGAGCTCGTAGAGCAAATAGGGACCCAAAAACATGTAAGCAGGATGATCATCGTATACATTATTAGCTTTATTTTTCCTGTTTTCCATGGAAAGTAGAGGGTTCACATGCAGATATCGAGCATTGCTGAGTCATTTGAAGATATATTGACAAAAAGAAGACCAGAACCAGCTAATCTCATTCAGCAAGTTGATGTTGAATCTGCAAGTGGGCACTACTTTCCCTGTCTTCTTAATATTTAGTGCACATATGGCGTTACCATTTCCCCAAAAGAATGCACGCTACTTTTCCTAAATTTATCTTATTCAAAATTTTATTTCATCGATGGCCTTCATCACAAGAATAGTGACAAGCTCACTGTATAATGTACCTCTACCAATTTCAGCCAGAACACGGATTTCGCCTTGGGTCAATTTATTTGGCTGGATCAAACCTCGATGATTGGAAAATCAGATATGATTCCAATTTCAGGACGCCTCAACATAATGTGCATTAGAATTCAGGAACACTGACTAAAGTCCACGATGCTTTAAACTATTATTTAAGTGAAAAAGGCATTAGTGGCACTCTAATCCAGACTTCGAAACATCAGTATCAGAATCTAAACCCATTTGTGAGATCTTTCTGATTACTATCAATTCCTCGATTATTTTATGGTTCGGATCTTTCTGATGAAGTTGATTCCTCTGTTGGTTACTCCCTGTTACAGAGAACCAGAGTTCGGTCAAGATATAGCTTTTGGTGAAATGATGATAGGAAACCCCGGTTGGTCCATAATAGACTTTGACCATATTTCTCAGCTGGCTAATGAGATACATCTACTCTTGGGTGAGACTTTTGAAAACATCTTAGACCTTTTCAGATACCCATACTTGCCTTTTTTAAATTCATTCCTTTAAGCATGCATCCCCTTAGGACCCACAAAATGGACAAAGGTTCCATATTTTCTCCAAAACCATAAATGTCCATGAATCAGCCGTTCAATGTCTTCTCCATATCAATCATAACTGCACATAAATCTCTTCACATTTCCATGCAGGATTGAGAAATAATTGTATCACCTCAGCTTCCTTTTCTGAGGTAGGCAGATAAGGTACGAGTTATTAGACCATCAAACACAATTTCAACTGCTTGAGATGCAAGAATCAACAAATTATTACGTTTCAGTTGAACTAGAACAATGCCTCTCCACTACATCCTATTTATTTCTTTTTGGCATGCCTCAATTGATTCTTGCTACTTTATCATCCGCCAGAAGTCACTGACCTATGCTCATTTTCCTGACTTCATTTTGTGTTAGTTCTCTGGTATATAATTCGTCAAATATGAAAACTTTACATCATTGTCATGGTATCGGTAGTCATGGCAAACATTGATGGCAGAAGACCCTCATACCTGGTCATAATTGTTTTCTGGAAGTGTAAAGCCAAAATCCAGCAAGAGTGTGGCATTAGGAAACTTCCCATATCGTATCAGAACCTGAAACCACATAAAATAATTTAACGTCCTTTTTTTCTTCGCGAGCACAAATATAATAAAACCAAAAGAACTATGCTTGTTCCTAAAAACACAGACGATAGAAAACGAACTACCACCACAACTGATAGAGTCTAGGTGTCTAATCCAATTCTGAAGGATTGATGCATTAGTTGTGCAAGAGCATTAAGTAGATGAACAAATCAACATCTTGTTAACATCTGCCAATGCATTCAACATAGGCCGCCAGTTCAACTAAATTGAACACAGCTACAAAAAGTGCATTTTGAGGAAGAAAATCTGCCGTCGAAAATGATGATCACAATGTATACAAATCAATTAAAGAAATAACAATGAAGCTCACAGGCACACAATCACAGAGAAGAAATCATGCGCCGGAAGGATCCCAACGTTTTGAATGAACTAATAATGTATGAGGACTGCGGAAATAAATGAGTCCAATAAACCAAGCCCAAATGGGTATTTTAAAAACATTGGAGCAAAGGGTTAAACGGTAACACGATCAAATAGAGATAAAAACCTCTCCCTGGTTATAATGATAGAAGCCTAAAAATGACAGGCTATCGATTTGGTCAAGAACCCTCTGTTATATCCATCCACGATGGGTGTTCTACTAAGCCAGCTCAATAAATTAAATAAATGGCGAAATTACACATTTCAAAGGCTTCAAGACTAGTAGATAAGACAAGCAGACGTTGATAAACAGATGGGAACTCAAACAAAGACAAAAATGACCAAACGAGTTCGATTTCCAGGATAAAAAGTGATCCATCCGTGGCACTGTATCTGATCCTTCTACATTCCCTCCTACACGCCAAGCATCAGGCTAGTCTCCAGTGATTTGTTTCTGTGAAAACGTGAGGCAAATGGAATAATGATCTATTGAAATAGATAATATCAGCCTCCATTCTTCAGTATTTCGCTTTCAGGGACTCCCATCTATATTTCTTATATTTTACAGCGTAGGATAATGTTAACGTGTTTGGAAAAATAATGCACTCAGAAGTCCTGACCAAGAATCTAAGAATATCTGCACATTTCTTCACATATAAACCCGCCACTTGGAGAGCACAACTCATTTCCTCTTTCTAAGCGAGTTGATTGATTCTCAGGAAGAACAATAAATAAGAAACAAATAAATCAAGGGAAGCATTTGATTGTTATAAATTAATTTCCCTTCTCAATACACCAATAAATAATGTGAATTGAAATTTTTAACTTTCTCTACCAATTTCTAAAATGAAAACTATCAAGGGAAAACAAATTTGATGTCAGCGGTTACTACATCTATTGGATAGAATTATCCCATAACTGAAAAATAAACTTTTCAAGACAAGATGCTATGATACTTGAGACATTGAAAATGAATAAAGGTAAAATAATCCAAGTAAATAAGATCATAGCCAACCTGTTCGCCTGCAGCATAATCTCGGCCAGAAATTACCTAAACTTAATCAACAAGGAAAAGGCATAGCAGAAGCTTGTTAATAAAAGGATAATAATGCATGCAATAGATATAAATTAATAATAAATTCACATGAATGATCTAACATTACCAGAAGTTCCATTATACGCTCCACTAAACAGACATTTGTTTTTGCAAAAAGTAACATTTAACCATAGGGTACTTCTAGGGCACCTTGAAGATAACTTTGGTAGTGATAAAATCCATGGCATACCTCAGAGGTTTCATTATCTTCATCACTCATCAAGACATTCTCTGAATTCCCATCGTGATTTAGAAAATCTGCAAATGGGATCTATAATTTGGTTTAAAAGATGTTCTCTTAAGATAAAAACAATTAAAGTGATGCTATTAATAACAACTTGTTAGAAGAGACTGTTACCAAAGATAAGCCCTTCGAGGTTCCCCATGCACGTGATCCAACTGCAGGGTTAAAGACTAATTTATTCATCGTTCACAAGAAACTTGGGGGACAGAAATGGAAACAATAGAACTGGAAAACGAATTTTAAGGTATCGCAACAAAGAAATACACTCAACGATAGAAAAAAAATAAAATATTGCACTTAGGGTACAAAAGGACCAGCTAGCATTGTACTCAACATGAGCTGGAATGTCATGAGTGATCTTTTGATAAAAAAACCACGTTAAAATCTCAACTGTGCATAAAAGAATATGAGGAAACTAGAAGTCTATAAAATCCCAAAAATATAGTTACAGTAAAATATACTTTAAAAATCTAGCAGTTTACATCACTGACGTTTCTACAAAGAAAAATGCTTGAGAATCAGAGCCCTCTATCCAACAACATGGATCATCTTCAACAAAAAAGAAAAAAAACGATGATAGATTCTTATCAGTCTTACAGAAATTATACCGATACATACACAAACACCCCAAACTTCTGATCATGATGAAAATTTAATGGTCTACCCCATCAGACAAAATAAAATGGTACCAAAGTTCATTACTGTGGTTCAGAAGGCATATAAATAAAAAAAATTATCTTCGTTGTCCAAAAGAACTTCGATCACAAGACAATTTCTGGAATAATCAAGAATCGGTATGAAAATATGATCACTTTCTCATTATTAAAGCACGCTTCATCTTCTGTTTTTTACCTCTTCTACATCACCTGTTGAACAGTCTGGCAAGTGGAAACGGGGGGTTCAATTTCAACTGCATTAGGTATCCCAGGGGAAGATAATTAACCAGAACCAATAGGGAAGAGAAATGCATTTATTTTCACTTATTCCAGTTGATGGAGGTACATGCCAAAATAGGCAATTCACACAGACCATTTTTAGGATTGTGCCAATTCATTTCAATGTGTGGAAAGTTATAGGATCACCAAAACAGAAAGGTTAGACGTGAATGTGAGGATCTTATTAGGTCAGTTCCAGACTGTTAGAATGTAACAGGACAGTTTAGGAATTATAATATTAAGGTTTATCACTAAAGGGTGTAACTGAGTGAGAGAAAACTGGAGTCGGCTGCCCGCCGTTCTCCCCTCTGTCCTCACGGACAGAGGCTCCCTCTTTCTCTCTCTTTTTGTATCTCTTCACTCATTCCCCCTCAATTCTCTCTAGTTTTCCTATGCATTCTACTTGTTTCGTAACACATACTATATCACATTTCAATTTAACATCATTAACGGCCTTTAAAACAAAGAGAAGTTTCAGAAATGTGAGGGCTCGCAACTACATGAGTTCCAGGAGTTAGTTAACCAGTGGCACCAGAAGCCTTCCAAAGAACTCTGTGCATGAACCAAGGTAGATTAGAAGGAAATGAAACACAAAAATACTGCAGCAAGCACTGGAGTGGATAAAAATGAACAGGCGAAACAGACCTAATGCATAAGCATGCATAAAGCTCTTCAATGAGATGTCTCCAAAAATTTCTGAAAAGTGGTCTAACACCTGAAAAAACAGAGTATATAAGCTTTATTATCAAAAAGAAAACCGTCACTGCTGATTTAACGGGAGAGAGAACGCAAGCAAAACAACACACAATTGGTGGCGGTTGGGGGGGGGAGAGAGAGAGAGAGAGAGGAGATGAGGAGGATTCACGATCTAACACGAGGAAAGTCAAGCGAGGAATGGAAGGACCTGGAAATGGGTTAATAAATAGAGCGGAGCATTGAAATGAAACTTCGATATCAACAGTTTTCATTATTTAACAGTTCCATCCTCATTATCTTATCATCTCACTGACAGGCAAGTAATCTCGTACCCAGAATGATGTCAATCCAAGCGAAGTAAACTTTCATTAATACATATTTTACTGAATCAAAAATTGCAATCTCAGTTATCCATCCTGATACAACAGAGAAGCCAAGATATTTTATTTTGACTCAGCCAGAGTAAATATTGACACAGTTCCGCCTATTACGAAATATAAAAGTCCTAATTCAGCTCACAGGAGTCAGTACAGCCACTCCAACTCTAATTTAACGTGCAAGGCTCTCTATGTAAGAGATCAGAGTTTTGACAGTTGTTTAACTTCATTCACCAACAGGGAGAGTATGAGATGATCAAAATCCAGAATAAACTCACGAAAATGCAAAAGATAGCTCTTCCATGAAGAAAACGAGATGCAATCAAGAATAGAAAGACAAAATGCGTAAATTAAAAACCCGAGCATGAGAAAACACACCTAAGAAAACAATGACACCATAAAATGAACCCAATAGCGCGGAATCATATTTCTCAACAGAATATTTTTCTTAGGAAGAAGAAAGATGTGAACTGACATAGAAAGAGAAAACCACATAACAAAGTCCCAGCAGAAGAAATGTATATTAGAAGAGGTTGATCCCATCCAGTGAAGAGGAAATGATGAAATTACATTTCTAAGGAAAGTGCAATGGACGAAAGTTGATCTTTATGTTATTTTTGTTGAAGAAATTCAGAAAGATCAAGTTAAAGGAAGAGGAAGAAGAAGAATAAAAAGAACCACAGAAAGCCTAGGTTGGGACCTGCATGATAGAGAGAAGTATTTCTCTCAACTTGCCCCAATTTAGGTCTAATCTATTGATGTTATTGGGCTGGAGGTAAAGTACAAAGGTGGCCCTAAGAGAGTGGGCCTAAATCAGGAAAAAGATGGGTAAGAGATTGCAGAGGACTCATCAATTCTTAACATTAAATTAAATATATAAAAGAATTACCAGCATGGAATAGGCCAACATACAAAGTCATTCCGACATTTCATTCAGAGATGGTATGATTTGAAGATAAAGTTACATCAAACAGGGAAAAAATACTTAGACCAGAATACATGCCGGTTTAACAGCTAAAAATTCATCTTCAATCCAAGTACGCTGATGAAGAGCTTCCTGGTGTATCAGGCTTGATTGAATCATTTCCAATTCGTCATCACTCCAAAACATCTGCAAGACTCATGGCAGACCTTCAATCAGCAACTAACCAATTTCTGCCATTATCAGACTTTAAATTTCTAAGAAGCTCAACCAAAAATAATAGTATTCTAAGAAGAGATAGACAATAAGAAAATGGCGTAATTTCTTCTTCATTCTTACAGTTTAATCACGTGAGAAAAATACCAATAAACCGGACGAAAAACCTTTCCTATCCCTCTCTAATAAGGTAAACTGTGACGTTTGAAATTATCTTTTCATGCATTTCTAACTGTCTTTCAAAAATTATTAGGCTGCCATTGTCAACATGGGGAAGCTTGGCCAATAAACAACTTAGAAAAATTCTGTTAATGTGACTGGCATCTCTGAGCAAGCATAAAGTACCATAAAGGCCTATAAATCCTCAAAATCGCAGTGCTGCTCATAATGGAAAGATTAGCATTAAAAGTTTGTTAAATTTTTTTGTAATCAGAATAAAAGTGTAAACATTATAAAAACATTATAGAGAGATTTTAGAGACTTAGAAATAAAAATTTACCAAACAATGCATATCATCAACGCGTGGTAGGCTGCTGACATAGGGTGCCCATTCAGAATCCTGCAGTCGAGTAAGGAACCAATAAATTTACATAAAATTTATGGCACAAAAACCGAATCACACAAATATGTCATTAAAAAAAATTACCTCAGTAAAAATATATATTAATGGCCAGATAACCACAAACCAAAGCATTTTGTACCTGACCTCCTCTCCTTTCAGCCAAAAGGACAATAGCAAGTTGTCCTATGTCCCCAACATCATTGGCAATAACAGGTTTCAGAAAATAAGGGATGTTATCTGGTGTTATCTGCTGAAAAAAATATTTATAAAACTTCAGAACATTTATTTTAAAGGTATTCGAATATGGAAACAGATAAAGTTAATTGTAAAGAAAAGGTAGACATACAACACTGTAAGGAACACTCAAAATGCATTCTCCGGCATGTATGTCCCTAGATGAAAATAGTGACCTGCATAAACAAAAACGAGTCAAGCGAACACTCACTGAGAGGCAAGCTAAAGTAATAAATCAGTTTAACGGTAATCTTGTCGATCGGCAAGTTGTCAATCCAACAAACAAGGAAAAGCAAAGTAGGCCAAGATGTGAAAATGCGACAAATAAAATTAATGTTTCTTCCGGATAAGCTTATATTAGCCAAGATCATGGGTCGTTCGAATCGATCATAGAATATATTACCCATCAAGGTCCTCCAGAAAGTTCTTGCAGGGCAAAATAATAGAAGATTGGATACAGAATTAAGCTTCGAACACTGAAAACAGAAGTATTATTCGAAATATGTAATGTAGATAAATTTCTGCACAACTGATCCGAAGTATAAGGAATGAAATTGAAATGAGGTCATGAATATGATCATTTATGATCCAGGAAATGAGTCAATGCATATACAAAGAGAAACAGAGAAACTGTGCATGAAAATGGGTGTAATATTGAATTAAAAATCACTTCAGCTTCATTGCTTCGAGTGTCCCATTTAATCCCATTAGAGACATAAGAGCGCTGGATGAAGTTAAAAATTACCACAATACCTGCCATAAGTAGAGAATCCAATGGACAGCATTGATGAAATTTCTCGACCAGACTTCCGTCGTAACCATGGCAAAAACTCAAGGTCATCTCTATGTAACAGAAACGTCCCCTGAAACATCAAAACGGCACCAATGACTATAACATGAAATGGCAGACGCGGAGACCGGTGACTCGGTTCTCACGCCTACTCGCGAAGCGCCGCGGAGGAAGTGGCCGGGCCGTCCCTACGAACGAAAGAAACGGAGAGACATCTATGAATCATGGAATCTCCGAAAACAGACCCCTGTGGAAATGGCAGCTCGAGATTCCATTCGAATGAAGCACGGAAAATCCAGAGGTCGGGGGGATAGACGACGGAAGCGGAGACCGCTGAGCCGATGCCCCGCCGCCCTCATTGCTTCGCCGTCAACTCCCACCGGCGGCGCCAACGCACTGCTCTACCCCCCTCCGATGCTCCGTTCGCACTCTAGGTAGGGCGGTTAACGGACCACCAACTGCCAGAGCTAGGGACCGACGCTCACGGTCACGGACCGGTCACATGGTGTCACTTGCATGTGACCTAAAATACGGTCACGGTCACGGTCCGGTCAGGGGGTCTGACCTATGAATTAAATAAATTTATGCTATTTAATTCATTTATAAATGTATCATTTATAATAGGGGAAGTATTATAAATTGATTTTAAACATAATTAATTAAAAATATTTAAAATATACTTTTTATTTATACAAATAAATAAATGATATATTTTTCTTAATATGTCATCTTGACCATTTAGATGAAATCGAGTGAAAGAAAGATGTGTATTATACATTTTATGAAATAGGTTATGGTGAATTAAAATATTTAATTACATCTATGTAACTATCTTACATTAAAAAGATAAATAATTGAAACCATTTAAAATAAGCAGAAAATTTTAAATATTTTAACTATTAAATGTTGACTATAATAATATTTAATTTGTCAAAGGCTCCTTTTCAAGTGTTGTTACAACTTGATTGTACTATCATATTTATCCATCGTCATAAATAACTTATATGGGAAGATTTTTTCGCAAATATTATAACATTAATCATCATTACTATTATACTTACAATATTTAGATGTTTTCGATTTAACCTTCCATTATGAAGAACTTACGTCATTAATAGTATTGTATGTATACACCTCTACATCATTTTACGTAATCCATAACAAGTAAGATAAACATATTTGTTATTATATTTAAACATAAGTGATCAATTAAATTAGATGAAAACTAGCAAAAATGTAAAAACCTCTTTGTTACTCAAATTCATTATGAAAATTAATACTTTATTAAGACGATGCAGGTAAAAATAAAAAAAACCTCTCCTTAATTAGGTGAATAAAATGACAAAGAAGTAAATGATCATCAACCTTAATCAATATATTAAGGAGAATGTGAAATGGTCAACGCTGGAGTTGGGGCTGAGGACCCTGCGCGTAAAAGAGAGGGAGAGAGGAGGGGAGAGAGAGAGAGAGAGGGAAACAGAGATAGAGGGAGGGAGGGAGCGAGCGGGCGAGGGAGAGAGGGAGAGAGCGAGAGGGGGAGAGGGGGAGAGAGAGAGGGGGAGAGAGAGAGAGAGAGAGAGAGAGAGAGAGAGAGAGAGAGAGAGAGAGAGAGAGAGAGAGAGAGAGAGGGAGAGAGAGAGGGAGAGAGGGAGAGGGTGAGAGAGAGAGAGAGAGAGGGAGAGGGTGAGAGAGAGAGAGAGAGAGGAGAGAGAGGAGAGAGGGAGAGAGGGAGAGGGAGAGAGAGGGAGAGAGGGAGAGGGAGAGAGAGGGAGAGGGGGAGAGAGAGAGAAGGAGAGAGAGGGAGAGGGAGAGAGAGAGAGAAGGAGAGAGGAGGGGAGAGTGGAGAGAGAGAGAGGGAGAGAGAGAGAGACCCCTCAAGTGCGCGAGGTAAATAGCCGGAGGCAAGAAGAGAGTAAGGACCAATGAAGGAAATGAGCAGGATAAAGGGAGGAGAGGAGGCAGAGGGAGGTAGCGATCCCTAATGAGCGTAAGAGAGTAGAGAGAGAGACTGGGAGAGGAGAGTCGGTGATGGGCCGAGCCTCAGTAAAGGTCCGACCCGGCCCTGTCTGAGGGAGAGAGGAGAGAGACAAAGGTCGCGACCGGTCACTAGGCTGAAGACCGTGACCGGTCACCAGTCTAGGAGACGGAATTATGGTGTTTGGTGAGGTCACAGCGTCTACGTGTCAGTTCCTACTCCCTCTACGGCCGGAAGTCGGACGTGTGCCGCATAAGAGACGCCATCTAAAAGGAAAGACGCGGTTTTTCGGCGGGCGAATCAAAAGTTGACGCAACAGATCCACCCCCGCGTCTCGAAGCATCGGTTTCAGCTGGCGGGTTGGGGGTCGTGGTCCCATCTAGATGGACCGTCGGATGTGATGGGACGGTTGAGGTGGCGGTGGATGACGTCTCTCCGAAGAAGTGCCATAAAATCCGCTGGGCCCTCTTCCATGTCCGTTCATGGAGGAGATCGTGGGGCTGTAGACTAGCGCTATCCTGATTGCGGGGAGGGGACGATCGGCAGGAGCTCCGAAGGCTGGTTGGCTGTTGTCGATCTCTGGTTCTCTGTTTCCTAGGTTTTCCTGGGGTGACGTTGTGGAGACGGCATCCTTTCCCCTTCCGTCTTGGGATGAGGTTCTGTTGTGTTTCGATCAGGTCACAGCTCTCGCCTTCTTTGCTTTCCTCGTTCTAATTAGAGGTGGCAGTTTGGCGTGGGTTAGAGAGTGCCTATCCTCTCCTTGTCGGCTTGGTTTTATGTGTGATGTTTCTCCGTGCTCCTGAGATTTAATAGTGCCTTCTGTGTCTGACGGAAAATCGTGGAGCGTAATTGTTTGGAGATCGGTAAGCGGTGGTTCTCGACCTGGTGCGCTCTTTGCGACCAGGTTCATACATCACGAAATTTGTGTTACGAATTCCTTTATTTCCTGAAAGTTTTGGCATGTTTTTTGGATGATTTTCCTGTTTCCGACAGGTAGCTCAATTAATATTGCCACATTCTTGTTCTGAATTTGAGCGTTTCTTGAGTCCTTTTTTCGGACCTCCGTTCGAGTTTTTTTGTATTATCATCTGATTGTTGTCAATTTTTTAATGGTTACTACATCAACTGAGGGTGGGCTCGGTTATGGACTAAGTTGCCAGAGGAAGAATTTTGATGCCATGAGCGGGTGTCTTGTTCATATTTTTTTGGCTTGTGGCTTTGTCGGTGAAATCAGCCCTAAGAAAGCCTTTTGATCCAGTTTAACAATTTTATTTTGATCTGATATTTTATAACGTTTCCTGTTGTGACTTATCACTCTGCCTCTCCGAGTGAAAGAAACATGTCCTGTGAAATGCATCGACATGAAATATTGTCGTTCATTAATGAACTGCGAGAAACAAGATGGCCTCTTCTGCTTTTCACCGGTTATTTTTTTCTTGTCATGTTGAGCTCGGAGCCATATTTGTATTTCACAGAGATTGACGACAGCATAGTATATTTTGGTCTCAAGGGACCATGGTTTTCCTAAAACGTTTACATTCCTAATGACCTGGCTGCAGATGTAGGGGTATAGGATGAATCCTTGTTTAGTTGCATTTTTGAACTTTGATGGTCAATTCCCATCTGTTGGATTTCAGTGGCATGCTTCATGATGATAGGCACAATCTACGGGAATTTTCTACTGCTCTGAGCTGCATGTAATCCATTTGGCAGAAAATGTGGAACTTGAATGCTGCATTCAAGTATGCGTTGTGTCCATTGCCACCACGAGGGAACAAGAAGATATCATGCTCAGGGAATTGTGTAATTCCCACACACACAACACACAAATCTCTAGTGTATGTAAACTACATCTGCCCTGGTGGTCATTCTATCAGCTTGTAAATTTCACTCTCAAGGAGTGGCCCCTGGTTTTCTGCCAAGATAAAAGTTTCCTCACTCCTTGAAAGAAGGGGACTTGGGTTTCTTGGTGCTGATATTTAGTATTTATTGGATGACCTGCGAACTGCTTTCGGAGCTTTCTTTGCATAATTTTGTTGATGCCGGGCCTACCTGCTGAGTGATAAGAAGGGTTGATGATAATGGGCGCATGCATCTTAGGTATCGAGTTACTTATTTCACTTGGCAAGAGAGTTAACGCCAGTTCACATTTCAAGATGAAATTTTTTTACTGTAACTCTATGATTGCTTAATGTTCTTAAAGGTTTTTTGTGGTGAAGAAGCTTTTGGTGTCAGTTGGGTAGTTTTTGGCTTTGGATCATGACGACTGCAAAGTTACCTCCGCAACCCTCTGCCTTTAGATTTATGATTAGTTCAGCTTTCCTAACAATGGATCCCCCGATTGTTTTTTTTTGGCTGATGAACCCAAATGGCTCTTCAGAGGGTTCGAGAGAGTGCAATTTTTATAATGGAAAAGGGAAATATTTAGGAGAAAAAGTGGGAAATTAAGAGAAATTTGCTAAGGTATTCAGTTGTTAATGTTCCCTAGGTATATTTCCAGTGGGATATTCATTTCTTGATCCTCTATCATCATTGTTCAAATAGGTTAATTTGAAAATTATGGGTATTCATACATTCCAAAGGGAAAATGTTTTTTATTTTAGTGATTGGCGAATTGCAGTGACTGGGGCAATCCATAGGTCTTGCTCTTACGAGAGTTTTGTCGTGTTTGAATGTGCCTGAGCGTTTTGCATAGTTTGGGGAGCAATGTCCGTCAATGTGACCTTTTTCAGGTAAGCGCGTGGTTGACAGTTTAGGGACGTACTAATTGTGCAGCAGGTTGGAGAAGTTGACAAAGAATTTTGACTTTTATGATTTTATGGAATCAGTTTCCAATGACATGGTACATGATTGAGTGAGCGGCATGGGTTTTAAAGGGTGGTTCAATAAATCCGAAATTTATGCTGTAAAGAAAAGGTTTCTTTCCTCTTGCTGTTTCAGACATAAATGTGTAGAAGTTTTCTAGCGACACTGATGTCAGTGCCACCTTTATCTTGTTTTCTTGTTCGTGTGGAGTTCAATTATTTGGTCAAGATTAAGAGTTTTGTTGCTGGAGAAGATAAGATGTTTTTGATCTGTACTTAATTTCTTGGTCTTAAATAGATGGTTTTCCTTTTTAAAGAAATCCATAAATAAGACTTTTGTCCAATGAAATTGAAGGAATACAAACTGTAACTTCAACTTGCCTTTTTAATTGTTGATTTTCCTCGTGTTCGTTGAACAGGTTACACGATTCTCAATTCCCCGTTGCTGGTAGTGTGAGCTCAAAGTCCAGATGAGTTAAGGCAGATCAATGACAAAATTCTAGCTTTGTAACTGAGCTTTGAGTATGCTCCATAAGGAACACATGTACTCGAGCCAGTGAACAAACTATCATCATTCTGTGGAGAAATGTCGTCACCCCAAAAAGAAGAGGTATATTTTGTTTTCCTTATGGTCAAACCTGATTTTACGGTATAAGGGAACTCCGACTATATGTACCAATACCTATTGTTGATTGTTCTTTGGCAGCACGGAGTAAAGTCTTCTCCATGGAGCACCAGTGACCTTGCCATGGGTGTGCCAATCAAGAAAAGACGATTCCTTTTTACTCGGTCACCATCACCTCCTTCTCAGTCAACAGCCTTCCCTGCAGACGATGGGAAAACACTATCCGGTGAAACAACATCGCCAACACTAGAGGCATCTTTTTCTCAAGTTTCTGGCCAGGACCCCGGTATGGGTAGTAGTGATTTAAGGGATTCATCCTTGGTTCTTATGGCTGAGCATTCCACTGAAGGAGAAAATAAAGCCCGGGATTGTGGAAGTTCCCTCAGTTTTAGCGGTCTGAAGTTCGCTTTAGGTACTAACACTAGTAACGAAACTGTGAGTGAAGGAAATGCTATCTCTGAAAATGCGTCTGCATTGGGACCTATTCTGGGGGCCATTTCAGAAAAAAGTGAAGTTAGATTAAATCTAGGATGTGGAAGTTCTGGAAACAAGCTCAGTTCGAATGATAAATCTGCATTTCAGAGTGACTTGTCAAATAGCGACTTTCCTTTCCGATTGAATTTGCAGAGTGAGGCCCCTTCGGGAGAGTCAATCAAACTGTCAATTAAGCAAGAATCTGGTCATTTTGAGTTAGAACCTGCACTGCCTGAGAGACAATTGGACACTCTAAGCGAACAAGGCAGTAAGTTTGGGGCCAGCCTTGTTAGGCATCACTCGAGTAGATCACACTGGAATTTGAATACTACCATAGACACATGGGAGGGATCAACTGTTGATAAACCTTTGAACCATGGGCCAGATGGGAATGAAGATCCAGACTTGGGAGACATAAATCAGAAGGCATCGGATATGAACTCTGTTGAGAAGGTTTGTCAAGAATCTAGTGGTGCCCTTGCACTTTCATGGAATTGTGAGGCTTCCGGAGGTGCCTCCAGTCCCAAGCTTTCTAACACACTAAACCTTCCTGGTGAAAGCTGTGCTGTCAATACCGATCTAAATCTGCACCTCAACCCAGCTTTTGGATCTACCTCACACTCCACTGTCAGTGTAAGCTTTTCCCCTGCTATCCTAGCCTCACGCAGAGCACATGATTTGAGTTTATCAACTGAATCCACGTCATTAACTCAGGGCTCAGACTTGGCTACCTGTGGTGCTGCCAAAACTGAACCAGTTGATGGGGACTGTGACAAAAACTCTCAGCTTATGGAAGCAGGCAACTTAGAATCAGCGAGTGTAAGAGATATAAAGTTGGAAACGCCTGAGGCGGTTGGGCAAGAGAGTGCCAAGTCAGCAAGTCTAAGCGCCTCGGGAACAGTCTGTGGGGTTGCCATTAAATTAGAACAGCTCGAGGTTCCTATCCTTGACGGTTTGAGTTTCCCACAGGGGAGTTCACACAGTTTTGATAGCCTGAATAAAAAGGTGACGGCTCCTGTTGCGAACGGTGGTAGTGGTGTAGATTGTAAGAATATGCACGGAAGTCCAGTGCCTCCTAATGTTGATGCGTCCCAAGTCACGAGAGCAACTTGCACCGACGCGGCAACGGTGTCTGCTGCAAAAACCTTTGTGCCTGATGATACTGTGCCAGATGTAGGCCAGGATATGCCTTTCAACGCTAACCCACCTCATCATGCAGGTCCGAGCATCAACAGTTCCCCAAACATCACTTCAAGACATGCTATTTCTGACGTCAGTGGCTCCCAAAGTATCGACTTGCCATCTATCCCTGCTTTACAAGAGGATGTGAAGGTGGATGCCATTAAAATTTCAGAATTGTCTTCTGAGCCCACCCCCACAGAAGAAAAGTGGCTTGCCCCACTCAAGGGAGCTGAGGTGGTGGATGACTCCAAGGGCAAGGAGGAAGAAGTTGCCCATGTTTTGGCAGAGATCTGTGAGCAGGTGCCACATTCTGATGACTGCGCTCGTTCATCGGGATGCATTTCAGTGGATGTGACTACGTCGGATAAGTCCGTTAAAAATGGACTAATAGATGCAGAGGCAAAGTCAGAGGAGAAGAAACTTGAAATGAGTGAAATTGGAAATGTGCCATTAGACTCTCGTGATGCAGTTTCGGTCAACGAAGCAGTGCCCAAGTTGCATACTGATAATGACGACTATGAGGATGGTGAATTAAGAGAATCACTGCTGCGTGGTGCATCCAGGGTTTCATGTAACATCAACGAAAAGAAAGCCGTCGACGTCAAGTCCACTCTCGGATCTGATGTTCATGCAGCGGCACCATCCATGTTGGTTGGGAATGAGGGCAAACCAGAAAAGCCTGGCGAGTTAAAGGATGTTCACTGTACCACAGAGTCTGGCACTCATCCTCGCCCTGCAAATATTGTTCCAGATTCCAATGTGTCGGGGGATATGAAAGAATCATCAGCCGGCCATGCGATGACGGCAGAGCCCAAGAAAAGGAAAGCAGCGAAGATCACTCGTAGAATGCCACAAAGTGTGGGTAAAAAGGACCCTGAAGCAAATTTGGCACTCAAAAAGGTCAGCAATATGAGCTGTACAAAAGGCCCCGGTGATATCATCGGAGACTTGGGCGGCCAACTGGTCAAAGAATCTGTGGATCAGTCGAGTCAACTGAAAGCAGGCGTACCGCAGAACGATGGCGCAGATAAACATGCGAGAAGTAGAAATATTTGGGGCCGTATGGTACGTTTGTGTTCATCGCCCGCTGCATCATCTGGTGGGAGACGAGCTCCCTGCGGTAGGTCGTCACCATGGCTGGGAAAGGAGAGAATCGGGAATAAACAGCTTAGACGAGAGAAAGTGCACTCGAAGAGTTCTAGGTGAAATTCCGCTTTCATTATCCATCTTTTAATTTTCCGGGCTGATTTATCTCATTCGGGATTTCTCAGGAGAAGATCCCGTCCCCGTCTGCTCCTTGAATTTTTCTGCTGCTTCTTCTTATGAGATTGCTCACGTTCGTTTTTTTTCCGAATCCAACCTCAGAGATGGGGAGGGCCTCAGCCGAATGCCCAGATTCGGAAAGGACGGAGACCTAGATCAGGCAATGCAGATGGCACGATCAGACGGCTTGCGGATGCGCGGAAGGATCAGCTACCGACAGGGCTCTCCTAATGGCAGCTGGGATACCGACCGGGGCTACGCCATGGAACATTTCAGTGCGCCTAGCAGTTGCCTGATCTCCAGCCACAAGCATGCAGCTGAACCTAGTTTTGCCGTCTCCACAGATGACATCTACGGCAGCCCCGGTAGGATATTGAGAAGGCATTTGGCTGATGATTATGATGACGGCGACGACGAAGAATTGCAGACTGTGTGCCGCCACCTGCCGGGAAGAAGTCCCTCCCCAGGCAGGAGAGGCCCCCTGCCAGATGGCCTCCGCGTGGTTCACAGGACGATGAGGGACCTTGGCCCCGGTAGGCGCAGTGGAGGAGCAGCAGGAGGGGTAAGCATTCTTCGAGAAGAGAATCTATCAAGGGGTTTTGCAGATGGCATGGTGGACTCTTCTTCTCTGATCCGAAGGGAGAGAAGGAGCCTCTCGCCGCAGGTCTCGAGGGTCTTCTCTCACCACTCATGGCATCCTCCTCCGAGATCTCCGGAGGTGTTCGACGGCCGCCCCAGTCTGATGCGCCGCAGGTCCCCCGATGACATGCCGAGCAGAGGGCACAACGTCTCTCCCCACTTCTCCCGGCTCCATGCGGCGGTGGCAGATACGCCGAGGTTTGATTATGAATTGGGAAACAGCCGGAGGATGATGAACCCAGACTACGCCGCCGATTTCTGCCCGCCACCGGGAGATGAACTGCGCCCCGAGGAGAGGAGGATGGTGCAGGGCAGCAGGCGGCAGCCGTTCCTCGGCAGGGACGACAGCGCCGGGCACAGCCGGTCGTTCATCCCAGGGCCCATCGGGTTGCACCATGAACCAGGCGAAGACTTCCCCAGGAGAGCCCCCGCCATGAGGGCCGGCGGCGATCTTAGGAACAGACTAGGGAACAACATCCACCGGAGACTGACAGGCATGGGGGAGCAGGAAGGCGACCATGGCCGTGACAGCGGCCAGGGGTGGCACGGCGGCCGGCTCAAGGACGCCCGGCTGAAGAGGCGAAGGTTCTGATCCTCTCTTGTACCCGCTTTGGACGCCACCGAAAATCCGCTCCCGGGGAGAGGGAGCGAGCTGTACAGATAATAACGGGCCTGAAAGAAGCTTTCTTCGCCGGCAGACGAGGCCCCTGCTTATGCCCGTTGTGGAAACTCCGGTGGGCTGTCCAGCTTTACCCAGCGGCAGGCGCAGTGCATTCAGGGGGTCGGGGGTCGATCGTGGCGATATGCATCTACAGTGGAGGTTAATTATATGTTCGTACCTGATTTACTAGGAAGGGGCTCGCATGCCGCATCTGCAGCAGATCATACAGTGGTTGACTTCTTTGCCTGGTTCTCGTCAGCTGCGGTCACAGGGCCGCATCAGATTCGATCACTCCTTTTCTCCTCCTCCAGGGAGCCCGTTGACCAGGTTGTTGGCTCTGCCCGCGACCTGCGGAAGGTGGGGTATCGCTTTGGCCCCACTTGTTGACTTGCATCCCGAAAAGTCTACGCAGTGTGGAGGGAGCCCTGGTTCTTTTGAGGCGGCGTCCTCGATCGGCGCCTCCCTGGATCTCGGAGGAGGGAAGCTTCGGAACGCGAAGGGGCCATCTGCTTGGCTCTCGAGAGGGGATTGACCGGTTGGTCCCTCAGCCCCGGAAGCTGCTGTTGACTTTATCACCGCCGAATGGTCTGTCTGCTCTCCAGACTCAGAGGCACCGTCGTCTGACGTGTATACGTAGAAGGTGAAACAAATGGTTGGAAAATAATTAATAGCAGTAATGTCGATCCAAGTCAGCGGGGTCTCCCGGGAAAAAAGTCAGCGCCCAGTTCCTTTTCCAAAACTTGAAATGGGTTGATTCTTCGACCTCGGAGAGCATGGATGTCGGGAAAACCGAGGCAGCGTTGACCCTCGCATCCGTGAGGACGTGGAGTAGTCGATCGCATTCTGATTGAAAATCTCTCTCACACATTCCGGGCATGATCAAATGTATGTTTATTGGACTTATTATTGTTTAAAATTATTAAGATCATCATATAGATAGAGTATAGCCCCTTTAACTGCCACTTGATGTTTTTTTTGTGCCTCCCCGTTGACTGTGACTGAGGCCCATTTGGGCCCATTACTTGATGTGCGGCATATGGGCCCAATAGTGTAAATATGCTGATAAATCTAGGGTTTTCTGTACATTATCCTCCCCAGATCTCCATCTTTTCTGCCCTTCACGCTATCGGGGCGTTGCTTGGAGTGCAGAGAAAGGTTGAGAGTTGGTCCACTTATGGCGCGCCACGCGAGCAATCTCGAGACCTCCGCCGTCATCATCGCCGCCACCACCTGAGGAGGGCTTTCAAGAGCGAGAAAGAGGTTCCAGTGCAGCCGCCATCATGCTCCCACAGCCTCCCATGGCGGCGGAACAGTCAACGCCGAGTTCCCTCTTGAGCTAATGAAGGAAGATAAAAGGACGGAAGAGACCAGCTCTGAGAGGACCCTGAGAGAAGAAGAGTTTCAGAGAGAGAGAGAGAGAGAGAGAGAGAGAGAGAGATGAGCTGCATGGAAGGGAGAGCGCCGGTGAGGGCAACGTACGTGAACCTGTACAGGTGGCCGGAGTCGGACGCGGAGTTCGTCGGAAGGGTCTGCGGCGGCGGGGGGGAGAGGCAGCGCCGCCAGTGGCAACAGCCGCGGGTGGTGGACAGCTACTCGTGTCGGCAGATGTACCTGAGGAGCTACACCTTCTCCAGGAAGGAGAGCATCCCCGAGAGGACCAGGAGGCGCCTCAGCAAGATGAAGAAGGTGGGTGGAATAATAGTCAACGGGAATATGGCCCCAGGCTGCTGCTGCGTCGGCCGTACGGAGGAGGAGGAGGAGGAGGAGGAGAAGAAGAAGAAGAAGAAGAAGAAGAAGTGCGGGGTGGTGAGGAGGCTGAGAGAGGTCTCGTCGGCCACCGTCCGGTCCATGTTCCTCCGCTTGCTGGCCTGCACGGCCAGCGTTGACTTGGGTGACTACCAGGCTTCCAGTTAGGTGGAGAGAGAGTTTCTTGATCCGACGCCTGCCTCTCCCTGTCTCTGTCTCTGTGTTTTCTTACCGCTAGGCTTTCTGTCGTCTGAAAACCAGTAACAGCTTCTTGAGAAGTCCTCGGCTGGTTCTTTGATCTTTTCGCTTACTCGAGATGAAACCAGGAGCAGAGAATAGAGTTCAGGATGCCCAAAGCTTCTCGACTCACGAGAAGTCATACTCTCTCTCTCTCTCTCTCTCTCTCTCTCTAACACGACAAGGACTCACCGGGAAGAGGCTCGACCTATCGAGGCTCCCAGCCGCCTCTCCATCCGGGTTGCGTCGGGCCGCGGCACGTTGTTCTCTTCGTCGCTAATGGAGGCGAATGTGGCGAGGGAGAGCAGCTGTAGCGGCGGCGTCGCCGTCAGGACCCTCTCTTTCATATTTTGGAATGGAGGAAGGGGTGCTGGAGCTCTCACGTCGATGAGGAGGGAAAGCTCCGCTGCCGGAGAGAGAGAGAGAGAGCGAGAGAGGAGGAGGGGGAGAGAGAGAGAGAGAGAGAGAGAGAGAGGAGGGGAGAGAGAGAGAGCGACCAAGAGAGGGAAAGAGAGAGAGAGAGAGAGGAGGGGAGGGGGAGAGAGAGAGAGAGAGAGCTATGGAGCTATCCCTTGGCGCCTGTAGCTTCGAGTTCGATCCAGCGAGCATCGGCTTTGATGGGCTAACATGGGCCAAACAAATTCTAGTGGATGGGTCGTCTACAATCTTACTGGACTACTGGGCCTAAATGGGAGAATCACCCTTTATAATATTACAAAATAAGCCCATTTAGGGTTATTGGAACGCAAAAAGGATGACGATCAGGCCCATTTAAGGTTATTGGAACGCCTGGGTTGTTCCCTCCATCACTGGCTAGTCTTCTCCGGTGGCGCCTCCGGCGTCGTTCCGTCCTCGGGCGGCGGCGTCGCCGCCTCGACGTGGCCATTCTCCGGCGGCGGAGTTGCCTCGACGTGACCGTTCTCCCCCTCGTTAACACTCTTCAGGAGCTCCGAGATCCTCGATGCCAAGCTCTTCTTGGCTGCAGGGGACACGCCGTGCTGGCCGACGATCGTCGTCAAGAATGCCTGCGACATTGCCAGGTTCTTGATCACGGCTTTCCCAGATTCCGGGAGGGTGCTGTCCTTGGAGAACGCGATCTGAGATCACATCGGAGAGGCGAGAAGGTCGAATTAGCACCGGCGACCGGATTCGCGATCGGGCAAAAATGATGAAAGCCGAGGGACGAGATTTCGTGATTCGACTGAGCTCAGATTTGGGGGGAAAAGGATTCACCGTAAGGGATCCAGAAGGGGACTGCGTGAAAAGGATGGAGGAACCCGGGGGGAAGGTCTCCTCCTTGAAGGTATCCAATAACTTCTCCACGGCTTCGGCCTCCGCGTCCGTGTAGATCCCGATGGACTTCCAGTAGGCCACGCAGTTCTCCGCCACCTTCTCCGAGTACTGTTGCCCCGTCAGCGGCTGGATCATAGTCACTCTGATAAACTTCTCGAAAGGCCCTGCGAGCCGATCCGAAGAGTTCACGACAGAATCATATCAATGCCTCGTCCCGACGCACGTCGGACAACTTTTTTTGACGATTATCCACACTGCGGCACTGAAGATTCATCTCACCGGTCACTATATCTCGGAAGAACTCGACGGAATTCGCCAGTTCCTCGGCCGTCTTCTCCTTCCACTTGGCGGCCAGGGAGGGAACAGCCTCCGCCTCCACGTACACTCCGATGCTGCTGAATTTTATCTCCTTCCCTTGGATCTCGAGACTCCTCACCCCTGAATCACAGATCGAGAGCGGGATCACAGATCAGTCTCCGGGAACCATCAAAACAAAAACAGGACGGATGAAATCTGGACAGAAATCAAGCGGGAAGCCGACCTGCGCCGCCGAGGAACAGCGACTTGGAGGACCCCGGCGGCTTCGCCACCACGGGAGGGAAGACGAAGCCCTCGATGTCCAGCTCCGACACGGCGGGGATTTCCACCGGCGCCATCTCTCTCTCTCTCTCTCCCTCTCTCCAGATCAAACGCTGGGGGCGGTAAAAATAGGGATAAGGGGGAGTGGCATTTCAAGTAATTTAATGGTGAACCAAGGGCATCGTTGGGGTTTGGTGGGAGAGTGCCCGTGGAGGGGTTGGTGGGCCGCTAGGAACGTGGGAAGCACTTGACCGTGGGGATTAGCAGGCGTGGATCGACAGGTGGCGGGGAATGGAGAAAACACGAAGATCCTATTGTGGCCGTGGGATCCGATGAATCGTTTCAAAAAGTTGACGGCCAGATTTACTCCTATCGGGTCGAAACCACTATCCGAAATTTGACCAAAAACATCGAGAGGATGATCATGGGGAAGCGACCACAGTGGGAGTCGAACCCACGACCTTCTGATCCGAAGTCAGACGCGCTAATCCACTGCGCTATGCGGTCGGAATTGGAATTATGTTTGCATTTATAAAAAATAATAATTCAAGCTGAAACGCCGCCCATCATAAAGCCGGCTGGCGTGCATGTCCGCTGACCGATCCCGTTCCACGTTCGCAATTCTCTTCTTCCGCGTCTTCCCTCCCGTTGACCGTGGTCGGAGCCGTGTGCTCCCATTCTTTCCATATTCATTCCCGGTTCGTCTTTCCTCTCCAATCTTCGGGTTCTCCGAGACCTGCAACATCTTGCAATGGTAGATTCATACCCTATTCTCTGATCTCTCACGCGATCCCTTCTTCTTCTTCTTCCTAATCGAATTGACCTTCCTGTTCGTCTCTGTTCTTCCTCCTTTTCAGGAGAAAGCCACCGAGAATAACCAGGATTGGCGGTACGATGAGGTTCGTCTTCCGGCTCCTTATCGACGAAAGAGAAGGCTGATTCCGGGATAATTTTCCGACGATTCAACCGTTCTCCCGTGGTTTCAGGAATACGTGGAGAACTCTAGAGGGATGAAGCTCTTCACATGCCGGTGGCTCCCCAAGAACAGAGACCCAAGAGCCCTGATCTTCCTCTGCCATGGTAATCTCTCCCTCTCTCCCTCTCTCTCTCTCTCTCTCTCTCTCTCTCTCTCTCTCTCTCTCTCTCTGGATATCTTTTCGACCCGTCTGGCATCTGATCTGATCGTCTTCGTCTCGGCGATGGATTTGGAGCAGGGTATGCGATGGAATGCAGCATATCGATGAGAGGTGAGTACGTCAAAGTCATGTGATAATACATCAGTTTTACTTGTTTTAAAGATGGCTGACGAGCTAGGGTTTTAATATTCGCCTTCAGGAACCGCAATTCCTCTTACGAAGGCGGGCTACGCGGTCTACGGTATGGACTACGAGGGCCATGGGAAGTCCTCCGGGCTGCAAGGATATGTGGAGAGCTTCGAGGCCGTCGTTGACGACTGCTCGGAGCACTTCACCAGCATCTGTGGTGAGAACAAGGAAGAAGAAACGGGTGGATGAACTTTCTGTCTATATCTTCTCTGATCGATCCAACGAATGACGAACAGAGAGGCCGGAGAACAGGACGAAGGAGAGGTTCCTTCTGGGAGAGTCGATGGGGGGAGCTGTCGCCCTTCTCCTGCACAGGAAGCAGCCGACATTCTGGAACGGCGCCATCTTGGTAGCCCCAATGTGCAAGGTCCTCTCTCTCTCTCTCTCTCTCTCTCTCTCTCTCTCTCTCTCTTTCTCTCTCTCGCTCATGTTATTCTCTAATATTTTCAGATATCCGAGGAAATGAAGCCCCACCCTATCGTCATTAGTATATTAACCAAGCTCTGCAAGGTCATCCCTACGTGGAAGATCATCCCCACCAAGGACATTATCGACTCCGCCATTAAATGCCCGGAGAGGAGAATGGAGGTACGTAGCCACAGCTTTCTCTCTCTTCCTCTCTCTCTCTCTCTCTCTCTCTCTCTATTCTCCTGCACTTTCTCACACTAGCCGACTCATGTTCCCGGCTATAATTCCGGTCAACCCTTCTCCTCCCTCGCCGGCAGGTACGCAACAACCCATACTGCTACAAGGGAAGGCCCCGCCTGAGGACCGGATACGAGCTCGTCAAGGTCAGCCTCCAGGTGGAGGAGAATCTCCACGAGGTAACAGTAAAACTTTGTCCGAGATATTTCCGCGGGTCAACACCCGCAAGCCGCCTCTGATGACGGCTCTAACGGTTCAACTTCGTGAAGGTGTCGCTGCCGTTCATCATCGTCCACGGCGGCGACGACTCGGTGACGGACCCGGCGGTCAGCGGGCTGCTGTACGAGACGGCGGCGAGCACCGACAAGACCTTCAAGCTGTACCCGGGGATGTGGCACGCCCTCACGTCCGGCGAGCCGTCGGAGAGCATCGCCGCCGTCTTCTCCGACATCGTGATGTGGCTCGACGAGCGCTCCGGCGGCGCCGCCAGGGCGAGCTCTGAGCTGGAGCAGAAGGCCGGGCACGACAGCCGTCACATGCCGTTGACTAGCAAGACTGCGGCGGGTACCTGCGACACCAGGGCGTGCTGAGCTGCCAGGGGAGATGGGGAGAGGGGCTTCGCAGGTTTCGGACACGTTCAACGGGTGGTGGAGCAGACGGCGGCATGGGACTCTCGTGGGTTGGCTCGAGTTTGTCACATCAGGCCGTTAATATCCTAAAAATGTTCATTTATTGCCATTATTTTTCAATAAAATAGCCATTTTAGGCTACTAGGTGAATTGATGGTATCGCCATATCCAGTATTGGTCCGGTACGGGGAAGGAAATTAAAAAAATTATTCATTTCCCTTCTTCGTGGTTCGTTTCCAAGAAGTGACATGCAACCCAACTTCATTCTTTCGGAGATAGTGAATGGGTCCTACCCAAAAGTATCAGATTTACCCCACCCAACAGTGAAATCATGCAAACAAAGCAAGACCGCCGTCACACCGATATTATTGTGCTCTTCACTCGCGTCCACCGTGGAAGATCGTTCGTTCTTCATTGCCCATCCATTCAAAAATTGGATTTTTTTAAAAAAAGTATGAAAAGCTGGGGCGCTATGTAGCATCCATTAAATTATGGGTCAATTATGTTGAAAACAAAAAATATATCAACGCACCAGTGGTCTAGTGGTAGAATAGTACCCTGCCACGGTACAGACCCGGGTTCGATTCCCGGCTGGTGCAAGACTCGAGAATTTCTTTTTTTCATCACTTCATTTACCCATTTACTAGAATAATTACAATTTTTTAGAAGTAAGTTCATGCCATATTAAACCAAATAAAAACAAAGTGAAGTATAAAAAACTATTCTAAGGTAAAAATGATAGAAAAATTGTCAAGTTGGTAGAATGGAATGAGGAAAGAAGAGAGCAATCTAGGAAAGTATGTTATCTCTATTATTGAGTGCATTCATCAAGTTTAATTATCAATCCCTTAATTCAATTTCTTTATACTTCTTCTGAAACTCTAACTTATAGTCATTGTCTTGCACATGGAAGAATTTATGCTATAATTTTTGCTATTTCTCTCGCACCATAGTGGCAACAAAATAGTTGGTTAGTGTCAAGAGTAAACCATAGACAAGAATTTTCATCAATGTCTTGTAATCTATCGGAATATATATATTAATTTTCACTTGATACCTTCACTTTCATTTTATGTTAAGTTGGTGCCCACTTCGATATTTGAGTCATTTTAGGAAGATGTCTAAAGATGATTCTCTTCATCCAAGAAGGGAGTGAATTAGCTTCCTAACCAAAATTAACATATATGTATGGTTCTATATTATTCATAGTAATTATGTAAATAAGGGGTCAAGATATTATATGTTTACATGTGAAATATGTTGAGATCTATATGGTTCTATATTATTTATAGTAATTATGTACATAGGGGGTCAAGACACTCTATATTTATATGTGTAATATGTTGAGATTTGTAGTAGTTCTATCTTTTTTATGGCATATTTCTACTTTATAATGATTATCTTCCATCGGTTTTCACTATTTTATTTAAGGAATATGTAGAGTAAAATTTTTCAAGCATGTAGATATAAATAAGAAAACTTATAAATTAATTTCATGGTAATATGATGAACTTCCTCAATTCTTAGGAAGCATGTGACAAAATTAATATTGCAATAGAAATTGTTAGCCCTTTAGGCCTAACCTACTTCCACAAGAGAAAGTGAACCCAAGACTAAACCTAACTAGTGGGCTAGGCCAATGATGAGTAACAAAAAATAACCTTTAAGGATTTCATGTATGAAAAGGGCTCTATTAGGAGAAGAAGGGGCCCTTGATAGATCAAGGTTAGCCACTAGGAGGGTGAGGAGCTCTTTAATTCCTCAAACATTAGGGTTTTGACATGTTCCCTTTATCTAAATCTCTTCATTGTTGCTTTAGTTAAATCTATTATTCAATGTGGATAGGTATAGTCACAACTTAACATTAGAGTTGGTATGGTTTAGAATGTGAGCAATGTCCATTTAAAAATATTAGAAGAAAATATGAGTAAGCTTTGTGATCACATGGAGCAAATGAGACATATGGAGTTTGTCTATTTTGTCTTTGTAGGGGAAGCAATGGGGAACCTAATTGTACACTTCTTTACTAATATATATTTAAACAAAAGTCCATACAAGGCCTCAAAAACACTAGTGGGACAAGTTGTCATTATAAAACCACAAGCACAAATCATAAAAAAAAGGTTGGGGCTCACCTCTACCTTCATGTGTTCAATATGGAAAATGTAGCCAAATGAGTGCTTATGTTGCCATCTTACTTTAAGATGAATAAGATAGTGGATCATGACAAAATTTCAATTGTTGTATTGAAGATGAGTGAGAAATGACTGCAATGATATTTGTTGACAAGACTATTCTTCATATTTAAAGTTTGAGATGATTTACAAAGTCAATTATTATAGTGTTATGAATGTATCACCTCAATTGATCTTTATCACTGAATCCTTAATATCGAATAATACAAGTCAATAAGTGGATACAATAAAGAGTCATATTATTCTCCTCATTCATTTCTAATATTTCAACTCATAAGAACACATTTATCAATAGTTTGAAAGAAGATATTGTAACAAAAATTGAGCATGTTCAAACTGAGCAATCTATGAGACATGATGAACCTCGAACATTTAATAAAAGTGCATCTAACAACGTAGTGGAAGGCATGACAAAACAATTATATCATAGGGAATGACATTGTAACCATTGGTGGGAGACTATTGAAATAGTTAGTACAATGAACAAACAATAAAGTTCTCACCTTATTAAAGTCTTAATTCATAGTCAAAGACAGAGGGGCACATAACACAATTTCGTTTAAAAAAGGTAGATATATAGGCAAAAGAAGTCTAAGGGCCTATCTTTTATTGTGATGAAAGGTTTGGAACAAAGCATAAGTGCAAAAAAGTTGTAGATATTAATAATTTAGAAAAATGATGAGGAATTTTCAAATCAATGTCATATAGAGAAGGCAAAAAACCTATAAAGCACCACTAAAGAAATTCTCCACACTCAAGTCAAAATGTCTCTCAATTTTGTAATTAGATTAATGACAATAAGCATATTAAAGATGCTAGAAAAATTATGTTATGTTATAAAGAAGTGTCAATCTTGATTAGCTCATATACAAATCATAATTTTATTTTAATTCATTTAGTTCAAGCATTATAATTACATGTCAATAACATCATTTGTTATAATGTTGTTATAGAAAATAGGGTAGAATTAAGTAGGCATATAATCTATATGAAAGTATGTTTATCAATACAAGACTTATACATAGTATAAAAATTTTTATCTGTTGAGTGAAACACATCATACATCATTTTAATAATCTAATTGATCAAAACTTTGGACTATATCACCACCCATTAAAAACTTTTGACAATGAGTTTTACAATTAATGAAATAAAAAAAACACCTCAAATGGACACTTACATTTCAAGCATAAAGCTAGAAGTGAAGTGCACCTACATCCACAAAAAAAAATTTAATAGAAGAAGTAGACCTTAGATAGAGTGACACTAATAAGTCTAAATTTGTGATATTTTAGACATTACTTTAATTTAGACTTAGTAAATAATATTTATATAATTTTTTGACTTAAGCACTTTATACTAAATATAGGGCAAGTAAGGGGTTGATCCATAGGGAGGCAATAATTCAATGTCATAATTTCCTAGGATTTATATTCATGCAAAACTAAAATAAATATGCTTAAAAAGAATTTATATTATTTTTATTAATTTATTTAATATTTAAATTGTGAAAATAATTAAATATTACCTCACCTACAATCATCAGAGGTGGTCACAATGGCATGTGCAAGAAAATGGCAAGTAACACAATGAGAATGTGGTTGGTGGTGTGTGGTCATGAACCACAACTTGCAAGTAGTGGTTATGCACATTTTGCACATGGTCAATAGTAGAAGAATGTCAAGCATTGATAGAAAGAAAATGAACATTAGGTGATGGTAGAAAGAAGAGGAATAGTAAGAGATGGCGAAAAAAAAGGAACAATGGAGAAAATGGATGAGGGTGATGAGAAAATGTGGATCTAAATTCCTAACACGTTGGTGTTCATGTCTTGAGCCCCGAATGCCTCTTCCTTAACTTGTATCCTTGTATTTAATTAGGTTGAGGTGTCTTTCATTAGAAGAAGAGGATGAAAAAATGATGAACACTTCAAAACATTTAAATCAACTAGGTTGAACAATTAGGATCCTAGAGAGCCTTGCCCTATTAGGTAACCTTTGTTAGGGCACGTTCAAAATGGAGGGGAAAGAGAGAGGAGAAGATAACATTTATATATAGAAATAATTACTAAAATGGTCTTCTATCATTTCCTAACTTCTCTCCATGCCATTTCTTCCTCTTTTTTGATTAGTTGAGAGCTTCATAAGTTGAATTTTGTGCTCCTCTTTAAGAGGGAAGTTAGAGGGATTAGTGGATGGGCCATGATGTGGCCCACACCCCTCTAACTACTTTTTTGAAGCCCAAAACCAAAAATGCTTCATTCTAAACCAATAGTATAAATAATAGGCTTTAAAATCTAATGGAGAGCTCCAACCTATTGATAAGTATCACATTTAATTTTTGTAAATTTTTGCACACATGGAACTTGAAATTATTCATTCGTAATAAAACTAAACTTCATAAAGGTCAATCATGGTTAATAAAAAATATCTATAATATGTATAAAATGATATTCATATAAAATTTTAATAATATTTAAATAATTTAATTAATAACATGATAAATTAAGGATTTAGATGTTTAAACTTATATCAAATGCATAGAATTATGGGCACATTTATCATGTTATTGTACACAAAAAAGGAAGCAAATGCAATCCACTTAGTTTAGAAATGACTGAAAGGTAAATTTATCATTTATTATGAACCATTTAAGAGGCTTCCTCTAATGTGAGAGGTGGATTATGCGATCCATCTATTCTAAGGTACCAATGAATATGTCTTTTGATACCCACACCAACAAAAGTACATGATAGATGGTATGATGTAAATTTTTCTAGTCGAGGGATGTGTTCGATTATTGACATTTTTTTTCTCTAGCTTATCATTGTTGATGTAGAAAAATGGAACATGTCATTTATGTGTGGATTATTGTGCCCTTAACTAGATTCATATGTGCGAGAAATATATTGTTAAAATAACTTCTAAGACACATGAATGTCATTATAAAGTTATTGTAATAATATGTAGATTGAAGAATGACCCCTTCACAACTTAGGCCCTTATGAACAAGATATTTATACTACACATAATGATATATGTGCTTAATGTTTTATGATATTCTCATTTATAATAAGTTCGTAAAAAAGAATTACACTCACTTTGGTCAAATATTTAATATATTTTAAGACCACAATCTACATCTCAATAGCAAAAAGTATTTTTTCACACAAAAAACTATTGATTTTTTGTGCCATGAAATATTCTTAAAGTTGAAGGTCATACATAAAGAACTAATAAGTACTAAGGAATACTGGAGATTTCACAAGCTATTATCACCCATATATATTTAGACATGTCAATATTACCACTCCTTTGACATAATTACTTAAGAAGAATATTTTTTAATGATCTACAAGATCTAATCACATCTTGACCAATGAAAAGAAACTATGAGCTCCACCCCAATTTTGGCATTATTTGACTTTTTGTAACCTTTTAAGTTATAAGTAAATAACTCAAATCATGGTATGTGAGTTGTGTTGATGCAACAAGGTCACCTAGTATTTTATTTCACTTGAACATTATTACCTCACAACTAAATTAAGACGTTGAAAAAAACTATTGATAATCGTATTAACAATCTAAAAGATAACATCACTATCTCTTGAGTAAAAAATTGACAATCTCTTCTAACCAATATAGCTTAAAGTACTTTGTAAAACAACAACATATACAACATAAATATCAAAATTGGATTGTTAAGTTAATACCATTGAATTTGAATATCAAATGCCTATTTGAGACTTGAAATCATTGCATAATTATAAGTGAGTATCATGCATCATCCTTATTCACTATATTTATAGTGTAAGGCATGAAATATTAGTTAAATTCAAAGTTATCTAAGATAATATGTAGTTTCACGTAAAATATGAATAACTCTTCACACTATTATCTCTATAATAGTCTTTTAAATCACAAGTAGAAGATAATAAACATATGAACTTCATTATTGATTATCACATTGTTGAAAGAATAGTATAATAGTGTAAGGGAACTTAAGGTTACCATAAACTTTTAAGTGTATTTCTCACAATTTCTTTTGATTTGAAACAAAGAAATAGATCAAATAATTTGTAACAAAATGTCACATATATCAACAACACAAGATGAATTCTTTATTTCTAGCAAGGTTACAACAATTACTCATTATAATTTGTGTATGAGATGACCCTCATAATACTCTTTGTGGTGTGAGTTTCTACTTCTTATGGTAAGAATAACATATTAATTATCATTGATTGCTTGTCAAAATATGTATATTTCATATTAATTTGTCACTTATTTTCTACCTTAGATATAGTGGACATCTTTGTTTGGGAAATCATTTGCTTATATGAGATCATTTGTTTTATCATCTTTGATCAAGGCATAATTTTTCAAGCTCTTTTATATAAGAAATTCATATCTCCAAAACATAAAATTGAAGTGGAGTCTTACATGTTATCTAAAGATTGATGGCTAATCTAAAAGAGTCAATCATTCATTTGAAACTACAATACTTTGTTTATGACAAACTCAACAGGTAAGTGGCTCCCATGAATAGAACTATGGTATAATAATATCATCCACTAATATCTCTAATCTACTATATTTAGAACCTTCTATAAACATGACCCTTTCTCATTGTCCATTTTACATTAATCTAGACCAATTCTTCTTACATTAAAACTGAGTTGCAAAAAATAAATATTATCCTTGACACTCTCAATGAACTCTTTATTCAAGTCAAATCTCATATGAAAACTTAAGCTTATTGTAACCTAAAAGATGTGGAGTTTGTTATTTGAAACTTAATCTATGTGAATCTATGGTTTTTCATGTGAGATCCCTAGCCCAAAAATGTAACAAGAAGCTCAACATATGTTTTTTTGAGATGTATCAAATCCTAATATAAATCGACACAATGGTATATTATGTAAAGTTACCACTAATGTTTCAAGTGTGTCTTATTTTTCATATTTCGTAACTAAAGACATCGATTAGCCCCAACCATTAAATCAAACTTTTATTGTTAACTCTAGATTGAGACCTTAATTAGATCATCAACTTGAAGAAGTAATAGAGATGCATCCCTCTCCCAATAAACTTAAGTCATGTTACAGTGGAAACACTTACCCCCTGACGAAGACATGTGAGAGTTGCTATCAACACTCTAACACTATTTTCTTAACTTACACCCTAGGGGCAAGGTGCTAAAAACAACGAAGAATAATACTAGACCTCTAAGCCTAAGATACTCTCACAAGAGGAGAGTGGGCCTAATATCAAATCTCAATAGTGGGCCAATCAAATAGTGTGAAAATAACTTGAAATAATTTCATTTTTAAAAGGGGCTCCATTGTGAGAAGAAGGGACTCTCAACATAATAAGAGTAGCCATCAAGAGAGTGAATACCTCTTCAACTTGAACATTAGGATTTTGACACATCCTCCTAATTTGGATTTCTTTCTTATTCAGTTAATTAAATATGTTATTTGGTGTGGATTGATTATTGTTATAGAAAATATAAATAATAAAACTTATAAATTAATTTCATACTAATAAGATGAACTTCTTCAATTTTTAAGAATCATGTGAAAAAATTATCACTAAAACAAAATTTTGATGACTAATTTCAAAATGAGTAAGAGGATTTGATATATTATTGACACACTTTTTGAATATTTATGAAAATGATTATTTATATATCTCAAGTTTTCCCCCCTCCTCAAAGTAGACAACTATCTCTCAACCTTCTTAATTATGTGAAATGAAAAATAAGTAATGGATTAATTATTTTTGTTGATGTATATATAAGCTTGTTACTACTACTAACATGCTCTCAACTTCACTCAATTTGTCAAGTCTTTTACATGTGCATCTTGGATGTCAAAAAAGTTACGTGAAAGACATGAATCCTAAATTAGTTAAACTCATAAAGGTGGTCCCTTTTCATTTCTTTTGTGAGATGAGGATGAGCTATACAAAAGATGACAATTTATTGTCTTATTTTTATGTGAATTTTATAATTTTAAATATTCTATAAATTTTTATGGTGATTAACTTGTTGTTTGACTTCACTTTCACTTGAGCTATGCAAATGACTACATTATTGACACCAAAGTGACTTTCTATGAGGGAGCCTTGAAGAATGGAATTTGATATCTTCTTTTTAATTCATCAAGTAGATCATTAGTAGTTGATGTCAACCAACTATTAAGTAACACATCTTTTTTTATTCATTTATTTTGAATCTTTAGTACCATAGCAAATCTTTTATTCTACTCAAACATTTTTGTGATTGTAAATAGGATAATTTGATGAGGAAAAAAACCACAGGCTATGGAAACACATCTAGAACAATGAAGGGAAACATTTAATAATAATAATAATTGTCAATTTTTGGTAAATTTAATTGAATTTTTGACGAATTTGGTTCCAGACAAAAGTCGTTGTAGTATAGTGGTGAGTATTCCCGCCTGTCACGCGGGTGACCCGGGTTCGATCCCCGGCAACGGCGGTTTCTAAGAACTCTTTTGAAATAACTTCGCATAATCATTTTATTAACTGTTGCCAAATAGCAGTTCGTTAGACAAAAATCAATCACTCATTTTTTATGCCGTAGACGAATATTTTATAAAAACGAGAAAAAAGCCATAAATGAAAACTCCATAATAATAAATTTTTTGATGCTTTGAAATTACATTGAAAAGATATGTAGAAAAAATATATTGAACTGCACACATAGACACACATACTCTGCGAATTTGATTTAATTTTCAACCGTCGTACAATATTCCCAGCTATTTAGTTAAATAATTTAATGAAAATTTTAATTTTATATATTAATTTTGATAACCGGATCATTGAAAAATAACTGCTTATAAAGAAATTAAATAAATAATGTAATTTCGTAGTAAGTTAATACTAATGCATATATCAATTTATTTATTTCAACTATTTTATTATTTAATGCAGATATGTGTATAGATCATGAAAAGACGGTTGATAAGTAGAGTTATGATTTTTTAACACTATAAGCCATTTACTGCCCTCCACCAGCAGCGAAGGTAGGGATGGGCCTGCTGACGTGGTTTTTTGCGAAATAGAAAACTTATTAAGCATAAAAATGAGTTAAAAAATCGCGCGACGGGAAGATTCGGTCGAGTCCCCAGGAATCCGCCGTTCGGTATTAGTAGCCACATCGCCACCGTCGTTTTCAAGGTTGTCTAAACAAACTGGACGGCAAAGATCTTGCCATGTCATCGATCCGGCACGTCCCCTTTCCTTTCGGGAACCCACCACCCCATCGATCCTATATATAAACGCGCGCAAGGCTGCCGAACTCTTTACAACTCTAGCGCGCGCCCTCGTTTTTACTGATCGGTCGCTGAGAATCTGATGGCGCCCAAGGCGGAGAAGAAGCCGGCGGAGAAGAAGCCCGCAGCGGAGGAGAAGAAGGCAGCGGCGGAGAAGGCCCCCGCGGAGAAGAAGCCCAAGGCGGAGAAGAAGCTCCCGTCCAAGGATGCCTCGGCGGCTTCCGGCGACAAGAAGAAGAAGAAGAAGATGAAGAAGGGGAGCGAAACGTACAAGATCTACATCTTCAAGGTGCTGAAGCAGGTCCACCCCGACATCGGCATCTCCAGCAAGGCCATGGGGATCATGAACAGCTTCATTAACGACATCTTCGAGAAGCTCGCTCAGGAGGCCTCCCGCCTCGCCCGGTACAACAAGAAGCCCACCATCACCTCCCGGGAGATCCAGACCTCCGTTCGCCTCGTCCTCCCCGGGGAGCTCGCCAAGCACGCCGTCTCCGAGGGCACCAAGGCCGTGACCAAGTTCACTAGCTCTTGAAGAATCTTCTTAGGTTTGGTCGTCATAGTCGACATTGCGTGTATCATCCATCATTAGCTCAATCTCACGGGATGTATTTACAATAGAATAGACCAACCATCTCGGAATGTAACACCACAGCGAGATCCGTTCTGTACTCAGTCTGCTCCAGATTATAGAGCAGTTGGCTCAAGCATCATCCGGCAGATTTTGAATCTGCTCTTCTCATCTGCGCCCGATCTGCCAGATTCATCCATCTTCGTAATCCCAACACCGCGCAGTAGGATCGGTATGATACCTGAGATGATCCATACGGCGCCACTCCCCGAATATCTGATTGAAATTACATGTGGCGGCCGGACAATCGCCTCCAGCGAAGAAACCGCCGAAGTGTTCTTCCTCGAGCGCCCATCCGATTCAAGCTGGAACGAGGAAGGAGCGGGGCTTTCATCCGGGGGAGGTGGGCTGCTGAGAGAATGACTGGAATAGAAAGGAATAATCTGGAACGTTCCCTGTCCGCGATTCCTGGCCGTTGGATCCATTTTTTCCTCTTCATCAGTTTTCGATTGGTTTTGGTTCATAAGTCAGGGCTCCCGCCACAACATTTTTCCCGCCACGCTGCTCTTTCCCCCTTCTCCTCTGGGCTCTGCGGCCGACTGATGCCTCCACTGAAGAACCTCGATCAGGAGTTCCCGGTCATCGATGCCGAATTCAGCCAGTTCTGCTCTTCCCACGGCATTTTCTCAGGTTGTAATCGTAAATGAACCCCCCGCGGCTGCACTTTTTCCGGCCTTCGTGATCTCTTCTTTTTCCGTTCGTTTCCGCCGCTCTCCATCCGCTCACTCGGATTTTCTTTCTTCATCCATCCGTCGCTCAGTGGAGGATTTCCTCGTGAATGATCTCTATTTGCTCGCGGCTTTCGCCGAGGGCGAGGCGATCTCCGATAAATTGAAGCAGGTTATTCGCTTTGATCTTTGCCCTATTTTTCCAATTTCGCTCGATGAATTGTTCGCAGACAGTTTCTCAGCTATGAACAGCCGGGGAAACTGGCGTGGAACAGGGTATTGCCCAGGTGCTGTCTATAATAGACCGCCAGCACCAGCCTTGGTTAAATGGCCTGGAATTACTGGAGGATGCGCGGATGAAGAAGAGATTCCTTCCCACAGGATGCCAATGGTGTGCTGCCCTCGATGAAAACTATTCTCCAAGTCTTTTTAACCTCAATAGGATGGTTTACTCATCATCCTGACTCCATTCTGCTCTCATTTTCTTCTACAGGGTGGACTCGCTTCTTCAGGGTGGACTACGTGAGGGTCACCTGGTAGAGTTAGCCGGGCCCTCTTCATCCGGGAAAACACAGGTACGAATACTCCTGTCCCAGTAGGAGCTGTTTTTTCCATAATTAGGAGAAATGGAAAACCGCCGATTTCTGTTGATGAACGGAATACTAATCACGAGCTCATACGCTCCCAATATCTCCATAAACTGTGCATGATGCGAACTGCGGCAAAGCTCGCTGCTCTCCTACCCGTGGTCGTTTTTAATGGAGTCCTTTGAAGCATATGCTGAATGTTTGAACTTGCTTCGTTGATGTGCAGCTTTGCCTACATGCTGCTGCACACATTGCTGACAGGAATCTGGGAACCGTTATGTTCTTGGATACCGGGAATTCCTTTTCACCAGAGCGGGTTTCATCCTTTCTGGATCTTCCCACGGCGTCCAGTTCATTGGCTAAAGAGGTCTCGTCTTACTCTGGCGAATAAATCGATAGTTCATTTGGTTTCCTTCGCTTTGTTGGCATCTGCTTTGTATTGCAGTTTGTCAGGTCGGGTTACCCGAAATAAATAATTTTGTGCCTCTTGAATTCTGTCTTCACAGAAATTTTTTCTCATGGCTCAGGCCCAAGAAAGAAGATGCCGCAGAGCAATGAGTAGCATATTATGCCGGCCAGTCTTTGATATATTTGAATTATGGGATGCGCTCAATTGGCTAAGTATCACGCTGGGCCGCCAGGTTCTCTCGCTTCACAACCAGTGGCTTTGGACGTTGTTTTTGCAAATGCAGCTTTGGGAATGCGGCTTAAACTGGTTTCTGGGATCGTGATTCAGGGAAAGGATGAGACCACCAGGTTGTGCTTGCTTGTTGTTGATTCCATCTCATCACTTATAACACCGATCCTCGGAGGCAGAGATTCACATGGTATGAGCCATGGATGTCTCTCTGGCGAATCATTTTCATCGAGTCTGTGTTGAGAACTTTTTTTGTCCGCACCTATCCTTGAAATTGAATAGGAAAATGCTGTACTTGAAGCAATCAATGAACTGAATGCCAGCAGAAATCCAATAAAGATCAGAGAAAGTCAAAGCGGGGCTAAAAATATCAGTGATTTTTATTAAGAAGGGCGGGCCTTCTCTGTTACAGATCTTTATTTATCTACACTTCCATCTTAATTTATCTTTCCTTTTTACTTTTTTTAGCGGTGGCAATCAATTATCAGTGAGCAATGTTTTTATTATTTTTTTATAATCCGAAGCTTGAACTTTGCTCATTATTTTGCACAAATTTTATGGCCTTTGGCATATCACATAGATAATTTAATTTCGTGATTCGTGTCTAATACCGAATCGCAGGCCGATCATTGATGGTTTCTGCTGGATACGCCCTAAAGAGACTGGCCGATGAGCATAATCTTTGTGTGTTGGTAAGCTCATGGCGACAGATTCTTACCAGAGCTGCAGTTCAGACATTACTCGGGATATTTATCCAAAATTTACATTATTTTTTGCGATCAAAGCCAATTATTGCGCATTTAACGGCTTCCTCCAATTATTTACTTGTGGAAAAAACCTGCAAATATTTTATCTCCAACTTGGTTTCCGCCGCAGTCTTGGAGAATGCGATTGAGACTGATTGTGTTCTTCGTGTGGCATCAAACAAGGTGACGAATCATATGGTGGGCGGAGAGGGCGGCCTCCCCAAACCCGCCTTGGGAGAAAGTTGGAAGAGCATCCCTCATGTCAGGCTACTGCTATCACGTGAACATGGGAGCAGCATATCCACAGTATCTGTCCTCAAGCACACTTCCATGGTAGGTCTCCTTCTGGGTCCATCCCTAAATTGCCATTTCAAGCAAAACCAAAGCAGAGGAACTGAGATAATTCATATGATGTAGCTGATGGGATTTTCTCCGCCGTATATCTTTGCCCCACATCGATTACGGCACGCCATACTTTTCTTTCCTGTTATGTTTGGGAGCATGATAGGTTGAAGCCACCGATCGGTGTGGAAAATCGATTTTAGATAAGCTTATGAAGACGCCCGGTTCTATAGCATGTTTTAAATCGATTAAATTGCTTCGTGTTTCTAAAAAAATCGATGATTTTTTTTTTCTGGTGGATGATTTCCGTCTTGTTTATAGCAGGTTGAACTCTTTTTTTTTCTGGGAATTTTCTCTGGTTTTAGAACACCTCCAGCCCCATCATTTCCGTCGGCTATCTTCTTCTTCGTCGCTGCTGCTCTCACGCATCCCGCTTTCGCTCAGGCCCCTGGCGGATCGGCGAAGTTCGCCATCGACGGAGGTCAACGCCTCGGTGTTTCTCCGAGCTAAGAGGGGTCTCCTCAACCGGTCAACGCCCCGCGGTCTGTCCCCCCCCCCACGAAGCAAGTTGACCGCCGACAGGCATACCAGCACGAGGAGCACGCGTGGATGACTTTCCGTCGGGGCCGCCGCCACGTGGCTGCTCGTTGGCCGGGCTTGCCCGACACGCGCCGGAAATTGGGAGACGCTCTGCCTGTGACCTTCAATCTTCCACGTGATCCCTGGCCCACTCCAGCGTCCCTTCCCCCTTAAATCTACTCCATATATACATCATATGGTTTCCCTTCCTGATCTCCCCTGCTCTTCGTCTTCTACCTCCAAACAAACCTTCCCCTGATTGGTTCCTGATCTCTCCTGTTTTCTGTCTCTTCCGCTCCCCTTGATCCTGATGGGCGAGTCCGCCGCTTCGTATCTTCACACGGTAATCCGCCGCCGGAGATGCCTCTGCTTCTTGTTCTACGGCGGCGCCGCCAACCCGACTGATCGAACTCTCCCCTTGGCTTGGCTTGCAGGTGCAGCACTTGATCGAGCAGTGCCTCGTCTTCCGCATGAGCCAGGAGGAATGCGTGGAGGCCCTCTCTAAGCACGCCGGCATCAAGCCCGTCATTACCTCCACCGGTCAGCCCCCTCCCTCCCTCCCCCTCTCTCTCTCTCTCTCTCTCTCTCTCTCTCTCTCTCTCTCTCTCTTTCTCTCTCTTCCTTCGAGTGGATGCCAATGTGGGTCGTCCTCTTTGGTCTCAGTGTGGAAGGAGCTGGAGAGGGAGAACGGGGAGTTCTTCGCGGCGTACGCGCAGGCCTCGCATGGTGAGCCGTGGACGAGCAGCCGAGGAGAGACGGCCGCCGTAAGCCGGAATGCGTAGAGAGAGAGCCACGGGATAATGCAGGGACCGTCGGTCGGGGAAGCGTGGGCTTCTATGTAGGTCCATGGGCCCCAATGGGCTCTATAATGGGCCTACCAACTTCGAGCCCCGTGGGCCATGTACAATGCATTAATATAGGACTAACCAAGCCTACCTGTACCATCCGGCCACAACGGTGCTTCATTGAGGCCCATATAAGGCTCACTAAGACATGCCGTCGGCTCCGTGATGGACGAGACTAGGCTTTTGGGAGTCCGGCCCATTTTGGGCCCAAAACGAAGTTTTGCCTTTTTCTAATAGACATCAGAGACATGGAGGTTCATGTGAGAGACACGTGGCCAAGAGGGAGCGAACCCCAACCCTGTCCTAGATGTCAACCAGCCTGAAGGAGTCCGCCACCGCCCTGAGCCGGCTCCGGACCCGGCTCCATCTTCTCTCGTTTGCTCCCACCACCAACGTGTAGTATCTCCCTTCACAAGAATTCAGACATTATTACATATCTTCACAAGAATTTGGTCAAAGGTATCTGCCTCATAGCGTCTAGGCAAGGATCGTGGGCTCTATCAAGCCTCGTCAACGCTATTCAACGGCTATGGTACCATTGCCGAGAGAGAGAGAGAGAGAGAGTTGACATTCAAGTGGGGTTAAGATGGTTACCGTTGCCAATAGCTATGGTGGCGAATGCGGTGCGCCCAAAAGTGGGGGATTGGAGGGCATACTCGAAGGTCCAGTAGATCTTTCCATCGATATTTCTCTACACAAATCATTCCAACGGAAGATAATCATCAGGGAAAAAAAAGTTTCCTGAAGAGCGTAAACAGTTGACTAAACTAGAACAGCATGCCGTGGAACCAGAGGTCAACGGTGGCCGGATCTTGGGCAGAAACAATTATACCGACAGACCCAGTTCGGGTAAGTCTCACCGACCTCCTGCATATCCAAAATGGTGGGCGTCTGGGTCGGCGCGGCATACACGTTCTTCACAAGACTGGGGACGACCTAGGTAGGACACGGTGCACAGCAGAGAGCGCCCAGAAAGCCTCTTAGATCTCATCATCCCGAGCCATTAAGAATCATGAGAATAATAATAATAATAATAATAATACGTGCTCAGATCCATGAAGCTCAGTTACCTCCTCCATCGGACCCAGGTCGTTGACATCCTTCTTTTCGGTCGGCACGAAGCTGACTCTGACGTGCTGCAGGGCGACATTCCGGTCCTTGAACGCCGAGTCGCAGCCCGTGAACTCGAAGTCCTGATCGACGAAGATATCCGAGGATTCAAGCGACAAAAGATGGCGTTTTTATCGCCCGAGAGCTCGGGCCTGTTCTTTAAAGAATCATGGAGGAATACCCACCCTCCAGTCCGAAGGGTAGATGTACGAGTACCCATCGATAGGGTCGACGAAGGCTTTGTACCTGTCCGGCACTTCTGCGCAGATAAAATCGCGGTGGGTTAGAACAATGCGGAATCTGATCGATTCTGCATCACTGGAAGAAGATCGTATCTTCCCCGCAAGAACAGGCCCAAGTCTCATTTCAGAGAATTGCACAGGAAAACTCGAAAATACTCCACCCGAAGGAAGGATTTTCAGAGGATAAGTGATCCGGGCGCGGCAGGAAGGAGTGGGGAGGGGTTACCTTCTGCAAAGGCGCTGCCCGGAAGAACAAGGCCATGGGCTAGAGCCCCCGCTCCTAGAAGAATCGACCTTCTCTTGATGGATTCTGAGACGCCATGGCCGGTGAGAGCAGAATCCTCATTCATCCGCAGGAAATGTCTAATCCCAGATAATGGGAAGAGGAAGAAGAAGAGGAAGAAAAAGAGGAAGAGGAGGTGGAGAAGGAACCTGACGCAGCCGTCGCCGAAGGAGCCGCCTCCCTCGAGCTGGCCTTGACGACGGGCGCCGGTGCCGCAGAAGAGCGAGGACCAGGGCCGGAATTTGGAGCGAGGAGCTGGAAAACATTTAGAGAGAGGTTGAAAGAGGGACGCCATCTTCTCGGAATTGGAACTTCTGTGTGAAAGCTGTATGATGGCCCAGAGATGAACTGGAGACGAAAGGGAGAGAAATGGCGGACCTTGTTGGGGATGCCGGAGACCCAGCAGGAGGCCGCCGCCATGCTCCGGCGGGGAGATCGGAGGCGCCGGCAGACGGTGAGATGAGTGAAAGCAAATGACTGCTCTACCCCTTACAGGACCCGTCGTCTCTCTCTCTCTCTCTTTCTCTCTCTCTCTATCGTCACCATATCTGGTGCGGGGTTCCTGGCTGGGTGGACGCGCTGCTCGCCACGTCACGATATCCGCGATCCATAACGTGCGTGGCCAGTGACGGGGATTCCTTTTTGCATTAACGCCCCAATAACTAATAATTGTGCATATTGTCTGTATACTTCCTCTTAAAAACTACGGTTTTCAAATAAATGTCTCATATGAAGCATTTTCAAAAAGTGGACGAGATGGGGCGTATTTTTTTAAAAAAAAGTCGTTAAATGTTATACCTTTTAAACAATATAATATCATGCAATGGATAAGTTACCACTTCATTTTTGCTTTTGTAAATTTACTTTCACATAATGACGTATTTTAATATTTTTCATATTCCATGTATATTTACAAATAACTGTTGAAATGTACTAATGAAAACCTATTTAAATTTAATGTGTAAAATTACAATATGAGATTGACTTTACTACATTTAGTCAACTAGTTCGTATAACTCCAGCATGACTTTGCTCAAATCTAGTCTTATTGTGTCAATCACTTGGACATGAGTTGACCACTTTGGCATGGTGATAGACTGTCCTAGATCGAGATGCTAGCTAGCCGATTGGATGGCCCTAATCTTATTAAGCTGACCTAGATCTGCTCAGTCTTAGACGTTCTAGAGATTGGACCCAACTCAAAGATATCCGGATCAGGATCTGCACGAGTTGACCAAATTCTTGGACTCCAATTCCTAGACAATCTGTAAGAGCTTGTATGGATCCTTGACCCATGTTGGGAAACGGGTCCGCGTTGATCAACCCAGTCAACCGATGCGATCCCCGTTACCAACATCTCCGAGGGAGGAGAGTATGAGTTTGTGGTGATTAGGGTAGTCTGGTGAAGAACTTAACTAACCTTGTTCTTAATAGCCGTGACGGTCTTCTCGCAAAAATGGGCATCCTGTCTCGCTCTAAGAAGAATATCCCCGTAATGGGAAACGGATAGGATCAGGGTTCCATTCCATGGTAGTAGCTCGGGCCAGATAAGTCAACGGTGGGAAGGGCCAGGCCGAAGTCGCCTTCGTCATCATCAATCTTCCAAAGAGACTCGCCGGAGTAGCACCAAGCTTCATGGAGGGTTGACTCGCTCATCGTCGACGGTGCGCTCTCGTTCCACGTCTGATCCAGCGGGGTCGCCGGAGCGCCGCCGCCGCCGCCATGCAGCTCATGCGAGTCCTCTTCTCCTGGTTTATCGGAGGAGGATGATGAAAGTATCGGGGAAGAGGTGCTGGTCCCCTTCTCCTGCGCCTTCTTCCTCATGCGAGTCCTCCAGTAGTTCTTGATCTCGTTATCAGTCCTCCCCGGCAGTCTCTTGGCAATCCGAGACCACCTGCACAGATCGAGCGCTCTCTCACTCATTCTCTTTCAGAGATGACGGAAGAGGAAGGAGATGGAATCATGGGGAATCCTAACCTGTTTCCCCAGCGAGCGTGGAGGTCAACGATAAGCCGCTCTTCCTGGGGGTTCATGCGACCGCGCTTGAGGCCGGGGCGGAGGTAGTTGACCCAACGAAGCCTGCAGCTCTTTCCTGATCTCCTGAGACCTTCAACAAAACCAGAGAGGGGAAGTCAACGGCAGGTCCCGACCTGATCCCAGGAAAACCAACCTGGACGTTCTTCTCGACATGGGTACTCAGTGTTCTCTCTCTTATATTTGAACTGTCACCTCTCGAACCTGAAACTTTGGCTATGGCGTCCCACCGTCGGTTTCCGAGAAGCCCCACAAAGCAGACCAGCCGCAGGTCCTCCTGCCCCGTCCACGGCCCCTTACGAGTCTCCTCCCTCACCATCACCATCGTTTTCCTCTCTCTCTCTCTCTCTCTCTCTCTCTCTCTCTCTCTCCCTCTCTCGTCGCGAGCTTTTTCAAGGTCCAGCGGAAAGACTGATCGCTGCTGTGCCGAGGGCTTGTACTTATAAAGAGGGGATGGGAGGGGGAGGGGTCCAGTACGGTGCGGTCTTCTTCTTCCTCCCGTCGGCTCGCACAACTGCCGTAGCACTACGCTGGACAAATCTTGTGGAAGGTACGTGCTTGAGGAGCTCTCTCTCTCTCTCTCTCTCCCTCTCTCTCCCCCTCCTCTCTCTCTCTATCCCTAGCCGTTATGTTCGGTCAATGAAACCTCACTGTAGAGCTTCCAATCTCTTCTGATAGCACGAGGTCTCTGGGGTCGTCTTCAAGTATCTCTCCCACTTCCTGTCTCTGAGGACAGGAAGCTCGGGTTTATTTACCATTCAGGAAGAGTAACTCCTGACCATCAGCCCCACTAAGTCAATCTCCAGGCGGGTTAACTCAGAGTCAACGACATCGACAGGGTCCGGTCAACCAAGGTGCCCCGTTGGTCAATATCTCCAGGGACCGGAATTCAGCCTAATTATGGACGAGCAGAGCTTAGTTAATGGAAACGAAAATAAAGATTGTTTTTCTGAAAAAAGTCTGTGTAGGGCAAACTTATGTAGAAAGATGGAGTGGGGGAAACAAGAAAAGACTCAGAATTACAAGGTCAACGTTGACCGGGGATGGCGGCTGTCAAGACGTCTGAGCACCTGATTATCATCGACGTTGGGTTTCACTTGTCAACGCACTCTACAAATCGGTATTAAGCTCCGTCGTGTACGAACAGCCTCGGAAGGGTCAACCTTCCCTTCCTAATGAGGAAAGCGCCGACATTGACGGCTGAAGAGCTTCATATTTCTTTATACGTACGGCTGAAGAGCTTGCTACGTATAAATATTGACAAATGGGAGGATTTATATATAGAGAGGGAAAGAAGAGAGGGAAAGGGTAGAGGACGAGCCGCGTGACTTGGAGGCCACCAACGTGTGGGAAAGCCACTGGGATCTCTCCATGTTCGTCCCCATTTGAAGCCTTTTCTTCTGTGGGCCCATTCTCAGGCCACCTGAGCTCCGTAGAGGCCGATGGGTACGATCCACCGGGCTCCGCAGCCGCTGAAAAGTGGCGAGCTCAATGGCCTGCTGGTAGCCTGCACTGAAGGAAGAGAGAGAGAGGGGAGAGAGAGAGAGAGAGAGAGAGAGAGAGAGAGATAGGAACCGGAGCTTTCTGGGTCGTCTAATGATGGCGCCGGGGATCTCCAGAGGAGGGCTCCGGGGGATCAACTCGCTGTGCCGGCCGGTGAGTGCAGAATGACGGGGAATCCGAGTGGCATATGCGATTCTACGCGGCGCACTGCACTCGGTAAACTGTGCGAACACATCCGCCTGCAGAGGGGCAGCGATCAGGCCGCCCGACCCCTCCTCTCCTCCCTCCCCCCATTTCCAAAAATATGAGGTTACAGATAGAATTTAAATGGGAAGTTTCTAAATAATCCGTCCACAAAACCTCGACCTTTACATAAAAACAGAGCTTGGAAGGGAGAGAGAGAGAGAGAGAGCAGCCCATTTTACATTTAAAATAAGCATCCTCCCAAGAAATGCGGGTTTCTCGCACAAAGAAAGGGATTTAGATAAATAGAGGTCAACAGATAACCCTTCAGGAGGGATCTACCACTGGGATATTTTACAGGAGAAATTCCATCAATCGATGGAATGAAGATGGGCGAGGCGCAAAGACACAGTGGGGAACAAGGTGTTTACCTATGTCCAAACCATTTGATCCCTCTCTCTCTCTCTCTCTCTCTCTCTCTCTCTCTCATCAATTGATTGCCCGGAAGGGATTTCTGGGCGTTTCCGGTGGTACAAATGCAAGTTTTTCCTCTTTGCCTTTCTGGGTATTCTCCAACCCCGTTTGCAATGCCTCGATGGATTCCATGCGCGGAAGGGCGATTGATCGCTTCTCCGTTGTCGTTTGTGCCAACTGCTGAACCTGATTGATAAACAATCATTATGAATAACTGGGCAGCTTGAATCATCGACGATAACACAGATTCAGAAGCTCGATGCATTCTTTTCCTTCAAAATCCCAGGAATTTATTTCATCTGTCCACCTCTATATATCTATATATATATCTCACCACTTACTGCTGTTTAAACCCGAGTGATAAAACTGATCACAATGCTTTGATGCAACTCATAATCTACCCCACTGATGGTGATTCTTTTCAAAATATTTTCTGAAATGCCATCGTTGAAAGATTATTGAGTTAAATTGACAAAAATGAGTGATGCACACCTGGTACTCCTTGGATAGGCATCTTTCTGTGTGGTCTCTAATATCACCCACGTTCTCCGAATGGGAGTCTTGCAATGACCTCAGCTGATCTAAGCACATGGTCGACATGGGATCCATTTCCTTCTTGGCTTCGTGGTCCAGGACCAATGAATCTGCGAAGCGATTCTCATGTTAACTAAAATTGGTGTATGACACCTCGAGAGGAAAGATAGGGAATGGGCAGGAGAAAAATAGTTACTATTAACAGCACTGAGCAGATCACTGATTCCCCGGTCAAATTCTGCGTCAGCCGAAGATGTTGTGGACATAAAATCTTCAAGAGAAGTGTGATTTTGGAAGATGCCTCTCCTGTTGATTTTAAAAAGGAGAGACGATGAGCAAAACCAAAATCAAAGACAAAAATGAGAGAGGTGATAAGTAATCATGGTAATAATTAGAGTGAACACTTACTCAATGGAAGATTGAATCTCTACACCGAAATCTGTATGAAGAATGTCTATTGATGATACAGCATTTTTCCAGTGCTGCACAGACATTGCCACTTTCTTCGAGCTGAAAGGAAAGAGAGTGAGAGGGATAAGTACGAAGGTAGAGCTGGGTTAGAGTCAGGTTAATCGAAGAGATGATGAAGAAGATTGCGTACCAATCTGTGACCACATTTGACGCAGTGGTTCTGATTTCAGTTGCTAAAAGTGCGTCTTCTTGAACCTGGCTTTCTAAATTTTCAATATGCCTGATCCAATCCTTTTTGGTATCCAATGAAACGTTCTGGAGATCAAACACCTCTTGCTTCAACTTCTTCTTCCGATTGAGACAAGCAACATCCACGTCACCAATAGCTTCTGAGACCTGGTAAAAGAGTTATATGGGAGGAAAATACGTAAATATAATTATTACAACTAAGAAGATAAAATAAATAATGGTGGGAATTTGTAGACTCCTTCACCATCTTTATTTTCATCGATGTCAACGTTGATAGGATTCCAGCAATCTTTTCAAGAGCCTCATTCTCCTCTTTAATGGATGTTTCCTGGGAACGAAGTAGAAATTTCACTTATTTATATATCTAATCTTTTTCTGTCAAATAAAACAGCTACAAATTCAACCGAAACTGTTTCTGACCTGAAATGACTTTCTGAAATTTGCTAATTGGTGGCACTTTTCTGCATGATTTTCCTCAAGAATCATCAGGAATCTGGATGCTTGATTGGAGAGGTCGTTGAAGAAATCATTTGTTATTTTAGAAATATTTTGGGCAGCAACAAGGGTTCTTTGCAATCCCTGTTCAATGTTGAAAAATGTTAGCTTAAAAACCACATGCATGATGACCATAAAGTCGTTTCATATTGGTGATAGGAAGATAATTCATTCATAGTACCGCTTCTTGATGTTGAGTAGAAAAAGCCAGTAGCTTTTTTTGTTCATCAAGTGACTCCTGAATATCATGGGCAACCTGTTCGGCCTCTGAAGCCGCAGTTATCAAAAACTATCAACAGAAAAAAATGAGACAGTGAGAATTCGCTTCACACCATGTCAGCCAGGCAAAACAATAACGACATGATTTTATTGCTCTTACATTTTCGACAGCCATTTTTCCAGAAATTATTGCTGATTTCAGTTCCTCTAGATTTGAGGCGGTACAATCATGTAGTGTCCTAGTCAGGTCCTTCATAATGGCAACTCCTGAGGAATACGTGTTCTTTATCTTCACCACCTTTGCTTCCAAGGCTTGAGTTGCCTGCACGACAATGGTTAGGAAGTGTATAAAACAAAACAAACTACAGAATAAGGTTGGACCATATACCTCACATTTTCTTCCAATGAACGAGCAAACACGTTCATCCATATCTCTTAATAGTTGATGCTGCTTAGAAACACATCCAGATACAGTCTCCTGCAAAGTACTTAACCTCTGATCAAGCTGTGAGCTGAAGTTTAAGATCAGCTGCGTGTTTTCTGCTTCAATTGTCGTCTTATGGTCTGCAGGATTCAAATCATTTCAAGCCACGATCAAACACCAAAATTTGATGCTGAATGAATTGGGATTATATCAAAATATGATGTCAATTCGATATACCAATTTCGGATTGAAGTGTTGTCATTTCCTTTGATGCATATTCCAAGTTGGAATGCAATTCTCTTGCTTTCTCAAGTATAGCATTCTCTGTAAATATGCAATAAGTAAAACACAATCACAGATTCAGTGATTTTTTTTGAGATAGACAATGGCATTTTTCGAGTATGAAGAGTTCACTCATTGAAATTTTAAAAGTGAAATATGATATCATTATATTCGATTCCTAACCTGAGGATCGTAGCTTTGAGATCATATGATCTTTTTCCTTCAGTAGCAGGCTCATTTTCCTGTATTCTTCTTGAAGATCACTAAAGGCCTTTTTTGATTCCTCCATAATTCCCTGAAGGTGGTTTCATAATAGAAAAGATCAATCTATGGAAGCAGTAACTTTTAAGATACTAGAAGCCAATTTCACCTTATGTTTCTTAATTTCACAATCTAAATCCAAATTTTTTTCTTGCTCTGAGTGATATAATTCCTGAAATGAATCCGCTTGCTGCCGAAACGAAGAAAATGTCAGTTTTGCATGCTGATACAGAGTAGTGCCAGAAAAAAATAGTACACATCAAGACCTACCTTTTTCTTGAGATCTAGATCAATCTCCAAACGTTCTATTTTCTCTCTCATTGCCTGCGTAATGAGGCAGTAATTTCATTGTGAGTTGGGGAGATGGATCGTTGAGTTCCAAGATACACAAAATGCTATTTTCAGAGAATATTCAATAAAAATAAACCTTCTTCTCAGCTTCTTCCTGCAGAAATCTTTCATGTGGAACATACACACCGTTCTTTTCCCTTGCAGCTTTCACATCTGGTACAAAGCCTTTCTAGGTCAATATGAGGACATGAATATATTGAGACAATCCGAATGTCAAATGATCTAATATGTGGACCAACCTTGTTTCATCCTCTCAATTTCCAAGTAAAGATCCTTCAGTAGCACAGACTTGGTCAGCTTCTGGTTTACCTGCAACGTTATTGGGCTGAATATTTCAAAGAACGACAGGAGGAAAAGAGGCAGAATGTCAAAAAACAGATCGAGTCAGACCTCTGGCTTGTTTCTAATGCCCTTTGCACGATATGCATAATCCAGAGTATTTAATGTTTCTTCCAAACAATGGGAAGATGGAGATATGGTTGATATGATACATGTTTTAGCTTTACCGCCCAAAGAATCCCTTAAAAATCTCGTTAGCTTGCTATCCCTGTTGCAAGAGGGATACGTATCCTCATGTGGCACATGGTAAAGGACAACAAAAAAGTGTAATAAATAAGGAGTAATACCTGTAAGGCACATGACCGGAATGTTCCACCAGTGCAGTTATGACACGCCCAAGAGTGAGCAAACTCTTGTTCAGTTCTCCAGCTTCCCTTGCTCGACTCTAAGATGACGCCATTATGAATCACATTAATTAAGTACATAATCTGGTTGCGTGGAAATACGATCGTTAAGTGAAAAGAACAGGCTGATTTGATGGATATTTGTGCTGCACTGACAGAACCATGCATATTTACATGGTAAAGCTAATGGAAGAGATAAACTGGATCAAAAATTTGTGTAAAATCCTCATGCCACTCCATTAGTTCAACTTTACAACAGAAATCTAACAATTCCCCATATAATACTTCATTATAACAGTAAAGATACGAGAATTTATAAGTCCAGATCATTGCCATTAAATTTGTACATTCTGCCAGTGTTCTCTAATTTTTATCTGAAACAGTCAATACCTGAACAAAGAAAAACTTAAACTGGACATCAACATCACAAAAATAAGTAGGAGAAGATCAGCTTTAAACTATGTCTGGATACTAAACCAACCAGCACAAATTTATCCACTACATGATAAAACATCCTGCCTCCTCAGCGGCACATGGATATATATACAGAATACTAACTGACTAGAGATTAATAAACTAAAAAGGCCATATAATGCCAAAGTAGAAAAACAACCACCAGTTATCAAATATTTGTGCAAACCATGTATGCCCAAATGTTTGTGTCGATAAACACATTAATAAATTTCCATTCTGTTGTTCATTACTTTGACTAGAATTCCGGCTATTTCCAATGTAGCAATTCTAATAAATAGGAATATTAATTTTAACACTATGGCCATTGCCGTAGAAAATTTTAATTTATTTTTCTATCACTAAAATAACCGACCTTTATGGATTATTGCTTCAGTCCTTTGTCATCATTTGACTACCTCCTTTCCATCGATTAATCCATCGTTCCTTGTCTATTGAAGTGGCAAGTCAGTGTAAAATAGTCACACCAAATATCAAAATGGCTTGGAGAACCATTGGATTTTACAAATAACCATAGGCAAATTTGGACCATCTTGATTATTAATTACACATCTCACCAAGTGGATTGCAACATATGAAATCTAGAGAGATTCAGCAAAGCATGACAGAGCGTCCTATGTAGTGTTTGAAAGCCCAGCATGGCGTTTCTGTGCATAAAAGTTTATACCTCTCGAGCGCCAGATCGAGAAATATTCTCAGAGCCAGCCAAATCGACAAGATTCAGTCTTCCACATTTTATTAGCTCTTCATTTCCTATTCCCGCTTCTTTGACATGGACGGTAATCGAAAAGATAGAATGAGAGCGACTGCACCAGTAGAATAATCGTTCAGTTATCTTGTTCCATTTTTTTTTCCGTTCAAAGTCTATCTTAAGAAATAAGAGTATCACCTGCTTTGCTTGTTCAACAAAGTTTCGCCAGTTCTTCTTCTGGCTGAACCCTGTTCTAGCAGACTGTAAATTTCATTTGCACTGTAGACAACTACCTCTTCAAGGCCCCTTATAACAGCGCCCCCTTTACCATCCTCCATAAGAGAGATTGGCCTCCTTTGCTTATCGTCCATAGATCTTGAACAGTCTTCTGGAGTCAAGAGATCAAATATTTCTTCATTGTAAAGTTCCAGGAAAGTTACCTTCATACTATAGTCAGCCTTCTGTGCATCAAGTGTATCAAAGATTTGGCGGACTGCTCTCGGAATGATGCCTGCATCTGCAGACAATTCTCCGCTCTAGTTCAACATCATTTCAAAAATCATTATTTGTCATGATGGAAATGGGAAAACATTGACTTAGAACAAAGGTCAAACTAATCTCACTACCTTGGATCTGATATCTCCCTCCATTGTATATGTCTTCCCTGTCCCTGTCTGTCCATATGCAAAGACGGTGCAATTGAACCCTTCAAGAGCGTCATTGACAATTGGCGAGATAGCATGTTCATATATCGACCTTTGTTGTGCTTTGGGACCAAATACCTGACAGAATGTTTCCAAGATAAATTAAAATATAATTATTATACGAATGAGAAAGACCACGACTACGTTACAAGCCAATAAAACCGAGTATAATCTAAAGACAACGCACCTTGTCAAAAGTAAATGACTTATCCAGTTGCCTTCCAACTACGCTTTGCATGAAAGTAACTTCTTTCCTCTGTTCATTGCAGAATATCACACTTTGAACATTCGTCCTTTGTTCTTCATCACTTAAAGGCCTGATAAGCAATTCAACTAAGCATCAGTTTGCTGTGCTGGAATGACCATAAAAAAATTCGTACCCGATTCAGAAAATGTATTGCGGCAATTTTGACAGAAAGTATGATGAGAGAGAATTGATGCATCACACCTCGACTAAGGTGGAAGGAAGACTCAAACATGAAAATCTAGATATTTCCCTTATTACATAATTATTTTCTCTATCAGGTACAAGGAAGCCAAAAAATGACGAGGCTTACCTGCATCTCACCATCACCTGCACGTTCACCTCTTTGTCTCGGTCATTTCGGTTCGAACTGGAGATTCCGTCTGCCCATCTGAAATCAGATGGCCGCCTCTCCGAGCGAGGAGTCGTGAACGGAGACGGAGATGGAGGCAGAGAGAACCCTAGCCTCCGACTGGGAGTGAAGTACATGTTCGCCGACCGGAGAACTACGGATGCCTCTTTCCAGACCTTGTCAAATCCAGAGAACAACAAAGCACTCAGCGTCCCGAACGAGAAAATCGGAAAGCTAGTCATGAAAAGCCAAACCCTAGCGTGCCCAGAGCAAAAGAAAGGAACGGGGCATCATTTCCACTCTACAACCTACCTGGTCGCAGCAGAGCCCGGGTCCTGAAGATCCCTAGCTTGGTTCTGGTAGCCTGACCGAAGCCCTCATACGCTCGGCGCTCTCGAGGCTCCAAGCCGCAGAGCTTTCTCTCTTCGAAGGAGCAAGAAGTGATCCCTCCCTCTGTCACCGTCTTCTTCCCTCCGAGCACTCACCTGGATCAACTCGTCATTGGTGGGTGATAGCCGTTGAGCGTAGAGAAGCGTTGGGGCGGGTTAACGTCCACATTTCAAATTTTCAAATTAGCTACGCTTGTCCGCCGGAACCGTTTTCCGGAGAGCCTAATCCGATCCATCTCCGCTCTCTCTCCCTCTGTCTCTCGCTGAGATCGGGGCTGCAATAAAGTGAGTTCTCGGGACACCAGACCGCGTAAATGGGCCTGTCTGGATATCGCCAGATGGGCTTGCATAAGGCTAGTTTGCCGAAGCCCAAGGAGGAAGCCCTCTGAAGTCAGTGGGCCTAATGGACGCATAATAATGGGCCCATTAGGCCCCTTATGGAGGGCATTGGTCACGATGCCGCGTTCTGGGCTGACGAGCCCATTAGTTAATTACTCGCCAGAAGTGGAAAATAATTATTTGCGCAGAAAATATTTTAATTGGAAGAAATACTAATTAATTTACGATACCGCGTATGTATTTAACAGAGGCCGGCCGTCGGCGCGGGGAGAAGGGAGGGGGGGGGAGGTGGTTGGGGCCCGGAGGGGATGGGGAGGCTTCATCTCGTCCCCCTGGAGGGCGAGGTCTACACCTGCAGGCACTGCGAGACCCAGCTCGCCCTCGCCGGAGATATCTTCTCCAGGGTAAGGCCTTCCTGCTTCACAGGATTCTCAAGTTGTCACTGCACCGACGATTGAGCGCCTCTCGGTCATTGCTTCTTGTCGTTGCGGAGCGTTTGATCTGAATTCCTTAGATAATTCGATTGAATCGGCCGTCAAGATTCTTTCGTTCTCGGTGGATGATGAGTCCTCGTTGAGAAACTCTCTTGGTTAAGAAGGGCTGTGTCCCGGGATAAGAGCGATTGACCTCACTTTTTCACTCCCTGTGGTATAAATTCGAGTTTTTCAAGCTGTATTTATGCGAATTACTTTACTACTGTTTTGATTTGTTGGAGTCTCGGGTCAAAGGAGAGACCCAGAGGAAAGCTGCATTATGATGTCTATGATCATCTCCACGTGTATTTTGGCTTTCTTATGATTAACGAATTCTCATCCTGGTTCGATTCTGATTTTCTCTGGGTATAACGCCAGGCTTCTGTCCATACCTCGGTTTTGGATTATCTCCAACTGTGTGGGTTTTTTTTTTTAATTTGAAGGCATTCTAGTTTCTCCTGGAAGATATTGAATTTCATAGATAATAATAGTGATAGTTTAATTAATAACATATTGATTTCACTTTTCTCCAATTTTCTGTCATGATCTACCTTCTGTGCGTCAATATTCTCAGACTTGCCTTTGGTCTCATGAATTGATGACAGTTGGTTAAAATCTATGAACCTGACTAAAATTACGCACATTGAATGTTGGATAGCAAAATGAATATATAAATTTTATTTTTTATTGACATGGTGACAATTTTTTGGAGACAAATCTCGGTCCTTGACTGCTGGAAGAGGTGTTGAGACTTAAAACTGAAATTATTTCCTCGGTAATTAGTGTAAATATTAGAAGCAATGATCCAAAACTTCAAGTGAAAAACTGGTATGCAATGATCATTATCTACAAACCATTCTCCAAATATCGGTATTATTTATGCATGAGCTCCAATAAGCTATGAAAATAACCTCCTCATTGAATGTAGACTAGGTTATTTCATTGACTAAACAACGGATGTCCTATCCTTTGGCATCATGCTTGAAGAATTTTAAGAATGTATATATGTGCCTATTTTATTTTCTTGATGCATGACTCTTCTCTTAGTTCTGAAGATATTAATGTGTTGTCCCTTAATAGATTAATTTTTGGACGATATCAATTTCTTCTAAAATTTAGGTCGAATGGTCTGCCATGTGAAATAGTATGAATCATGTTGAAAAAAAAAATGAGGCTGCCAGGGAATCTCGTGGATATGGATCTGGCTTTCTTGGTGCTAATTGATGAGGACCAAAGCTTCATGACAAATACTTGACGAATTTAGAACCAGCAAAAAAATATTTTCGAGTACCAAGGTTTTAATGTAGCCAGTAATTCCCGAGCATCAATTCTTACCTTGGATTCGGGTTCTAACCGTTACTATGAGTGCTCTGCATCATGAATAGATAAAGTTACCAACAGACTATATGATCGCTAAGTATATGTGATATTAATAATATGTACACTTTCCCATTCCCTGCTAAGTTTAAATCTGAGCATCACTAAGTAAATGTGATCTCTGACCATATGTTGTCATCCTATTCACCATTTACTTTTATAGTGAGGCATTGGCAAAGCTGTAGATGCAAAAGTTTAATAACATAGCCTCGAATTAACCCGCTTGTCCTGAAAATGAAACCATATATCTTAATGTGCGGTTATTGACACTTGTAAGAACGAGCGTACAAGATTATGATGTCGATTATGTAACTCTTGAGGCTGTTCATACTGTGTACGTTACTTTTTAACAGTCTGACCATAATTTAATTTCTTTTTTCCTTCTCTGTGTCCAGTTCTTCCAATGCAGCCACGGGAAAGCCTATCTCTTCAGCAAAGTGTAGGTTATCTTGACACCCGGTGCCTTATAGATGGCTGTTCTGGATCTTTTTTTTTCTTTCTTTTTTTTTTACACTTTCATCTTGAGTGCTGACTTTCGCAATAACATTTGACAGATGCCAATAAAGCCACGAAATTTTCCCTGTGTTTTTGCTATCCTGAGTCATTGTTCTTTTATTTTACGATAAATTAGTCAAAGTATGACAAAGTCCATTGGAATATATGGTGTTTGACGAGCATATTCTGTGACTAGCGTGAACCAAACTCCTCATCTGTGTCCATTTTTAAGCCTAGCATCTTTCAATCATGAAGCAGTGAATTATGTTAATCCTGCACTATCTCATCCACTTTTTACTGCACCTTTCATGCCCAGTTTTTTTAGGCTATTAACCCTATTTTGTTACCACTGGGTAGTTTCTGCACCTTCTATTGTTGGGATCATCCGTGTCAGGAGCTGTTAATCTCTCCTCAAGACTGTGTGCCTAATGCCTGTCCTTCAACAGCCTAAGCCTCCTTGTTGGCCTCTATCCGACCCTTGCCCTTTTCGGCTCCAACTCCTGCCGATTTTATCAAACTTATTGAATCTTGTGGCCAATCTAGCAAAATCAATAGCGTGCCCGGGAAAATCCGTATGAATTTCCAGGGAATCAAGCATCAGACAGCCCCCATGGGGGAGTAAAAGCTGGTGAAAGTATTGAAGGCGTGCTCTAGCCGTGCTCCTTTCTCCAGTGGCTCAAGAAGGTCGTGGGGATCCCCCCCTAATAAATAAACGTGATCACATTCCTGGATTCCAACTCTAGAAAACACACGAGGGTACAGCAACCATAGTCAGTTCGGATCATAGCTCAACTTCGCTCATTTTAAGAGTCATGTTGTATACTTAGTAGATATCACAATGTGGAGCCTAAGATATTTTAATGTGGCTAAAACTTTATGATAGAACCTGTAGATATTTAGAAAATTGGGAAATTTTGTTTTTCTCGGGGAAAAGTTTTTGTAGACCAAGTAGTAGTTTTTATGGATCATACCTGTTGAATCATGTCCCAAAGATATTGACTGCATTAATATGTTTTTTATTGGTCATGATTTTTTTTAAAAAAAAAATCTGTGGATGGCCCTCTCCATCTGATGATCAACCTAGAATGCTGTAGCTTCGCCATTTGGACTGTAGACGAATGGCATCTCAGATTGGGAAGCTGACTAGACCTGTTGACCATTAAAGGAAACCTAGGCTCTGGTCAACAGATCCTCCTCCCCTGTCAAAGCCGATGGACCCATGGGCACTCCTACTATTAGATAAGAAAGAAATATCAGATAGCCCGCGTAATGAATATCTCATTCTCCGGTCCTGTTTGGCTGCAAAAGAACAGATCCAAGCTCTGCTCCTTTCAGGGGCACCTGCAAGCTCATTCTTCGGCATCCCTTCGAGCCTCGATCGGCCGTGTTGATCGAACTTCCTGAGCATTAAAATGGCGTCTGTAATTCCCGTCTTGGTTTCATGATCTTTCTTGAGCTTTTTTTTTCGCCGTCTCCACCCGTTTTTTTGCCACTGCTTCGAAGAGACCATGCTGAATTCTGATCAAATGAAGTAAAAAAAAAAAAAAAATCTTCGAATCAAGTAAAAAAAAATGAAGAAAAAGATGACCCGTCGGATTGATCTGGCATGTAGGAAAGCATTGTAAGCATCGGCATTTTTATTTTTTTATTTTTTTATTTTTTTGGCTGTGCATTGATCTGGGCTTCTCGATGATCGGCAGAGTCAACGTCTACGTCGGGCGGAAGGAAGAACGGCTGATGACGACAGGGATGCACACGGTCTCCGACATATTCTGCGTGAGATGCGGGTCCATCCTGGGATGGAAATACGTGAGGGCTCCTCGGCCGTTGACTCTTCCCACTTTTGGTAGCTCCGGCCATGGATGATCTTCCTAAGAGTGGCTTCTTGCAGGAGACTGCCCACGTGGTCAACCAGAGGTACAAAGAAGGGATGTTCATTCTCGAGAGGTGCGGGCTTCGGGCTTCTTCCTCTGCTCGTCCCGAGCTTGGTGGATGCTGATCGGGGGGGTGTTATTTGATGCTGCGCAGGTTCAAAGTGCTCGGCCCGGATGGGAACAACTGCTGCGAGAGCGAAGACAGCCTCCAGGAGGAGGAGGAGGATGACGTGGCCGACGATTCGCTGAACTTACCCTAAATGAGGACCATTTTTTTTCCCTAGATTCTGTCATGCTGTCTATAAAGGGTCTGCGAGGTCCATTTGCCCTAGCGATTTAGTGCTCAACCCGATCAAGATCACATTGTTGCCACTTTTGTAGATAATCCTAGATCTTGTCTCCGATTCTCCATTTCCGCTGGCGTCTTCCGCCGGAGTAGAGGAGTCAACCGGTCCGGTTAAGAGCCTGGATCCCGACCCACCTTGGCTCTCTCTCTCTCTCTCTCTCTCTCTCTCTCTCTCTCCCTCTCTCTCTTCGGTGCATCCCTCTCTCTCTCTCTCTCTCTCTTCCACTCTCTCCCTCTATCTCTACCTATCTTTCTCTCCCTCTCTCTCTCTTCGGTGCATCCCTCTCTCTCTCTCTCCCCTCTCCCTCTATCTCTACCTATCTTTCTCTCCCTTTCTCTCTCTCTACCTATCTTTCTCTCCCTCTCTCTCTCCCTCCCTCTCTCCCTCTATCTCTCCCTCTCTCTCTCTCCTCCTCTCTCTCTCTCTCCCCCCCCTCTCCCTCTATCTCTACCTCTCTCTCTCTCTCTCTCTCTCTCTCTCTCTCTCTCTCTCCCTCTCTCTCTCTCCTCCTCTCTCTCTCTCTCTCTCTCCCCTCTCTCCCTCTACCTATCTTTCTCCCCCCCCTCTCTCTCTCTGCCCCCCCCCCCTCTCCCTCTCCCTCTACCTATCTCTCTCTCCGGTGCATTCTTCTCTCTCTCTCTCTCTCTCTAGATATATACATGTAAATAGATATACATATTTCTATATAAAGTGGTTCAGCTTGGGACCTTTTGCCCACCTTTCTTTGATCTCTCCCTGGCTCACTGACACCCATACTTTTAATCCGACAGAAAATCTCTACCGTAAGTAACTTGGTTCGCTTCCATTTCCTGTTGAGACGACTTCCCGCAACGCTTCCTACGTCAGTAATATCCCAAGAAAGGGAGGAAGAAAAAAGAGCCGTCGAACCTTTCAGAACGCTACTTGAGCAGCGATCTCGCCAGATGTTCCCTCGCCGTCGCCAGCGCTTGAGTTATAGTCTGCAACAAGCATGCTGAGCTCAACCTACCACGGACCAGAACAGGACACGAAGCATGGTTTCTAGCGTCTGGGGTATCCTGTACCTGGTCAGATAACAAGGGGCCGCCAGCCGAGGCATTGCCTGAAACCTTCTCAGCGATAGCGCTTCCATCGGTCTCTAAAATAATCCTGGACAATTTCACAACGCGGATCCTATATGATATCTGGGATTGTGATGAATATTTTTATTTTTATTTCTATGAAGGCAATACTTTGGCATAAGGCGAGGAAATTATAAATAAATAAACACGTCGGTCTAGTGAATGCTGGAGATTAAGTTTTTTTTTTTTTAAAAGAAAAAACTTGGCAGGAAGAGCACCAGGGGTTTGTTTACCTACCTCTCTAGGAAAGATGTTGTCTCTCTTCTCAGCGGTTGCAAGGGATAAAACGTGGAGAGAATAAAGGCTATTAACCAAGTATGATAGTTTTCCATTTTTGAGGGAAAAGAGAGAGAGAGAGAGAGAGAATCAGATGCCTGAGACTAGATGGAGGCAGATGTATAACTGGGTCTGTCAGTTTTTAGTGGCAAAATAAGATCTACTTCCTCACAACTGAAGAGAAGGCAGTAAGAGACGTTCATACTTAGAAAAGAAATAGCGACACTTCAAGAACGAAGCTGACATCGTATATCTGGATTGGCGTCTGAAGAACCTAAGATGATTAAATAGTAAAAAAGGAAAAAGAGGCCATGATCTTACCCCCCGTCGACAATTTCGTCGAGACAAAGGAGAATGACATCCAGGTTCTCAACAGCTGTCTTCTTATCGATGGTGTTCCTACAGGCTCAATGGACAGCGTTGAAATCAATATATTTTCTAAAACGTTAGAAAAACCGTAACAATAAGGGCGGGCGTCGTGTGAAGAGATTTGGGAAGGGAATGAGGGAGGTGTCGCGTCTCAAGCAAAATGACCTGAGGAGTAGTCCAACTGCATCCGTGAATCCCTGGAGCACTGATTCAAGGATGAGCTCATTCTCGTCATCACCACCAGTAACAAAAAAAATCAGGTCCTGGATGAACCTATAGATGACCACGTAACCGTCGATCATTGCTACCTCCGCTGGATACGATGAGAGAACATCCCATCAGCACAAAATCAAAACAAGAATAAGCTTCATAATTGATCAAATAGATAATGCAATATCAGCCTCGTCCCATACGTCCGGCAGAGCTCAATTTATGGATAACGAAGGATTTAAATGAGATTTCTCCGGTCGAACATCAACTGATCTAAAAGAATTAGCCACGCTCAATAATCTCTGGACATTGGATGACGGAGTATTTCTGAGATATCAGAGCCCAATATCGAAGATGTCGCTGGTGGTTGTTCTCCCAGATTTCAGGCAGAAGTCATACGAAAACTGGCCATGGAGAGTTAAAGAATATGCAAAAACACAACACTACTCAACAAAAGGTCGGTCGAGGTTGAAATCAAGTTTGATGAATACAACTAGTTTACATAGAAACCTGTCTCGTCTTTGTATGATGTCTGGAGGTTCAACACCAGTTTTCTTGGTCAAAGACTAGTGATCTGTGATATCATAATTACAATATAGCTATTTCATTTCATTTTATAGCTAAAATGTTTGATACTTCTATGCAGTATGGAAGTCAAAACAAATTTTATTGGTTGAAGAATTTCAAACCACAAAATGTAATCGAGATAATAGATTATTATTTATTTAAGTATGGGTATTTTATTCGTTCTGAAATCTAGCAAGTTTTGTATATTACACGAGAAGAAAAAAGGTTTCAGACTGGCAGCTACTCTGTAAACCTCCAAAATTTAGTCCTAGTTTTCGATGAGAACGCCCTCCTCTCTCCCAAATATCGAAAGACGTGAAATGAAAGACCACGGCAGCACGTCAAACGAATGGAAGTATTTCTGAACCGAACTGAGCTGGTCTTGAAATCTCATGTTTGAGATCGCCGACTTGTGATCAGCGATCTACTTCGAGAATCGAGTTCAAAGTGGTTAACTTGTATTGGTACTGATGTCACACGGGTAGAAATTCACCCCCTTGACAACTAAACCAAGATGGATACAAGCGAGGATGAAAACTCTTGCATTCAATTTGAGTTTTGGCATGGTGTTAAGTTCTTGATTCTGACAATGGGTGGCATTATCTAATGGTAAAGACTTTGGCATGGTGTTAAAAGCTGGCAGAATCACGTTTGAGATCTCGTCTCACCTTCGGTCCGTGCATTTGTCTTCTGAGTTTTGGTGAATACAGATTCCTCAAAGGCAAACTTTGCAGAAAAAGTTGGCCAATCATCTGTGCAATATTTGGCAGCCACGCGCTTCCCTTTAGAGTCCAGGAGAACAACGTTTTTTATTTTAGGGCAATAATCCTGCATCGGAAAAAGAAATTCTTAGAATGTAGAAGAAAACAAAACTTACAAAAATAAGGCGTAGCCCATAAACAACTTTTGATTGTGTGTCACAATACTATGGAATTCAAAAGCGACCCTGGCTGTGGTGCTACAGAGTGCTGTAGGAATGATCGTTTTATGATTTTTATTTTACTGGTTTGGCATAATAAGTGTGTTAGACATTTCGTGATCCTTTATCTTCCTCTTCCACACGAGACGATAAACCAATAGTTCGCGCTTCGATGAGGGATAATCAGACATAAGGCCTTAGGGCAGCTATTTTTGCCATTTTCGTTTTCTATTCTGAGAACCAACCTACTCAACATAATCATAACAGTTTACTGTTAGTCTTAACATTGGAAAAATAACCCAAGCTCAGTTTTACAATAGTTTTTTAGACAAAAAAATGTTGTCTGATTTATTGCTTATCGGTGGCCATTTATGCTCCTTAGACTCGTCCGTTCCGTTCAGGATGCCTGCAAGCTATAGGTAACTGCTTCGTTACTTACCAAGCTCGGCTTACTGATTTACACGCTTGACTATCTAGCGACAGGATATTAGAGAAAATTTCACCCCATTCATCTAATGCTCTCTCTGTCCTTCAACAATTTACTGCTGGATTCTTCGCGCGGTTCTGCCCTTAGACTAATCTATGATTTCGTCTGACACTAATTACTTCGGATCTGTAATTAGTCCCCGTAGAAATCCGAATGTTCCATGACGACAGAAATTCGATATAATGATCCGATAGAACACCAAACCATCCAACCTCGTAATTGCTCAACTCTGACCTCTGCGTCGGCTACTTGCATCTTCAATTGACTCAGAACCTCAAAAAAAAAATCCCCCAAGTTTGACGGATGTTTCGAGGAAACACATAGAGGGAGGGGAAATTAAGGATCGGGAAAACCAGAGGAAGGAAACATATCGAAAAATTCACGCAAGAGCAACTCACCATGGCAGGGGGTACAGAAGAGAATTCAGAATTCCTCACCAACAGGCACCGATTTCACCCCTTCGGATCGAGAGCTCGCGACTTCCCCCTTCCTTCTGCTTCCAGAAGACGACACTGCTAGAATCTGTTAAAACCAGTCGTCGGGGCCCACTAAGAATTCTCGCAACGACCTACGCTGCCGAGGATCTGTGTTTCTCTTCCACGTACCCCAACCGCCACGTTGCACTTTGTTCCACCCTCGGGCCCGGCCCGGATTCCGTGACGGCCCCCCAATCTGGGGCCACTTAAAGCCCGCACGGTCTCCTGGAACTGTCAAACGAGGACTGGGCTGGTTCGTATTGGGCCCAACCGGTCAAGACAAGGCCCACATAGATCCTCCGTTCAAATGTTGTCTTTTTGTGGGCGTGGCAACGGACAACGTGTTGACGCTTTGGTCAAACTGGGGGGTAGTAAGGCTGGCCTCAGTCTGGCCCAATAAGCCCAGTGCCTCGTCATCCACTCTGACCGATTAGGTGGGCCCCATGGCTCGTAAATTCTTCTATTAGACACGTTGGTTTGAGTGGTGGGCCCAGCCTTCCTCGTCCTCAACCATGTATTTAATACACGAAAAAATATATGTGCAAATTATTTATCATATATACACTTATATCATTACTAATTTGATGTAAATAATAATTTTTTGTGATCAATGCTCGTGAATTCTTATTAAATTAATTATATAGCAATTACGTAAATTAATCAAATATAAGTCCATTAATTGGAGTCAACTTTGGCCTGATGGAGAAACATGATCCTATCGTCTACATTGGGGGGGGGGCCGAGTAGGGCTACCTTTAAGCTTGAAGGGTACGGGCGTTGACTTTGAGGTAGTGACGGTCTATAGATCGGGACACATCAAATGTTTTGAACGCCATGTATTTTGTATATTAAAAAAAAGTCACCGAGATAAAAAGTGGTCCTGCCCAGAGCTTGATGTACTCATCCGCCAAGACTCTACGTGGCAGTTACATCAGCACCACGTAGGATGACTCTGGAGTCAACGCTATTTTGTCGCTACCCTTACCCAAGATGCATCCTCTCCGACGGCCCTAAGTTCGCCGTGTGTGTGTGTGTGTGGGGGAGGGGGGGGGGATAAAAGGCGTAGAAAGATCCAAACGTTGACTTCCTGTGTGAACTGCAGCTCGCTCACATCCGGGCCCAGCATTCTCCTTCCACACTGATCGGCGACGTCGATGGCTCCTTTGGCGACTGATCAAAAGCTTGCGGAAGCAAGCGACTGGGTCTTGTCTCGGAAAGATAATATTATCACCGTGTATATGTCATGGCATACGCACTCATGAGGGGTTGACTTCCGGAAACAAGCCATCTAGAAGCCTTCACGATCATCATCTAAGCGCTTATTTAAATCGTCCACGGTAATCTATGCGTGAAGTAAGAGCGCCCGCACATTGGAGGAGTTGTCAAGCTTCACAGCAGTCGTTGACTTTCCGAGAAGAGCTGTCGCCTGACGTCACCGGGGATCAGGGTCGGAGAACTTACGGGAAGGCATTGGCCCTTCAGAGGGAGTTACACCGTGCCAGTGAGTGCCTCGGGAGTTCGGGGGCGAGGAGAGGTGAACCGCAAGCAACCGCAGTTTGCGAGGTCAATGCTTTCGCTAGAAACGGCGGCGAGCTAGTTGACCTTTGTTTACGGAGAAACCCCCAGATCTGACGCCAGCGCTCTCCGACGCAAAGTGGCTTATCGGGGACATGACAGCACCGATACGGAAACGGCGCTGAGGTTGGTTTGACCACGAGGAGGAGGATGGGCCAGCATCGCCGTTGACTTTCCTCCTCCCATTAGTTCATCTAGGGAATCAGCAACCCGTAGACGCTACTGTAGCCCCGACGGTCGCCCTCTCTATACCAACCCCTCCTCCCCCTCTCCTTTTCTCTCTTTCAAAGAACGGGCATACTGCGCTGGTCGCCACGTGCTTTGCAGCTCCATGCGTCATGCCCACGTAAATCTATCGTACTGAACACGGCGGACTTCATGTGGGAAGGAGTGGGAGAGGACGCCTATAAAGCTCTAGCAGGGGCTCTCCCTCTTCCTTCGGATATCGCCCCGTGGGTTGACTCTGAATGGATAGAGGGGGAGGGCTTGGCGGCGGCATGAAGCGGCTGCGAACAGGGCGCGAGGGCGAGGTGGAGAGCATCAACCTGGCCAACGTCCTCGTTCTGCTCTCCCGCGGCAGCGGCGGCGGTGGCGCCGTTGCGCTCGAGGCGGCGAACCACGGCCAGGGCCGGGTCTTCGAGTGCAAGACCTGCAATCGCCGGTTCCCCTCCTTCCAGGCGCTGGGCGGCCACCGGGCCAGCCACAAGAAGCCACGTTTGGGCGGGGAGCAGAACGGCCAGGCGGCGGGGCCGACGCCGGCGGCCACGCCGGGAAAGCCGAGAGTCCACGAGTGCTCCATCTGCGGGCTGGAGTTCTCCATAGGGCAGGCGCTGGGCGGGCACATGAGGCGCCACCGAGCGGCCTCAGACAGCCTCCGGGCGGCGGCGCCGCCCGGCGAGGCGGCGAGCCCCCCCGTCGGCGAGAAGCAGACGGAGCTGGGCTTGGCCTTGGAGCTCGACCTGAACCTGCCGCCGTCGAATAGCGAGGCTGACTTCCGCTCTCTCAACCTTGGGCTTGGGATTCCCATGGTTGACTGCTTCCATTGATTCCTGTAAAATTCTTAACTTCTTCCTTTAGGCATCAAAAACTTTTAATGGTGGTTATACCCTTATCCAGGAATTACTATTAACCATGTTTAACTCCGTCTTGGCCAAGTCAGGCCCACAGAAAATGATCTTTTTGGGCCTAAATGGGCCCTTCATCGTAACCCATTGGGCCATTGTTCCAATAATACTATCTTGGGCCCATTCCGGCTTCACGAGAGGATTGCGACGCCACTATCGGATTCTTCGAATCGGGTCCCTCCACGGCCGAAGATCCGGCAGGGCCACCAAACGGCCCGTTTCGGATTGCATTGCCGGATCCAAGTGGGCCCGGCGGCGGTGAGGGGGACCACGGTATTGGTGACGTCATCCAACTTGCGGGGGAGGAGGACGATCCAACTGCCGGGGAATACGCCGCCAATTGTCCGAATGGATGGATTTTGTAAAATAAATATATTCCTCGTATTGAATCGCCGATTGGATAATAAAAAGTGGATTTTCCTTGGCTCCTACTACGTTTTTACGCTAAAAAATAAGCGCATATACAGAGGAGCGTGGTAAATATTTTCTCAAGGACAAGAGAGACGAGGAGTGAGAAGGTGAATACAGTCGGGGGGGATAGATGGACTAAGAGATGCCCAGATAGAGAGAGAAAACTGATTTCCAGATAAATCTACGTGGAGGAAGTGAGACAGTAGATATAGATAAGTAGAGAGAGAGAGAGATAAGGAGAGAGGGAGAGAGCGGAATGGGGGGAGATAGATAGAGAGAGAGAGAGAGAGAGAGAGAGAGAGAGAGAGAGAGGGAGGGAGTGGGAGAGGGAGAGAGAGAGAGAGAGAGAGAGGGAGAGGAGAGAGAGAGAGAGAGAGAGAGAGAGAGAGAGAGAGTGAGGGAGTGGGAGAGGGGGAGAGAGAGAGGGGGAGTGGGAGAGAGAGAGAGAGAGAGAGAGACCTGGGGGGATGTATGGTATTATTCGGAGGAATACAAGAGAGACCACTAGCTGGACGAGAGAGAGAGAGAGAGGCTGGATTCTCAAGCCGTCGTTACCACCATCGCGCCCCTTCAATGGCGACGCCGGTGAAGGGTAGATCTACGCTTGGCCTTATCCTACGAAATTCGAGGCCGAAGGACGCGCCTTTCGTCCACTGTTCTTCTCCCTAGCCTTCTCCACAGTGACCAGCCTCAGCCGACGACAACACAGACTAACTTCTCTCTCTCTACTCTCTCTCTCTCTCTCTCTCTCTCTAGATTTACATATCGACATTCGGTGCTGGCACATGTTACTTGGATAAAAATAGGCACGTATGTCGGCGGGGAGAAGGCGGAGTGGGGTCTACTCTAGTTGGTCATCACTCCACCTCATCATGACCGCCGGTGATTTTGGAAACATCCGTCAGATTATTGCCTTTATTCCCGTGTTAGCCGCCTAACGTGGAGGAATATTCCGCGGGATGTCGTATTACTCGCATTATACGATACCAATGCGTACCCAACATGAATTAATTGATCCGACGTGGCCCCACCGCTAGGCGACAGGCCCTCGTATGGCGTCCTTTGTAAATTACTCCGTAGAATACGCTTCACATACGACCCTACAGTAGAGAGAGAGAGAGAGAGATAGAGAGAGGGGTTGAACGATTGGGTCAACGGCCGAGTCAAGAGCCCATCAGGGTAGGCGTGACTTTGACCGTAGCCAACGGCCGTCTTCCCCAACTTCCCCTTCGTCACCCCTCTTCGACTGATTCTCTCTCTTTCTCCCTCTCTCTCTCTCTCTCATTCCCTTTCTCTACCGAGCGTGCGACGTGACCCTCTGGAAGAACTAGACACGTCTCTCTCTCTCTCTCTCTCCATTTCCTCTTTGCTGTTCGAACCAGAGGAGGGAGCGCCCACGTCGCAAGGCGCTGCGTGCCACATATCGGCTCGCGGGGAGTGAAGTGCGATCCTTGAAACGGGTGGCGGCGGAGGGGAAGGAACGGTAAGCTCGGGTCCTCGGCCTCGCTCGCACCATCTGGGCCGAATCCCACTCCTCTCACTGCTGTGGACTTGTCACGGGTGATCTGAGAGCGAGGTCTCCTTCTGTGGGGCCTCGCCGGAGCTCTGCGGATCCTAGAAGTGCGCTATTTCTATGGCGGAGACTCCGTCGTGATCTTCTTCTTTCTCTCTCTAGAGCGGTGGGGGGGCAATGCCGTCTGCGAGAAATCGCCGGCCGAGCTGCTGCTGATCCGAGATCTGCTCTCCACTAGCGTCCACCTCCTTCGATGGCATGATTCGTTCGGAACTTTACTCCTCCGTTGTCTCCGGGTCAGAAGACGATCGGATTAACATTCCGCCGGCCCTGCCCCTTTTTTGGAGGTCTTTTTCTCCGCTCTAATAGCGACGAATCAAAATCTCTTTCGAATCGATCCATTTTCTCCTACTGTTTTGGCCTCTTGCCTCCTAATTCCCGTTTTCTCCCGCTTTCTGACCGCGAGGGTTTGAATCCGCGATCCGCAGAGCGTATCCCCAAGGAGCCCCTGCAACACGGCTCCCATTTGCTTCCTCTGGCCTTGTTCTGCTTTAATGGCGTCGAGGGTTTGACAGGAGGGAGAAAGAGGTCCTTCGCATTTCCCTTTCTGTCTCCGCTTTCTTCCCATCGCCTTCAGCCTGAATTCCTTCAACCACAAAAAGTCTCAAAAGTGCTCCATCCCTTCATCGATTCTCTTTCCAAGAGTTCCGTGTGCGAAGGATGACCGCCATGAATGCCTTTCTCTGCTCTGGTGTCAATCTTATCTCCACCCCTCGCTTCCTCATCCGTTCCTGAGAGCTGCCGCCGAGGGCGATTTCCAAGAGTTCTTCTGCTTTTTTTTTTTTTTTTTTTACCGGAAATAGAGATACCTTCCTTCCTCCTGTTCTTATTGAAATATCTGGAGAGTCAGCGCTCTCTGCCGCACAATCCGCAGGAAGGGGCATGAGGAAGGAGGAGACTGCTAGAAGTCCAAAGGTCATTTCCCTGTTCTGGGTGGTTTCTATGTCGATTTCTCTGAGCTGGTGGTCTTTCCTTGCTTAGTTCGCTTCCTCCTGGCAGGCTTCATGGCCGAAACTGGTTGTCCGGAAATGGCTCAACCTGAAAGGTGGAACAGAGGACTTCCATTCTGACTGCAGGTGCAGCAGTAAGAACTGCCATCTTCTCTCTCTCTCTTTCTCTCGTCTTCTTCTCCTTCTTCCCATCTTCACTGAAGGTGGGCGTGCAGGCGGGAGGGACGGAGTTCAGCAGAGGAGGAAGAGCTGTTCGGACAGAGACGGTGCTCTTCTCCAGAGGATGGTGGCTCCCGGGGGATGTCTAGACCACACACCCAGATTCCATGTCGAGCCAGCAGCAGCAGCAGCAGCAGCAGATAACGTCAGGTAAGCGCTGTGGGGTCGTCGTCTTCTTCCTCCTCTGCCTGGCTTCTTTCCAGGGAGGGGATCGTCTGAAACTGTATAGGGTTGTGGTGAAGGGTCTTCGTAGGGACGTGGAATGTTGGAGGGAGGGCTCCCCATGGTGGAATCAACCTGAGGGACCTGCTCCTCTCCCCCTCTCCAGCCGACGTTTACGTCCTCGGGTTTGTACTCTGAATCTCTCCTTCCTCTCTCTTTCTCTCTCTTCCTGGTTTTCTCTGCCTGAGAATTACTAGCGACAGATTCCAGGAGATCGTCCCGTTGAACGCAGGGAATGTGTTGGGGGCGGAGGACAAGGGCCCCGCCGCCGTGTGGCTCTCCCTTATCCGGCAAGCGTTGAACCGCCCCAGGCGGGCCTCCTTCGCCGCCTCCCGCGACGGCAGCTACGGCGGCGCCGCCGCAAAGATGGAGAAGCCCCGTTTCAGCTTCTCCGATCTCCTCTCCCTAGAGGGCATGATGACCAAGGCGGCGGTGGAGGAGGAGGAGGAGCCCAGCATCAGCCCCAACTCCGGCGACGATGAGTCGTCCGAGCTTCTGCTTCCCCCCGGCGACGCTTACCGTCTGGTGGCGAGTAAGCAGATGGTCGGCGTCTTCCTCTGCGTGTGGGTCCGCTCTCACCTCCTCCGCCATGTCACCGGCCTCCGGGTCTGCTGCGTTGGCCGAGGCATCATGGGCTACATGGGCAACAAGGTTCTCTCTCTCTCTCTCTCTCTCTCTCTCTCTCTATCCCTCCCTCCCTCTCTCTCTTTCTCTCTCTGATGTTCACGATGGAGGTGGACGTTTCTGGCTTTTGCAGGGGTCGATATCGATCAGCATGACGTTGCGGGGGACGACCTTCTGCTTCGTGTGTACCCACCTGACCTCGGGGGAGAAGGAGGGCGACGAGCTCCGGCGGAACGCCGACGTTACGGAGATACTCAGGAAAACGAGGTTCCCCCGGCCGCGCTCCTCGGTGGCGCAGGTGACCTCTCCGGCGACCATCCTAGAACACGAGTGAGCAGCTCCCACAGCTTCCTTCCAGAGACCCACATACATCTACACAATTCCTATTCTAAAAATCTAACAAGAAGCGAGTTTTTTTCTCAGCAAGATTATATGGCTGGGGGATCTGAACTACCGTCTCGCCGGTGGCCGCGGCGATACCTTGGAGCTGCTGCAGAGGAGCGAGTGGGAGGCGTTACTGGAGAGAGATCAGGTGGGTTGAGTTTCTTCTTCTTCTGCTTCTTCTTCTTCTTCTTCTTCTTCTGCTTCTTCTTCTTCTTCTTCTTCTTCTTCTTCTTCTTCTTCTTCTTCTTCTTCTTCTTCTTCAATGCTGACGAGAGGTCGCCGGTGCAGCTGCGGAGGGAGCGGAAGGCCGGCCGAGTCTTCGTGGGGTGGGAGGAAGGGCGGATATGCTTCCCGCCGACGTACAAGTACGTCGCCAACTCCGACCGGTACGCTATGCAGACGGCCAACTCAAGAGAGAAGTGGCGGACCCCTGCCTGGTACGCTCTTCTCTCTTCCATTCCATCCACAGTAAGTTAGAGAGAGAGAGAGAGAGAGAGAGATTGTTCGATGTCTGTCCCCACTCGACTCCCTGAGAATGGAACTCTCTCTTATCTCTCTATCTCTCTCCTGTGTGTCTGAGACGAACTAAAGCAGTCACTGTTGAGCCTTTGACCAGTCTCATATCCTCTTAATACCCTTGTCCGTTTATGGCTTACGGCTCCGCTGCCGAGACGGCGGCGGCGGCGGCGCCTCCGCCGGAGGCTGGGGATGGGAACAGGGCGAACTCAACGTGGGCTCACGAGGGGGGCTAATTCTTCGGTCTTTTGCTGTCGTTTCTCTCTCTAAATCTCATGTTCGTGACGTCTGGTTTCTGCGGTGGTCCACGCAATGTGGGCTCTTGCAGGTGCGACAGGATCCTCTGGAGGGGCAAGGGAATGAAGCAGGAGAGCTACGTCAGGGGTGAGTCCAGATTCTCGGACCACCGCCCTGTCTGCTCTGTCTTCTCCGTCCGGCCGGCGCCGGCCGGCGGCGCCGCCGCCGCGGATCCCGGAGATTGCAGGCGGCGGGCCCCCATCGGCGGCGGCGCCTCCTCCTGCGCCCGCGTGCAGGCGGAGGAGCTGTTCCTCCTCTCGAGGACTCACAGCTGCCTCGAGGCGCCCAGATGCTGACCCGTCCTCCCTTCCTTCAGTGTCGAATTAAAGAGAGAGAAAAGGATATAGAGAGAGAGAGAGAGAGACGCAGCCGCTTTCGAGGCCGCGGTAGGGGACCGACGACGAAGACTTCCCCGCCATCCGGAAGACGACTCGCCGCTGCCTTCTATGGATGATGCCGAGTTCTGTTAGAGAGGCCAACCCATGTGAAAGAGATTTAGAGAGAGAGAGAGAGAGAGAGAGAGAGAGGTGGGGGACGCACTGTACTCGAGCTTCTTCTTGGACTTGTATAATGATCTTGGTGTATTTCTTTATAACGGGTATGACGTCACCGGTCCACGCTGGGCGGCGTTCGAGGTTAGTGACGTACATAATCGCGAGCTGGCACGTGCCGAGACAAGCCGAAAGCAGAAGAAAAAGACAGAGGAGGTATGATTGGGCCGCCAAAGGCCCAGCGGCCACAGATACTCCCTCGCCCACGTGTCCCGACGACTCTCCCGGACAGTCTGTCTCTCTCTACCTCTCTCTCTCTCCGACACAGCCCATCCGATCTGGCGCCGCCACGAGGTCAGCCGGTTCTGCCGCTCTTTGAGGCCGACAGCCCTCGTGATGCTTCTGACCAGAGATGGGCGCCATCTGCTCTCTTCAGATCCCACCGTTGACCGCAGATGGAGGTTAATCGACCACAAGTGGCTGATTATCGTACATAATAGAAAGGCGACGAGAGCATATTTTCCCAGGAATCTCAAGAACATGGATGATCCGGCAGCAGGTGGGTAGCAAGGTGACTGCAAGTATTTATTCCAGCTCTGATCCGGGAGATCCAGCAGAGATGCATGAATGATCTTCGGTTCACCCACAAGAACAGTCAAATCAGAGTCTCTCTCTCTCTATCTCTCTCTCTATCTGGGGATTCAAGGAGCAGCCTGGTTCTCTGATCTTATTCCGGTGGTCGCAGCCGCCGGGAGGCCTGCAGTTCGTGCTCTAGAGAGGGAATGTGACCGGATCAGGGCCGATGGCCTTCTGGACGAGCTCCTTCTGTTCCCTCTGGTGAATGCCCAGGAACCCGGTCGCCGTGGCGGCGGACGGCGGCCGGCCGGCGTACTTGATAGCTTCCACCGGACCTCTGCCCAGCTCTCTGATGGCGGTGCAGAGGCGGGGAGAGATGTAGTTGTACGCTCCCATGTTCATCGGTTCCTCCTGACACCACACCACCTCTGCATCTGCAATCACAGACTCATATCTCATCAATCTGAAAGCATTAAAATTCTTCTTCAGATCGATCCTCAGCTCGTTCTTTTCATGCTCATCGTTCATCCATTTGAGAGCTATAATGATCCTTTGACTATTTTTGGAGAGTCTGAACAGTGAGGATTATATATATCTGATTAATTTGTGGAGATGGGCAAGAATTCAACAGATGTGGGTCCTCATTAAGTAACTCGAGGAGCAAAAAAAACCGAAAAAATGAAATCGAAAATAATCGAAAATATGGCATTGATAAAGGTAAGTTCGACTGAAACATTATTATATCTGCCCATGGATTGATTAAACGTACTTGGGTATCGTTTCAGCTCTCGCTGAACGAGGTCATAGGGGAACGGGCACAGCTGCTCCACCCTGCAGATCGCCACGTCCTTGGCGTCCGCTGTTCTCCGTTCCTCGTCGAGGTCGTAGTAGACCTGCAGCAGCAGAGCTCGAATGTTCATCATGGAGAAACAATGGCGGCAGGATTTCCACAAACGGGCACCGCCGAAAGCGGCAGGGAAGAGGGAGCTCCCACCTTTCCCGAACACAGAACCAGACGCCTGATGCCCTCTTCGAGATCCGAGTGGTCGTTCTGATCCTTGATGAGCCGCTTGAATCGGGTCCCTTGCTTGTCAAACCCAGGGTGGCCTTGGACATCGTCGAATTCGGAAAGGTTTGACTTGCACTTGGGATGCCTCAGCAGATTCTTCGGAGACATCACTATCAGGGGCTTCCTGAATTCCCTGTGTATCTATGAAAAAGAGAGAAATATGGGCAAAAATGAGCAACAACGGTCGTCCTCTGGGCCGCCCCGGGCAACTGGCATCCGCATTACCTGGCGGCGCAGGACATGGAAGTAGTTGGCTGGTGTTGTAACGTTGACAACTTGCCAGTTGCACTCTTGGATCTGCTTCCTCATGGTCGGGTCCATCTCGGGAATCACGAAAGGATTGTCATCGCTCATCTGAATTTTTTAAATTTTGGCCGATTAATTCATATTTTGAAAAAAAAAGAATTTAGAGAGTCCAAGATATCGGAGTGGGATAAAGGAAAAAGCTGGGGCGTTGACATTATGTTGATAAAGAGAAAAACGGAGTCTCTTCTGAAAGACGGTGTGAGGAAGTTTTCTACTCGCTAGCTTTGAAGCTGGATTAGAGCTTCCTGCTGAATCCAAAACACATTTAGCAGATTGCAGAATGCTATGAAACAGAGGTAAAAATATAACCCATCCAAATGTGACAAAAAAATAATAGAAAGATAAGAAATTTTGCCGCAACTGAAACTGAAGAGTTAAAGAAAAAAGAAAAAAAAAGGAAGACTCGACAACTGGTAGAGACAACTTTTTACATGTGGCACAATAATTGATGGGAAAACAAGAAAAAACCAGGAACTCAAAAGAAACTTTCATATGGTGGATATCAATAAGGTGGTTTAGGCCAGAAGAGTATCCAATGATGACTTCAATAAGGAAATGCAATATTTAAGTCGCGACTCCATTCCCGAAAAGGACCACCAGATAATTTATCAGAAACGCATTGTTCTTATTAGAGAGCTGTATGAAAGCACAAGGTCTAGAAGTATGAACAAAATAAAGGGATTGCTAAAATATGAGCTCTGAGTAAAGCATGACATATGGCCTCTACATATATATCAAAATTTAAGAAATACATAAAAATGGCATTTAAATGCGCTTATATTCCATTCCCAAGTCAGATATCTATACCGAAATAGAATCATTCATTGCAAGACTGATTAATTCCATCTACAGGTCTGGAAGCCAAAAATATTATCAAAAAAGGTTCACCTTAAAATAACATAGTGTGGGGGAAAAAAGGGAAAATCACTATTGTAACATGGACAGCAAACGCATTCTGAATCCCAAAAGTGGAAACTAAACAAATTCATGTATTCTATTAAGAAAATGATTTCGATTTCCTTCTTTTTGTTCAGATTGTGAGAAATTTCAGTTTGATCAACTGAACATTCTGTAAGAACTGAAAACTACTCGCACTAAATTGCTCAGCAGAATGATGAAATGAAGAAATGAGAGGGCATCTAGGAAATGGTTCCATAATACTCGTCAACAAGGGATAGTAGCAGACGAACCAAAAAGAACAGGAAGTTGGGAGATACCTGCAGAAAACGCTCCAGCCTTGCGGAGGAGTGCTCAGGACCTTGGCCATCGTACCCATGGGGAAGCAACACAACAAGCCCAGTTTGCCTGAGCCATTTGGACTCGCCACTACTCAAAAACTGATCAAAAATTACTTGGGCACCGTTGGAAAAATCACCAAACTGAGCTTCCCAAAGAATCAAAGAATTAGGATTTTCCATAGAGTAACCGAGCTCAAATCCAAGGACCCCAAATTCAGAAAGTGAGCTGCCAAAGAACAAGAAAATAAAGGATGACATCAGATCAGAATTTTCCAAGGGTTTTTCATGTGAAGTGTTCCTTCTAGTCAGTTATGTCGGCTATCAAAAAAACATCAAATCACCACGTTTCTTTAATTTACATCCATAGAACATTTACAGTGCAAAAATATATATGTTTCAGAACCCATGGTGCAATAAAGAGTGATTCTCAGGTAAGTTTGACATGCTATAAAGAGAAATTTAGTTTAGAAATATTTAAACCCAAGAAAAACATAGAAAGTTCTCGTGATAACTGATTCTGACTAATGAAATTCCTGTATTAATAGAAAATGCTGTTTTCCCTTGTCTTAAAACGGCGAACCAAATCTACTCACAAGACTGAGTACAAAATATACTTGAATGAAATCCATGAACCGCCGCTTCTAACTAGGAAAGATTAATATATGTAGAATATAAATGATGCAACCAGCTTCAATGTGGTCATGATTGATGCAACAACCATTATGGGACAAACCTGTTGCTGACAGTAAACATCTCCTCATTTTGGTTGATCATAACGTGGTCAAGAGGGCAATAAATTTCCCCCGTCTCTTGATCATGAATTACGGAATGTCGATGGCTGAAAGTACCTCTTTCAACGTCCTGCCCACTCAATCTGACATGGTTACCTTCCACCAAAAGTGTGGCAAAAGCAAGTGCTTCTCCGAGTGCCCAGTCAACACCTTCACCCGTTTGAATCATCTGAGATCGCTCATCAAAAATCCTCTTCAGAACTTTGTGAGGCTTGAAATTTTCTGGAAGAGTGGTAATGGCTTCACCAACGCGTTTCAGGATCTCTGGTTTAACACTGGAGGAAGGAACCGTGCATTACAGATGGAAATGTACTAGAGATGAGATTAAAACGAAACATAAACAAAGGAACATTGTCATACCCAGTGTTCCGAACCCGGGATATCTGTTCTGGTGATTTGAACCCAGCCCAATATGCTGAAAGCCAGTCTCTTCTTTGTGGAATGTAATCTTTGCTGCTGTTAAACTCTTCATTTAAGATGGCATTAACTTTGTTATTTATCCTGTCAATGTTTTGCTTTGTGATACACCCTGATTCCAATAGCTTATTCTGATAAATCTGAAGAGCGCTGGGGTGATTGCGAATCACCTGTTTGGATTTCATAAGTTTTAGGGAGTCAGTATCTTCATAAAATCAAATGATTGTGTTTTAAAAAATCCCTCAAACCATAGCCGGCTAACATGAATGAAGCCATTTTCTCAGAAATTGAATAAACCTTGGGCGGAGTGAAAGGTTATAACAAAACATGAGCGCACCTGGTACATTTTTGGCTGCGTGAAAGAAGGTTCATCCATCTCATTGTGCCCAAACCGACGATAACACACAACGTCAACAACCACATCCTGGTGGAAGGTTTGACGCCACTCCGCTGCAAGCTCAAAAACATGGACCACAGCTTCCATATCATCCCCATTTACATGGAAAATAGGAGCATCTAGGGCTTTCGCCACATCAGTGCAGTACTGTGATGAACGCCCAGCCGTTGGATCAGTTGTGAATGCAACCTGGTTATTGACAACAATATGAATGGTCCCACCAGTTGTGTAATTGGGAAGAGCACTCAGATGAAGAGTCTCATAAACCACACCTTGCCCAGCAAAACTTCCATCTCCATGAATTAGAACTGCCAGATTTTTTGTCCGATCAATATCATTAGAGTAATACTGCTTTGCCCGAGTCTTCCCAAGAACAACTGGATCCACAGCTTCTAAATGACTAGGATTTGCGACAAGAGACAAATGGATTCTCTTCCCCCCCCTCGTGGGACGATCATAGGAGGTACCCAGATGGTATTTAACATCACCAGTACCTGTGTACGATCCAACCTCCTCCACTGCCTTTGTACCGCTACCACTAAATTCGCTAAAAATCTGGCGAAGCGGCTTGCGAAAGACATTGCCCAGAACATTCAGTCTACCTCTATGAGGCATTCCAACCACAATGCTCTCCACACCAAGATCAGATGCTCTGTCAAACATCTCCTTCATCCCTGGAATGAGAGTCTCTGCACCTTCAAGACCAAATCTCTTTGCCGTCACCCATTTTGTAGCAAGGAAATTTTCGAACTGTGTGCTCCAAATGAGCCTATCAAGAATGACTTCCTGCCGATCCCTTCCATAGGCCCTTGGCTTAACAGTTTCTATCTTGTCTCTTAACCAATTACATTGATCCCTGTCAGCAATGTGCATGTATTCATATCCGACACTCCCACAATAAGCCTGCTTAAGCCGGTTCAGTATGGATCGAAGAGTCTGAACTGGGCGATTGTCAGAGAGAAATCCAGACATCCTCCACACTCCAATGAAAAATTCTCTGTCCAAATCCTCATCTGTGAAGCCATAGAAAGCTGGGTCAAGATCAACCGGGACCTCACGCTCCTCAAGGCCCAGGGGATCCAGTGTGGCCATCATGTGCCCATTTACTTGATATGCCCTTACGAGCAACAGCAAGCGCATACTCTCCTGGATTGTCTGGCCCGAAATTCCCGGAGAGGTGGCGGCTTGACCAACGAAATTCCTGAAGAAGTTGTCCCATGATTCATCTACGCTGTCGGGATCGGCTTCCCACGCCCTCTGGAGCTCCTCAAGGTACACGCTGCTCGTGCCATCGAGGAAACTATCTGTGAGCTTTGAAAGGGGAACAGGGCGGGGAACGGGGGCTGCGTTGGGTCTGGCAGCAGTTGAACGGAAGCCGCGGGAGGGCAGCGGACTGACGCGGGACCTGGTGACGTGGTGGGAGGCCTGAATGAGGTTCTTCCTGATGGCTTGCCTGGCCACGCCGGACACGACTCTGAACCACGCCATCTCCGATCGATCTGGAAACAAGCCAAGACCTCAAATCTCCTTCCGAACTCTACTGCTCTGATCCGGCGGTATCGTCGCACATCTACGGAGGAAGCATCTCAGAGTCTTGTTCCTTCCGTCGAAATCATCAGACACCACCAAGCAGGGGCAAAAAAAAGGGATGGAGGAAACCAGAAAACGGACGATTGATCGATCCAGAAACAATGGACAAGGAGGACGATCGTAGACGAGATCCACCTACCGAAGATTCAGAGCCTCCCGACCAGAGCCACCGGAACGTCGCCCTCTCCCCGAGCAGCCCCCACCGGACGCCGCCGCGCTTTTTGGTCAGCGTCCCCTCCACCGGCGCTTTTCCGCCCGGCAATCGCGACCGTCGAAGCGTCATCTGATTGGCTCAGATTCCTGACTACGAGCGCTGACAATGCCACGCGGCGCATCAAGATAAGCCCGGTGGCTGCGATCTTTCTCGCATTATTAAATATAAAAAATATCCCCCGTGTCCGGATAGGACGGACCATATTATGGGCCGGGAATGTCTAGGCCCAACCCACTCCTGATGGGCCTCCCGAAGGCATTCGCGAGGACCACCAGCCTTCCACCTCATATTTTCTATATAAACTGGGCCCCAATATTATCGATTTTCCGAAAAAAATTGCGACCCATATAAGGTACTATTTTAGATGTTTTAATTAATATTCATTAATAAAAATAGCAGCATTTACGAATTTTGTTCACTTTAAATTTACTTTTTTAATAATAAATTAAGATATAGCAATTCGGGTTATACAGGGCCGCGAATTGACTAGGAATACGGAAAATACACGAAAATAAGGGAGAAAATGAGAAGTCAAAGGGAGGAGAAAGGCGGTCGGAAAGAATGAGAAGAGTAAGACAAATAGAAACGGCCACCGTCATGCCAAGCTGAATGACAAGCGTAAAGAGTTCCCCCCCGGCCCGGCCTAGACCGGGTCAAACCTCCGCCACTGGCGGCGGCGCTCAGGTCCCGCAGCAGGCCGACCGCGGCGGGGCCGCACCGTCTCCGGCGGCCTGGTCCGGCTTGCTGATCTTGATCGTCCGATCCTGCAGGAGCGATGGGGATTGATAACTGAGGCTGGAAACCAAGGGGGAACGGGCTGAGAGAGAGAGAGAGAGAGAGAGAGAGAGAAGAGTCAACGCACCTCCGCCTTGGTGTCGCTCTCCACGAGCCTCTGCTTTATGTCCCTGGCGACTGAGAAGAACACCTCCTCCACGTTCAGATTCGTCTTTGCACTCTGCGGAGGCGGCAGCAAGGAGGCGACTTAAGAGCCTTGAAAGAGAAGAGAAGAGAAGAGAAGAACCGGCCAGGCTTGTGAGAGAGAGAGAGAGAGAGAGAGAGAGAGAGAGAGAGAGAGTGCTTTCTGGGTTCGGCCGTTTGAGCTCAGATGGAGGTGGGGCCAGGGTGTAGATTCCTTCTAGGTCAAAGTTACAGGTCCAAACCCAGAAAGAATTGTTCGAGAAAGGCAGGATCTTGGACCGGCCCATTGACGACCAGACTAGAGAGGGTAAAAGATAACGGCTTACAGTCTCGAAGAACTTGATGCCGTATTCGTCGGCCAGTGCCTGGCCCTTGGAAGTGGGTACCGCCTGCAAGAGCTTGCTTTTAATATGCAAGTGGAGACGAGAGAATATGCGAGATGAAGTAAGTATGGGCACTGATGCTAGTTGTTTGGCGAACGTACCCTCTTGCTTTCATCCATATCGGCCTTGTTGCCCACCAATATCTTATTGACGTTGTCAGATGCGTGCTGCTCGATGTTCCTGATCCAGTTCCTTATATCTGAAAATATAAAACGGGCTTACGAGGATGACAGAGAGAGAGAGAGAGAGAGAGAGAGATGATGGGCGGAGTGAGGAAGAAGGAATACTGTTGAAAGAGGACTCATCAGTGACGTCATAAACCAGCAGAATACCCATTGCTCCACGATAATAAGCTGTGGAAGACGTAAATTAATCAGCATAGAGAAGATGCCCCTGTAACCTTTTTTTTTTCCATTTTTCTGTTAGATCATTCGAATGCTAGTGAGCATCGAAATGCTTGAATGAGTGACAACAAAAGCATACCCGTGGTGATTGTTCTAAATCGTTCCTGACCAGCAGTATCCCAAATTTGTAGTTTGATCCTCTTACCATCCAGCTCGATTGTTCTTATCTTAAAATCAATGCTGCAAGAATGTTATGATATATATGATCAGAAAAGAAAAGAGAATAAAAGAAAATTCCTGAAAGAGAAAACGGATACGGCACATTTTTTTAAAAAAGACAAGGAATATCTAAGCCAATCAGTTTGGGGTTAAAAAGCCACACCCAATTGTAGTGATGAAACTGGTCGTGAAGGATCCATCAGAGAAACGCAAAAGAAGGCAACTCTTGCCGACACCTGCAATGATTAATCATCTTTGAGAAGACTAAAGAAAACATTTGCCGATAAAAAATGTATGCTTGTTTTCCCCGTTCACCGGATAAATTTTTAAAACGGCATGCAATAATTTTTCCACAGTGGCATGAAGGGGATATTTTGTTCAACCTATGCATATAAGAAGCTGAAGCAATTGTTCTCTAAATTTACAGGTATGAAAAAAAAAACTTGAATTCCATCAGGCATCAAGGATTTTTCTGATTAGTAGTACAAGATAGTCAGAAGGCAACAAACTAGAACATGAGAATCCATGGGCTCAACTCATATCAATAATAATTTTGAAGAGAAAAAATGGAATATGAAAAAGTATTCAGAGATATGACGCAATTTCTTTTTAACCTTTGAAAAGAAGATTCAAGATGTCCTCACTTTATCATATAAGTATTAACGTATTGCAAATAATTCGAGAATCCAAGCGGCCAGAACAAATGACGCGGGTGATTGGATGATTCTTAACAAATTAAGTACTTCCATTGTGACTCGAACCTTTCCATTATTCTAATTATCTAGAGTTAGCATGCAGCCGATGATGGATGGAAAAAAAAAAAAAGTTCAAATGGTGAAATACCACATATCCGAATTATAGTCATTCTGATATAAGTTAACATATGACCTAGTTGCATTGCCACTAAGCTGCCAGGCACTGTTTGTGGCATAAACCGTAAACGATATGTTGAGAAGAAACTATTGTGACACTATGTCCAGTCCAAGATTTAAGTGGTTAGAACATCCTTGGCGAGGACATCAGAACACTGTTTAAAAGTACGACTGGCATTTCCCATGTGATGCACTACCAAATAAACTGCCATTCCTAGTCTTGAAGTACATGAGTAAGATGACATTCATCATACTGGGCAGTGAATCCCCTCTGCTTGCGACTAACTTGAGGATACAGAGAGTGGGAAGCAGCAGGGAAACGAGCGCGTGGAATAATACTCTCAATGGTAAATAATGCAGATGTCTTAGAAGATCCATAAAAGAGAGTCACGAAGTTGCCAATGAGAAGATGGAATTTTGTGTAGTCAAGTTCTTCCTAATTCAAAGAGCAAACAACCTGTCAAGCTTATAATCCTCCACATACGTGATCTTGTCATTCTTCAGCACGACAGGAGGGTTTGAAAAGCAAGGAAAGCGAGCGAATTAAGAGCCCGTCACTCTAGCATAAACTAAGCACCATGTAGGAACCAACGCGCTGTTTTCACTCTTTCATCATTAGATAGATCTTTCTTCAGCCATTAACGATGAAAAATTCAATTTCAGCATGAGTGTTCAAATCAGATTCACTAAATAAAAGGCAGAAGTTTTCATGTTTTCATTTCGATTTATGTTCAAGGGAAATCGATTGCTCTTTCAATTAGCTCATGAGGCCACCAAGGAAAGATGCCTCCACATCTCCCATTTCTTTTCAATGAGAAGGATAGTCATAACTTCACATCACTTCATTCCAAAGATAACTTTCTATTTTGAAACGAGTTAAGGAGAGACATCAAGTTGCTACTCGGTAAAAAATAATTAATTTTGAGAAGGCAGAAAATATGTACTAAAGGGGAATACAGAAATGCCAGAAGTTCCAAAGGCAAAATTGAAGGTGAAAAACTATTTTCGTCGTTAACATGCAGCAGGACATTATGCACAAGATCTTTTGATTCAAATGCCGAAAATATCAGGAAAAAAAGTCCGTGGTAGTGGGTTATGTGAAGCTATTGATTGACTCAGTGGAAACTCTGACACACAATCATTTCAACTAATATTTCTAGACGTAGGCTAATGCTCCATAGAGACGAAAACTGAGCAAACTAACAGCTCCTAGACATAGTATGATGCTCCATAGAAGTAAGAAACTACGAGGAGTTATGAAGAACAGTTCTCGCCCATAAAGAAAAATAAAAGAGCACATTCAAATGTTGAGGATCGTAGTATTAATACACTACGTGATGAAGATGAAATGACCACACAATGGGGAGATGGTGAAATAACAGAGGAAAAAAAAAGAACAGTATATGTTCCTAGCGTGAAGAAGTAGCACTGAAGGGGCAAAAAAAAATACCAATGAGGTAAGAAAACGATCAGAAATACCGATCAGAGAGAAATTGAAGATCCAACTTATAAAATAAATTTATTTACTGAGGTCTTAGTGGAAAATGGCATTTCTGTCACGTATCATGAGTAATCGTGAACTTTAAAGAACAAATTTTGAATCGTGAGAAAAGCCAAAAGTACGAGGATATGACAACTATAACTCGCCAAGGTCATCTTTTTAGCAACAGAAAAATTGAAAAAGTTCCTACATAGCGTCTGGACTGGGGGCAGAATGAAACACGAGCTTTTCTGATTCAAATGTTAACAGAAACTGAAACCCACGATATGCAAAACAATTGAAGCTTGCTTCCAGACAAAGTTACACAAGATGAAGGATAAAAAAAATTGGTAAAGGCATTCACGTCTTCACCCAGTAGACAATCATAGATGAAAGAAAAAAAAACTAATCCATAAGCAAACGCATGAATAGCAAGCATCACAAGCGCCAAATCAAATATATTTTTTGTGAGCGGGCGTTCCATTTAAAGCCGACGGGTGCACGAAAACTCGAAGGAAAAAGAATGAACACGTTACTAGGGGCTACAATCTGAGCTGCGGTAAGGGTCGCGGTTAGCCGATCAACCAGAGCCCAAGCTATTGCCACGTGGGAAAAAAATGGAATAGAACCCGAGATGAGATCTCCATCCGTGCAATGCCACAAATGGAGATACGTAAGGGCGGGCCAAGAAAAATCCAAACCAACGTCACGCAACCAATGCAAGGGAAAAACTTAAAGGAGAATTAGACGCAAACGGAGGAAATGGGCAAAGGGAATAATGAATCACCTACCGCTGTCTCCGATAAGGAGAAGCTTTATGAGGTAATCATAGTCCGCCCTGGCCCTTGCAGGTGGAGCAGCCATCGACAGGGCGAATGATGCAAAGGCAAAAAGGAACAGGAACGAGCCCCCTGCGCGAGATCCGTCTGCAAAGAGGAAAACCCTGAAATGGATGAATCGATGGAGAAGAAGAGAGAAGCGTAATGTTGGTATTGCCGACACAGACGCAATCGACAAAAGCGCACCGGAAGCAACAGGACCGGAGATCCGGACGGAGATGGGCGGAGCGAAGGGGAGAGAGAGAGAGAGAGAGAGAGAGAGAGGGGGTGTGGTGGGAAGGGGGCAGAAGCGTCTGTCGAATAGTTACACAGAGAGAGAATATTTTTCTTATTCTTTATTTTTATATATTTAAAATAATTTTACAGTCCTCTTACGGCACCTATCCTTAAAAAGTCGTCGCGAGCGGGCGCGGGCGCGTGCGCTGCACCGCGGGTGAGTATAATGAAGTCACCTCCGCTCCATCGACGTGACCCTGTTCTTTTGCATCGGTCTGCTCGCCCGCCGGAGCACATCTCTACGGAATTCACCCGTCTCGATTCGCCGCGGGCCCCACGAGGAACACGGTCTTGTTTCATTGGCTGGACTCGGTCCAACAAACCGGGAGGGGCGGGACAACGCACTCGCGTTGTCCGCGCGGCATAATAAAAGCATCCGGTCCTCCAGCTCAGACCGGCTGTTGGGGTCCCACAAACGCCGGTCCACGTGGCATCGGCAGCATCTAAATGGCCCAAGTTGCGGCGTTAATGGGCCGGCAACTCAGTCCATCTCCTTTTCGCATTGGCCCATCTACTGGAGGCTTTTTAAAGCGCCACGTCACCCGTCACTTTCATCCTCAACGTAGCCAGCTCGGAGAATAAGAAATCGGCCCCTCAAATTTGTGCCTATCGTCGAGATACCCCCGACTAGTCCCCCAGATGCTATTCGAATAAAAGATTGTCATTATATTTACAAACCAACCTCCTATTGTTCTAGCGAAGAACAAAACGCCATTGACAATATGGATATATGTTTTATCCCCCATTAACCAACGTCTCCCTGAGAGGGAGATCATATTTACACAAACGAAGGCTATTTATGCGGTTAAAAGGTCATGGGGATTTATTTGAAAAATTGTGGACGGTTGGCGCCTCCACGTATTCCGCATGGAGACGAAGGAAGAGGGTGGGCTGGGCCTGTCTCTGCGGTGGTTGTCACACGTGCGGCCAGCCTTAATTGTTCGATACTCCGGTGACTGTTACGGTTCCGGAACCTTCGGAATATTATGGGGATTATGCTTTGCTTCTCCTAGCAAAATTGAAAAAAGCAAAAATAGAAAAATGATGGGAAAAAGGAATATTGGAGAGGGAGACTTTAAATAGGAATGAAGGCGGGTGGAGGAGGAGGAAGCGGGAACGTCACTCCAGTGAGCTGTCCTCTCGTTCCCCATCTCTTCTCTCCGCCGTTCATCGCCGCTGGTCGCTGCTGCTCGGTTGGCTGAGCTCGTCCGACGTTCGAGCGTGTCGCCGCCCGCGGTAGGCTCTGTTGGATGCGTTGTTGGGACGATCTTCTGTTGGCTGCGTTTTTGTGTTGTTTGGTGGATCGGATCGGCATCTCGTCGGTGTTTTCGCCGGGAGACCGAGACCTCAGGGAATCTGACTGCGATTCTGGAGTGTCATTTTTCTACCGGACGTTCGCCGTTGGAGATGGAGCTGCGGGACGCTCCCAGCGCCGTGGTTATTTCCCTCCATCAGGAGTCGTCGCACCGTTGGATCCCTAGCTTTCTGCTGCAGGCGGGGGGGTGGGGGGTTGTGTTCTAGCGCAGCGTCATGAAAAAAACCGAAGCGGCGTCGCCGTGCCACGCTCCGCTGCCTGGTCACGGTTCTCACGCTTTAATGTTCTTGCCACCAAATTGAGTGAGGGTGGTCGTGTCTCTTTATTTACCGTCATAACACTGCTGCTTTCATAGTCGCCGTTTCCTTCTCCGGCCTTCGGTACAGCCAAGCATAGATACACTTCATTCGTCGCAGAAGGTCTAAATAATCTATAATGATCTATAATGAGTTACTCGTCCCCGTGAAGTGCTATTCCCCTCTGTTCCACTGACATTGGCTAGAATCAGTTCTGATGGTTGTGAATTTTTTTTAAGCGCGGTGAAATTTTAAGAAAAAGGGTAAACAGCACTTGACCCGAGAAGACCCAGTTAGATTTGTGTGGTGGCGCCCCTAATATTATTTTTAATTCGTCGCAGCTAATATCGTTCTAAAAGATGAGACGATTGTCTGCCTTGTCCGAACTTTGCGCACCAGATGCCAATTCATTGAGCCGAAATAGCTGTGTGGACTGGTCAGTGTCATAAATACCTTCCGTGTTAGCCGGACTAACATCAACGTTTTCTTTCCTTCATTTAACTTTAAATTTGTTTTACCTCCTTATTTTTCTCTCCTTGTTTAATGCCTGATTTCAAACGAGTGTTTTCTCTTTGCTGTGCGACTATTTTAACGTGCTTAGCAGTTTTTTTGTCACGTAGCATGTGCTAGTGTCTTCATAGGAATATTGAGCCTGATAAATGTCGTTCATTTCTGTTACATTGCTTCTCTCAGTGCTGTCCCTACACTTTCTAGCTTATATTTTAATACGGTTCCTGTCTAGAATTGTAAACCTTATTGTTTTTTGGGCTTCATGTTAGGTTGCCGCCATGACTGCATCTGTGGAATCTCCAAATATGTCTCCTGAGTCTCGTCCATCCCAAGTAAAACTCAATGAACGAATTATTGCATCTATGTCGAGGAGGTCAATTGCAGCACATCCCTGGCATGACCTTGAGATAGGTAATTGACTTTAGTGCAACTATTGCACGCACCTCGTTGGTGCATAGCTTCGTCAACATTTTTTCTCTCATTCAAGTCAACAACAATATTTTTTCTGAACCTTTTTTTGTGATTTCAGGACCTGAAGCTCCTATCATTTTCAATTGTGTAAGGATACTAGACTATGATAATTTTTTAATTGGCAATATATTTATAATTAGATCATAATTGAATTATCTCAGATTTTTTTTCCGTCTGAACATTCATCTTTGTATCTGGTTTACGTAGCAACAGTGTTGTATGTTTCACATAGACGCTTTTCACTTCTCTGATAGTTCGCCATTATTTTTTTTAACGTTGCGATTTTTTTTCTGGTGTCTAGTGCCTAATGCCGTTGATATTGATGGTTCATAAATTTATTCAAGAATAACATCATTTGAAGGGATAGCTTTTATAATGTTTTTCTGAAATTTCACTTGTCTTTAGAATACTATGACAGAGACATTCCACAGCAGTGAATCACAGTGTACACCACACACTTAGATTACACCTTTAATGCCTCCAATTAATATTTATTAAACCGAGAAAAAAAGTTTCCCCCTGCCATCACTAGATTCTAAAGGCACAAATGAATTTCAAATCGTTCTCGCCAATTTGCATCGTGTTAGTACCAATGTATGTTAACATCCATCAATACTTCGAAGTTTCATATAGAACAACAGGTTTATCATGCCTTTTAAGGTTGATGTGTCGTCTCATCTAACAACACGTTTATGTAAGTCCTCTTGACTTCAAAGCCATTCAAACCGAACTCATAAAGTTATTCATAGAGCATTGACTAATGAAGGCAGAAAACTTTCACATCGATTGATGTAGTACAGATTTTCATCATCTGTTGAAAGTAATGGAGTTGATGGCTCGTGTAGGTTGGATTTCATTTCACACTTTTCCCAAATTTGTGAAGCATAATAAAGTATTGTTAATCAACCTGTGAATCTTAAGAACACAAAAATCTGGAATCCCTCCTTTTTCTGTTTAAAATTCTCTGTTATCTGGTAATAGTTATAGGTAGCGACCATCTGGCTTTTCATATTCTAGATTTTAAACATTTTGGGAGTAATGCAAAGTTTAACCATCAGTTTCCTCTGTGGCGCTCATCTCACTTTTTATTTTAGTGTTGTTTCTGTCAAATCGTAGAGGGCCCTTGGGTTTCCTGATACCATACATATGCTCCCCTTAAAGTATCATAACTTGAGTCATTTTCTGCAGGTGGTGGAAATAGGGAAGGGGAGTAAGGTGAAATATGAGCTTGACAAGAAAACGGGTCTCATAAAGGTTGTTGTAAAAGCCAACTACTTGCGCTCTTCTTAAATACTCTGAAATTATGAGATCGTTGACACTCTTTCTTGTGCAAGGCAACCTTTGGGCTCAATCCCCATCAAATGCACAAGCTTTCAGTGAAGCTTTATATTTTTATAGTTTTTTTCTTTCCATTTTGGTGTCAGATGCCTGCCTTTTTATGTCATACGCTATTTGATACCTCGTATAGGTAGGTTTTATTTGCTTTCACTCTATACATGTGGGGCACCACAGACCTAAGCCCAAGTAATCTCCTGCTGTGGCCCAACACCTGCACGCACTCATCTCTTTGCGCATTCCCCGTGCGATTATTCCATTCTCATCATATCTCAAAACCTTAACTAGTCTCTCTGCGTCCCCCTCTATATGTGCAGGTAGACCGCGTACTCTACTCCTCAGTTGTGTACCCCCACAACTATGGTTTCATTCCACGCACCATTTGTGAGGACAGCGATCCTATGGACGTTCTGGTCATCATGCAGGTGCGTGTAGGATCCTGGGTTCATTCTTATCGTGTTTCAATTCCAGAATTATTGAGGGTCGGAAAACGGGTTTCATACACCAAAGGGGAATCTTGAGGGAACTACCCGCAGACCTTCGTTGGGGTCTGATGACGTATATTAGGGGTACTCTCGTCAATAAAACTCCCAGAAGATTAGCTCTAATAAAAGAGAGCTAAAAAATATCATTAATTCACCATCCAATGGCAGCCTCGGTTAAAAGGCAGTGCTGTACTCAATGCAGGAACCGGTGCTCCCAGGCTGCTTTCTCCGGGCAAAGGCCATAGGCCTCATGCCTATGATCGACCAGGTACAATTTTTTTTCTCTTCCAAAAGGCATAAATTGGATCGAAGCTTCCCTAATGCTGCTTGATGCTCGCTTGAAAAAAAATAACAGGGTGAAAAAGACGACAAAATAATTGCAGTCTGTGCGGACGATCCCGAGTACCGGCACTACACCGACATCAAGGAGCTCCCGCCCCACCGTTTGGCAGAGATACGTCGCTTCTTTGAAGACTGTATCCTTCATTGTTTTCTTTCTCTAAGTTATACCCTTCATTAGACCATCTCGCAGGACAGAGGAAGTAGAGAGAGAGAGAGAGAGAGAGAGAGAGAGAGAGAGATGTCTCCTTGACAGATGGCAAATCAGACAAGAAGAACGAGAACAAGGAGGTTGCAGTGAATGATTTCCTGCCCTCCACGGACGCCTTCAGCGCCATCAAACATTCGATGTAAGAGTTGTCATTGAGCAGAGCCCTTGATCCTACGTTCCACAAAGTACACCGGCTCATCTCTCTAATATGACACCCTCTTTCTCTCTCTTGAAGGGATCTTTACGCAAACTACATCGTCGAGAGCCTGAGGAGGTAGGCCGTCATCAGTTCCCACAGATGTCAATTGCCTTTCCACGTGTGAATCTGCTTGCCTGCTCCTGGCGGCGGTCCACATTGGCAGTGCTGGATACATCCAAGCAGAAACTCTGCCCCTGTGACCTCCTCCTTACAAGTTCTTATCCTCCGCTTTTCCATGCTCTGGTTGAAAATCTTGGGCACCTTGGCCTTGACTTCACTAGAGTCAACTTGGGCTGCTAAGTTCATGCCTTTGATTTGACTAGTTGATTTGAGTTGAGTCGCCTACAGCTTATATGAAATTATGGGTGCCCTGTCTTTTATGGCAAGCATATACCTTAATATATATCATTCACAATTAGTAGCTCCTTGCCATGGCTGTCACATGGGAGCTTTCCTAGTTGTGTGCTATCTACTCATGTGGTGGTGCTAAAGTGTGTCCTCAAAGACCCTCACATAGTCTTGCAAGTGTTTCAATAGGAACCCACTGATCTATGGTTCTCTAATAACACAAAATACTTGTAAAGAGAAGCACATAAGAAACTAAAAGTAGCAATATGATTAGAGCTAACATAGGTAAAGGGTAAGAGGTGAGAGGGTGGTATGGGAAGAGGGATGGTGAGGAGAGGGTCTAAAGGGTGCCTTAGGGTTTGTGATGGAGATAATATGAGGGTCCTCTGAGCTTTGCTAAATGATCCTTCCTTCTAGATGCCCTAATTCTCCATTTTAAGTCACCTTTTATGTCTTAGTTGATAGGCCACTCATCTTGCACAATTGTCTTTAATAGGTTACCTTTCCTATGACTATATGTTACACTAGCTTGATTCGTTGAAGATGATTGTCAGGTTGTTTAAAAACTACGAAGGTTTTTCTATTGGATGAGGACTTGAGTCCCAATTGATAAGAACATCAACATGTCGGATGACTCATTGTAGATGCTCAATGAGTATTAATAGATATTTGTTGTTGATATTAAATACCCTCTATGTATTAATATTTATAATTAAAACTTAAAATATTAATTAGTAAAGTAATTATCTCAAGTTGAACATGAGTAAGAATAATATATCATGAATATTAATTTTTGTTCTATTTTTAAATAATTTACATAATTAACAATAATTTAAATAGCAACAATTATATATTTTAATAATTATATTTAAATATTTTTAAATAATAAAAAGAAGAGAGAGAGATATATGCGATTTTAAAGGAATTAAATGAAAAAAATTTCAGAGATAAACATGAGATTTAAAATGACTTTTGGAGACATTTTTGGGAGTTAGACGTGGGATTTAGAAGAGATTTTAGATGGATTTTAGTTGAAAAATAAGACAAAGAAAATGAAAAAATAGATGAGGATAGAGAAAATCACGATCAATACATCTTGTGTCTGTTGACCATAGTTTTAAGATGAATACATGAGAGAAAACTCACAAAAAAAGCATGAATCACACTAAAAAATGTTTGAATCAATTTTACATTGATGTTAAAGGATCAAATGTTAAGAATAATACCATAAAATCATTGAACTGCTGGAAAATAAGAAAAATCAGTAAGAAATCACCAAAAAAATCATTCTACATATATAAAAAAATGACAAGGATTTTTAACTAAATTTCTCAATCAAAATCAATGTGAAATCATTCAAAATCATTCTTAAGATGATTCTATATGAGTTATGAAGGATTTGGGACAAAAAATAATAATTTTGACTAAGTTTGCAATGAGCTCTTTCAATTATTTTTGACGAATGTCTATAAATTATTGTTTATGATGAAAAAGAAACAAAACATGAATTAAACCTAAAATTAATATTGTCTTCTAATTGGTATGCCTTCGGAATAACAAGGAACATTGATGTGATGGTTTTGTATCACATGATTATGTCACATAATGTTGAAAAGTTCATGTGAAACATTTGTTCACTCTATGCTACATGCTATAAGGATTCTATGAAAAGAGGGGTTGACACTACTATCACTATTGTCTTAGAGAGGAGGGAAGATTTGTAATGAATTGGTGAAGGTTTGAAGGCAACAAAGGGATTACCTAGCACCAACAACATCCATCAAGTTCAAAGTTTTCATAGGTTAGCATCGTTTCATATAAGATTAATTAAAAGTTTTAGTTCAATTATCTTTTATTATTGAATGCATGAAAAAGGGTCATTTCATATGAACTAATGAAACTAATAAGATGTTTACCTTGATCAAAGATAAATGATACATCACTCTTATTTTAGCCCTACTAAATTTTGAAAAATTGTTTGAAGTGGAATGTGATGCATCTCATAAGAAGCATGTCCAATAATATATTATCATAAAAAACTATTTGATGTTAAAAAAAATAAATTATATATGAATTAAAATTTTATGATGTAATTAGTTCATTATACACATGGAAATATTATTTGATTCAATATGACTTTAGTTTATATACCGATCACTAGGCTCTAAAATCTATCAATAGTTAAACTACTATTAACAAAATACATGTAAGATGGATAAACTTCATTTAATATTTTACTTTTGTCATTAAACACAAGCTAGGAAAATTAAATTGAATTGTTGACGTTTTAAGCAGAAAAACAATATGTTTGGTGAACTTGCAAGCTGAGATCACACACTTTAAGTGTCCACATGTTTGGTCAACAACATGTTGACATTTCAAGTAACAACAGGTGTCACATACCTGGGGGCACCCCCCCTCTCTAGCTGCCCCCCAGCCGACGAGACTGTTTCATCAGATTCAAATGATTCCTCTCTTTTAGAGACTTCAGCTCCTCAAAGAACCCTAGAGGAGGGTCCCTTTAGTGTCTCAAACCACACTGATTGCAGTGGAGAAACCCAGGTTTCACTTCATGAAGATGATGGCAGGATATTTTTAAATATCAGGACAAGCCACTGAGTGGGCGCGTGAAAACAAGAATCATGCAGGAATTCAGAGCTCATTTGAATTAAGGTTGTTAGACATACGGGATTTACACGGGGGCCGTTGTGACTAGGTCCCGAATAGAGAGGGATGACGAGCGAGTGAGAGGGAGAGTGCGTGGGAAATCACATCCTGTGAGCATGGCCTCACTCTCTCCTGGACTGCCTTGTCGCCATGGACGATCTTTGAATTATGTCCAACCAAATGCTCTTAAAGAATAATCCTGGTTTTTGTTTACTAGGTCTGATCTGGCTGGGCCTGGCTGAACAAAGTAAAAACATTCAAAAGTATTTGGAATATCGATGGTCCACGCAGTAGGGATGGGGTGGCACAGATGATCTTTATCAGACCGCCTGTGAAATGGGTGTGAAGACCTGACGATGAATATAGTATGGCCCAGCGATACGAAATACAAAATCACGTAATTACAAGGAACATAGAACATGCACCTTTCTGCGTTAATAAAAAAAGATAAGGTAAGTCTACAGGTCTTGATTTCCGGAACCCCGTGAAAAGTTGAGAACCATAACGTCGAAGATGGAGATTGATGGATATATATATATATATATATATACTATATCGAGAGAGAGAGAGAGATGATTGGACTCATCTTGTTTGTTTTTTACTGCTCTTCTGCTCTGGCTCTGCACTCGTTCGGTTGTTAGTTGGCCTGATCTCTAGTACGCATTTGATTTGTGCAACATTGAGGAAAAATCATTACGCGATGCATTCTCTAGTTATATGTGGATTCTATATTTTATCTCCCTTTTTCTATCACTGGATTGATGGGTGGAGAGAACTTAAGCAGCAAAAAACATCTGATGGCAAGAGCTAACCTAGAAGAAGAGGAGCAAGAGAGGAAGAGCCAGAAGGAGAAGAAAGAAGAGGGAAAAAAAAGGGAGTGGTTGTGAGAACGCAAGGATGACAATTTATATAGAGCTGTCCGGGTCAATAACATTCAAGGTGTTTTCTTAATGGTCCTTCCTTCTTTTCTCGGGTAGTTCTATCAATTCACACAAGATTGGTAATGGCACCCGCCACTAGCCACCATAAACTGGGAAGAAAATAACATTACAGGTCTCAAACGATCAATGAGCCATTAAAATATTAATTCGCAGAGACTCTATATAGATCTATAAACATACTCTACGAACCCAGTTCACCATTCCCCTACAATAGCACTGGATAATTCAAAATAATAATCATCTGCAGCAGAAATGCGTCAAACTTCTGAAGAAATTTGGATAAGGAAGCCTCGTGATTTTTCCAATGGCAAGTCGATTACAGAATTTTTCTGGACCAAATCAATAAGAAAATGATTTCTCAAGAAATTGAAATGCAGCAATCACTGACATTATAACGGCCACCATGATTCTTCAAAGATCTGGACGCACAAAAAATTTGTGGTCCGGTTAGTAACATATGGAGACATAAGTCCTACAATAACCTCACAATGATAGATGTCAAATTAAGCTCAAAGATAAAAATAAAGCCTATCCAACACGTTGCCAATAGGTTTCAGGTTGGTCGCATCACACCTGGATTGCATTTACCCCATTGATATTGTAAAGCCATAACCTTAGTCGTAAGCTAATCGACCAAATTTTCTTTGAGGATTGACAAGTCATTCAAGTCAGTAAAATATGCAGTGGTTGATAAAGAATCAGTTCCAAGATTGTCAATAGAGAGGAGAATATGGCTGCAGATCATCGAATTAAAAATCAATAGCACCCACCGGGGAGAGGGAGAGAGAGAGAGAGAGAGAAACTCTGCCTCCAAGGTCTTGATCGCCAGTTGAGTTTCTACATTTGACTCGTCCATTGCATAAAAAATATCCCATGATTTTTCTATTTACCTAGCTCCCAATGAAACCCAATTTCAAACGATTAACTAATGTCTCATCAGAGGGAACAAAGTTGGCAGGAAACCTTGATAGAAAAATGGAGAGATCTCGACGTATACGACCACAAGCATTTCGAATAGAACTCGAACGAACTCATTAGATATAATAGAAAGGCCCAAAAACACCCACGATAACCATGTCACACAGGCCCACACAAATCGCGAGATTTCCCTTTTGGAGTACCAATTAGAAACACTTTCAAAATATGACTAAAAAATAAATGATAATCCACTAGAAAAATCCTAGAGAAGAGAGGGTTTAGATTCCGGATCCTTTGAAGGTCAACCCTTCATAGCTAGCACTAATAGAAGAACCCAAGGACCTTGCCACCAACGTTCTTCCTTCTGGCATCTTCATGGTCCATGATGCCTGCAGAGGTGGTCAACACGATGTACCCAAACTGCAGATTCCAAAGGGGAAAAAAATTAGCAAGCTAAAGTTAAGATTGCAAAAATATTACTTCGATTTGTAAAAATAAAGTGATCATCAAATCAATTGGATCATAAACACGAGGGCTGACCTGTCGAGAGGGAAGTAGCCTTGCAGTCCATGGTTCAATATCTTTGACGCCCACGTCAAATCTAGGACTGATGACGCCACACTTGTTCAGTCGCCCGTTCAACTCCACCACGATTTTACCAGCCCTGTGATCGTCTACGTACTCGAATTCCCCAATGTAACCTGAGGAAAACCACAAGGGGAGGACAAGCAAAATCAAAAACAATGATCCTAGATCGTAACAAAAATTAACGGGAAAAAAGTGGGCGTGATGCTGGGGCATACCATGCTTCTGCATGACCAGGAGGAACTTGATGATCACCTTGGAAGACGGCCGGATCAGGACCTGCCGCTTCCCCCGCTTCTCGGCATTGTACATGCTCTTGAGAGCGTCGTTCAGGACGCTGACCCTCACCATCTCGACGAAGTCTGCAGGCAACGACGGCATTTTAATAGAACCATTGATTCAGAGATCAATGAGAAGAGTTCTAAAGAAAATCCAGGAAACGGATGGGACATAATCGGAGATGGAGAGACCATCTCATCTCTCGTACATCACGGTTTCCATTTAATCTCGTAGATAGCAATCCATCGAAAAAAACAGATAACAGTGAGGGATCTTCGACGGCATCTTTACAATGAAAAAACGCCTGAAATAAATCATCAAATGGCGATTATCCCCACCATACCTCGGCGAAGCGGAAAGGAGCCGACGACGAGATCCTGGGGGTGGTCTGCTCGTCGGACGCTGCGGCGGCGGTCTTTAGGGCTAGACGGGACACCGTCTTTATATATATGTCTGTTATGTCTTCAAAACTACGAAACTACCCTTCGGTAAAAGAGGCACCTCCGAAGGCCCTCGTCATCACCGCCCCGTCGATCATCATCCGACGGCTGGGGCTGCGGCTGCGGAGTGATGCGGTCAACGCTTCGCGGGCGGGCCCTCGTCATCCACCCCCCACCTTGAGCGGGCAGCAGCCCCCCCTCTCCTCGTCCTCCCCGCCGCCGGCGATCGAGGAACTCGCGGTTCTCCTTCCAAATCTCGCCGTTCTCATAGACCTTCGAGATGGGCACCGGCGCCTTCACCTCCTCGTCACGCGGCTAGCGACCCCTCCGAGCCGGAGGTCGCCGCGACGAACACGCTCGCCTCCGCCTCTGCGACCCAGCCGAGGCGGCGCGCCACCGCCCGCGGGCTCTTCAGGCCTTTCCAGGAATACTGCGGAGAAATCATCACCTGTCCATTCGCCCCCATTCTCCCTCCCCCGGGTGGGCCGAGCCCCAGGGAAACGGGGCTCGGGCAGAGCTTCGACTTTATAGTTTAAACCGCCCTCTCTCTCTCTCTCTCTCTCTCTCTCTCTCCCCTCTCTCTCTCTCTCTCTCTCTCTCTCTCCTCTCTCTCTCTCTCTCTCTCTCTAGTTTGAATATCAGACCAGCAGAGCTTATTTATGCTGAACTAATGCAGCAAGGGGCATGCTCTATATTCCTTGTGTAATTACGTGATCTTACATTTCCTATCGCTGCGCCTTATTAAAATCATCGTCAAGTCTTCGAACCCATTTCACAAACGGTGTGATAAAGACCATCGCAGCTGCCTCATCCCTACCATACGGGAAAAAAGCGTCGCGCGCGTGAGAGAGAGAGAGAGAGAATGAGAGAGTGAGCGAGTGTGTGTGTGTGTGTGAGAGAGAGAGAGAGAGGAGAGGGAGAGAGAGAGAGGAGAGAGAGAGAGAGAGAGGAGAGAGAGAGAGAGGAGAGGGAGAGAGAGAGAGAGAGAGAAGGGGAGAGTGTGTGAAAGGAGAGAGAGAGAGAGAGAGGAGAGAGAGAGAGAGAGAGAGAGAGAGAGAGAGAGAGAGAGAGAAGAGAGAGAGAGAGAGAGAAGGGGAGAGAGAGAGAGAGAGAGAAGGGGAGAGAGAGAGAGAGAGAAGGGGAGAGAGAGAGAGAGAGAGAGAGAGAGAGAGAGAGAGAGAGGAGAGAGAGAGAGAGAGAGAGGAGAGAGGGGAGAGAGAGAGAGAGAGAGAGAGAGAGAGAGAGAGAGAGAGAGAGAGAGAGAGGGAGAGAGAGAGAGGAGAGAGAGAGAGAGAAGAGAGAGAGAGAGAGAGAGAGAGAGAGAGAGAGAGAGAGAGAGAGAGAGAGAGAGAGAGAGAGAGAGAGAGAGGGAGAGAGAGAGAGTGCGTGGGAAATCACATCCAGTGAGCATGGCCGCGCTCTCGGCCCGACAGAGTCGTCGCCATGGAGAATCGTCACGTCGAATAAAATGCTCTTAAAGAATCGTGTTTTTTTATTTATTTGGTCTGATCATATTAAACTTTTGAACAAATAAGATGTATCTTTCTCTTGTAAAATAAATATATCAGAATCATTCTAAAAATAATTAAACCAAGAAAATAATGAAGTAGTCATAAGCTCATCACATCAAATTCAACCATCATAAAAGTTTTGAGTTCTAAAATTAAAGATAATACTGATATAGTATTTGATAATATCATCAACATAGACATGTAATAAAAATATCATTTTATTGAATCATAGCATAAAGTTTTGGCTCACTTGCACTTTCATGAAAATTATGTTTATGAAAATATGAATCAAGTATACTGTGCTATGGTCTAGATGCTTTCTTATGATCATGGAGTGTCTTCTTTAATTTATAAAGCTTACTCTATTTTATCAATGATAAAATCTTGTCTCTACTAAGTATACATATTCTCATCTAAATAATCATTTTAAAATATTTATGTCCTATCAAATTAAAATACTCTCCTTCATAAAATGAGCTTCTAAAACCAAATTAACACAAACGGTTTCAAATCTTATTGTTGGAAAAACTTTTAAAAATCAACAATAACTGTTGTGCACATCACTTCATCACTAACCTTGAATTATATTTTTAACATTTTCTTCAGGTTTATAATTCAATTTATAAACATATTTTACATTAATTAGGCTTTGATACTAAACTAATCAACATCTATGTGTTACTCTTCTAAATTACTACATTTTCTTCTTTGATCACCTTCTCTCACTCATCTTTGCCTCACACCTTCTCATAATCTAAGAATTCTACATATAAATAAGCAAAAAAACATGATTTATAAATTCTACTTAAGGTTCTCATCTTTCTAAGAGGACTCAATGAATTTGGTGGTGGCCATTAAAATCCCTGTAACTACTTGGAGGCTATATTCAAGGTGAGTTAGATGATTTCATAAGCTTATAGTCATTTTCATATGAAGATATTTGGAAAATTTTATTTTTACTCTAATTTAAGTAATAATTTCTACCAAATAAAACATCAAGAGGAATCGATAATTTCTTATTTTCAAGAGTATATAAATGATAACCCTTAATCTCATCACTATAGCCAAGAAAAATATATTTCTCATTTTTCTTATCTATTTTATCACAACCACTAATATCAACTAATGTAATGAAATAAAACTAAAATTTGTTCCAATAAAAACCTAAAAATATTATCTTTTAAAAAAAAGATGTTACAATATATCTCTTAGTAAACATATTTTGGTCCATCTCTATCTTTATTCTATTTTTCCTTTTAGCACTATCATTTTGCTTGGAGGTCTTTCTAATAGTTAGTTGCCTTCGAAGATCATGTTTCTTACAAAATAACTTAAGCTCATGAAACATAAACTCTCTCTCCCTATATGTTCATAGTATTTTGATAAAATGCACACATGACATTTCAAGAAATAAATAAATTTCTCAAGTACTTAATATTTTTAACAATAAAATATAACCAACTCATACATGTAAGATCATTAGTAAAAATGTAAAATGCCAATTATTATGGAGTTTTCATTGGACCACACATTAATATATAATAATTTAAAAGCAAATCTTGGTCTTTAAGATTTTCCTATTGAAAAGAATGGTTAATTGTAAACACACCCTTCACACACATCATTATATTTTAAATAGATGATAAATCATATACTAATGATGCAATAATCTCAATGGATTAAAATATTAGTCTATATTGTACATGTGAAAGTTAATGATTAAAATTTTAGAAATCATTCCAAATTCAATAATCTTCAAATATCTAGAAAGAATAGAATTTTTCTAAACCTTAAGAATGAACATATGAGATATGACATTTTTCATGTGCTTGGTAACACATTTATCATCATCAAAATAAATAATATAGTCACATTTAACCTACACTGCATATATTGTGAATTAATTTTGGAACAAACTATACATCATGTATCAATGTATTTATATATGATTTTTATGAACACTAATGGTTCTAATACTTTCAAGTTTCACAATATTTGAATCATCAATTCATCACATTTCATAGATGTAGAAACAAATTACTTTCACTTATTATATGATTACTACAACTATTATTGATAAACTATATTTTTGGTTTACCTACATTTCAAGATGACAAACTATATTATTCTAATTGTTTACCTCAAAAGTATTTATTTATTCTTTTTCATTTAATGACAACTATTTGCTTCAATATGTCAATAGCTTTTAAAACTCTCTTACTAATATTTTCTTTATATTTTGACTTGTCTTAACAATATGCTTCAATGTATCCATGTTTTAGAAAAGTAATATTGCGTCAATCTTAAACTAGTTTCTGATTTTGATTATTTTTACCATTGTGTATTTTTTGTGCATAATTAGATCCATCTTAACATCTTCTAAGACCTCAATTATAATAGTTTATTCTACTTTTATTTGTATTATCATATCATCGATTAGATTTAATTTCACCATTTTCTCTTTTTCGAAAATTTAGTTTTCACTTGAAATGCTTGTTTCAGATATTTTTTGTGTGGATCCATTCATCATTTTTTTCACGTGCCAATAAAGATCTCATTAGTTCATTTTGAATGTAAATAAACAAATGTTTGCACTTTTCAATAGCTACAATAACAAGATCAAGCTTATATTGAAGGCTTTTCAAAACCCCAAAAGTCAACATCCCAAACAACACTCTCAAGAGCATGTAAAATATTGTGGAGTGAGAGAAGTGATAGGTCCTGATTTGGCCACCTTCCATAGTGATCATCAAGTTCCTCCTGGTCATGCAGAAGCATGGCATGCTCAGACATCATGCCTTCATTTCTTTTCACCTCTATTCTTCATGCAAACTGCGATCAAATTCTTTGAATTTGCTCATCCTCCCCTTGTGATTTTCTCTGGTTCTATTGGGAAATTCGAGCATGTTGACCATCACAAGGATAGTGAAATTGTGGAGTTGAATGGCCGACTGAACAAGTTGGCATCATCAGCCCTCGTGTCTATGATCCAATTGGTTCGATGATCACTTCACTTTTTTTTTTCAAATCGGAGTAATATTTTGCAATCTTAACTTCATCATGCTAATTTTCCTCCCCTTTAGAATCTTAAATTTGGATACATCATGTTGACGACCTCTGCAGACATCATGGACCATGAAGATGCCAGAAGGAAGAACGTCGATGGCAAGGTTCTTGAGTTCTTCTATTAGAGCTAGCTATGAAGGGCTGACCTTCAAAGGATCCGGAATCCAAGCCCTCTCTTCTCTAGGATGTTGCTAGAGGATTTCCATTCATTTTCAGTCATCTTTTGGAAGTGTTTCTGATTGATACTCCAAAAAGGGAAAATCTCATGCTCCCCCTCCCCCCCTCTCTCTCTCTCTCTTCTCAATATTGATCGAGTTAGAGAGAGAAAGAGAGTTTCAGGTCGGGGATTTTCCATAAAACCATAGGAAGCAGCAAGTATTTTCAATTGTAGTAGCCACAGGGACCCCCTTCTTCCCCGGGTGCAGGTCACGTAACACAAAAGGGAGATGATAAGTTTTCATATGGAGGTCACAGGCAAAGCTTACCGGGAATATGGGAATAGATTCAGGGGAACTGACGACGGCCTACCTACCTCCTCAGGCTCTCAACGATGTAGTCTGCGTAGAGATCCCTTCAAGAGAGAGAAAGAGGGTGTCATTCTAGAGAGATGAGTCAGTGTGCTCGTAGAACGTAGGATCAAGGGCTCTGCTCAATAGCAACTCTTACATCGAATGTTTGATGGCACTGAAGGCATCCGTGGAGGGCAGGAAATCGTTCACTGCGACATCCTTGTTCTCGTTCTTCTTGTCTGATTTGCCATCTGTCAAGGAGACATCTCTCTCTCTCTCTCTCTCTCTCTCTCTCTCTAATCTCCTTCCTCCGTCCCGCGAGATGGGCCGATGAACAGTGTAACTTAGAAAAGGAAAATAATGAAGGATACAGTCCTCAAAGAACCGGCGTATCTCTGCCAAACGGTGGGGCGGGAGCTCCTTGATGTCGGTGTAGTGCCGGTACTCAGGATCGTCAGCACAGACTGCAATTATTTTGTCGTCCTTTTCACCCTGTTTTTTTTTTTTCTCAATCGAGCATAATCAGCATTAGGACCTCCAGAGTTCCACCAGAGCCATCATACAGATTCGATTTGATTCATGCCTTTTGGAAAACAATAAAAGAAAAAAAAATTTACCTGGTCGATCATAGGCATGAGGCCTATGGCCTTTGCCCGGAGAAAGCAGCCCGGGTGCACCGGTTCCTGCATTTAGCCGACTATTGTTGGAAGATGAATGGATGAGATTTTGAGCTCGCTTTTATGAGAGCTAATATTTTGGGCGTTTTATAGACGAGAGTATCGAAATAGATGCCAGCAGACTTAAATGAAGGCCTGCGGGCAGCTCTCTAAAGTTCCTCCTTTGACGTATACAACCTTTTTTTTAACCTCAATTACTGTGGAACTGGAACATGATGAGATTGGACCCAGAACCCGACACACACCTGCATGATGATCAGCACGTCCATAGGATCACTGTCCTCGCAGATGGTGCGTGGTATGAAACCATAGTTGTGGGGGTACACAACTGAGGAGTAGAGCACGCGGTCGACCTGCACACACACAGGGTGATACAGCAAAACTAGTTAAACATTCGAGATACGATACAGATGAAATGATTGTACTTGGAACGTGCAAAAGATGAAGGAGAGAATGAGTTTGGCCACAGGAAGAAAGACAGGCTGGGGCAAGAAGGGCGTCAGACTTTAAAACCGGCATTTAAATGGAAAAAAAAATTACAGAAATTTAAAGCCTGCATTGACAGCTTGCACATTTCATGGGCAATCAGCCCAACATGGCTGCTTTGCATGGTAAAAAAGCGTCGATGATCTCATAACCAAACAGTTGACTTTTGCAACTTAACCTTTATGAGACCTGTTTTCTTGTCAAGCTCATATTTCACCTTGCTCCCCTTCCCTATTTCCACCACCTGCAGAAAATAACTCAAGTTATGGCACTCTAAAGGCAGCATATGTATGGTACTGGGAAGGCCAGGTTAACGGCCCTCTACGATTTGACAAAGACAACAGTAAGATAAGAAGTGAGATGAGAGACACAGAGGAAACTGAAATTCAGACTTCACATTGCTTTCGAAATGTTTAACATCTAGAATATGAAAAGTCTGATGCTCCCCACCCATAGCTACTACCAGAGAATACAGAACTTTAAACAGAAAAACAGGGATTTCAGATATTTTGTTTTCTTAAGATAACATGTAATTGTTTTGTCCTCCAGAGAACTACATGCATCACAAGTTGATTACCATTACTTTATTAGGCTGCATCAATTTGAAAAAGAGTGAAATGAAATCCAAGCTACACAGGTCAACAACTCTATTACTTTTAACAGGTGGTGAAAAACTGTAATACATCAATAGATGTGAAACTTTTCTGCCTTCATTAGACAATGCTCTACGAATAACTCTTATGGGTTCGGTTTAGAATCGCTTTGAAGACAAGAGAACTTGGAGAAGCATTAGAAGAGAAGACACATAAACCTTAAAAGTCATAGTAAACTTGTTGGTCTATACGAAACTTCAAAGTATTGATGAATGTATAGATAACTTTCATGGTACTCACAAAGGATGACTTTTATTTAACATCCTTCAATGAACGGCAGTGAAAGATGCAAATTGGAGAGAACAAGATTTAAATTTCACTTGTGTCTTTATAATATAGTGATGGCAGGCAGAAACCTATCCTCTCGGTTAGATAAATATACGTTGGAATCATTAAACAAGTAATCTGTGTGCAGTGTATACCGTGACTCAATGCTGTGGAATGTCTCTGTGATGGAATTCTAACGGTACAAGTGAAATTTCGGAAAAAGGCTACAACGGCTGTCCCTTCGCAGAATTTCCCTTCAAATGATGTACTATTCTTAAACAAACTTATAGACCATCACTATCAATGGCACTAGGCACTGAAACAAAAATAACAATGTTACAGAAAAAATATGACAAACTATCTGAGAAATGAATGAGAACTATGAGAAACAAACAAAATTGTCACTACCTAAACAAGACACAAAGATGATATTCAAAAGGGAAAAAAATGCTATACAATTCAATTATATATCCAACTGGAAATTCGTTTCCTATTTAAAAACAATACTAGTTTAGTAACCTTACACAATTGAAAATGATAGGAGCTTCAGGTCCTGCAATCACAAAAAGGAGGCTCAGAAAAAATATTGTTGTTGACTTGAATAAGACAAAAAATTTCGGCATGGAATGGACCAACAAAGTACGAGGCAGTAGCTGCACTAAAACCAATTACCTATCTCAAGATCATGCCAGGGATGCGCTGCAACTGCTCTCCTCGACATGGATGCAATAATTCGTTCATTGAGCTTTATTGTTGATGGGCCTGACTCAGGAGTCATATCTGGAGATTCCGCAGATGCATTCATGGCAGCAGCCTAACATGAAGCCATAAAATTAAATCCAGAAATCATATGAAAATAAAAGCTAGAAAATGTAGTAACAGCATTGTAAAATGCAATAGAACAGAAATGATCGAGATTTATCGAGTTCCATATTCCAATGAAACACTCACAAGTGCTACGCGACAAAAAAATGCTGAATAGGCTAAAAAAATCGCACAACAAAGTGGGATCACCCGTTTGAAATTAGGCATCAAAGAAAGAGAGGAAGACAAGGAGGTAAAACGAATTAAAGTTAAATCAAGGAAGGAAAATGTTGATGTTAGTCCCACTGACAAGGAAGTTACTGTTGACAATAACCAGTCCACACAGTTATTTATGCTCAGTGAATTAGTATCTGGTGCGCAAAGTTAAGTCAAGGCAGACAATCGCTTCCTCCCGTTAGAAAGACGTTAGCTACAACGAATTAAAAATAAGACTGGGAACTTCACTACACAAATCTATGTTGGTCTTATCGGATCGAATGCTGTTTCACAATGAGAAAGTTTCACCGCGTTAAAAAGGAAAAATTCACAAATATTTGAATTGATTCTAACCAAAATGACTGAAAATCATAAAATGATTAAAACATTCGATAATAAGTTCCAATAAAATTCCACGTTTGAGATTATGGTTCGGAACAGAGTACAATTGCACTTCATGGGGACGAGTTAGTTATTACAGATTATTTAGACCCACTTGGACGAATGAAGTCTATTGATGCATAATGCTTGTCTGTACCGAAGTCGGGAGAAGGAAACGGAGACTATGAGATAAGTAGCGCGATGACGGTAAATACATGGAGACAACTACCCTCACTCAATTTGGTGGCAAGAACAGCAAAGCCGGAGAACCGTGACCAGGGAGCGGAGCGTGGTACGACGACGCCGCCCCGGTCTTGTTTCATGAGGTTATCCTATGACACAAACCCCACTGCGCCCGCAGAGACATGCTTCCAAATGAAATAGCAGAAAACTTGGGATGAAACGGTGCGACGACTCTTGACGGAGTGAAATAACCACGGCCTTGGGAGCCTCCCGCAGCACCATCCAGAATGTCGAAATTTCGGCAGAAAACATCACTCCAGAATTGCCGTCACATTTCCTGTGGCCTCGGTCTGCCGGCGAAAAACACTGACGAGATGCCGATCCAATCCACCAAACAGCACAAAAACACCGACAGAGGATCGTCGCAACAACGCATCCAGTGGAACCTACCGCAGGCGGCGATACGCTAGAACGTCAGATGAGCTCAGACCCCCCGAGCTGCAACGGCCAGCGGCGAGGAACGGCGGAGAGAAGAGATGGGGAACAAGAGGACAGCGCCTTCCCGCTTCCAACCAGTCAACCCGCCTTCGTTCCTATTTAAAGGCTTCCCTCCCATATTTTTCCCATCATTTTTCTATTTTCCCTATTTCCCCATTTTCTGTTTTGTCCTTAATATTCCGAACAGTTTTAGTCGGGTCCTCATAAATACTTTTATGGCCTTTTACAGGACAAATAGCTTCATTTTTGAGGCTAAAATGACAAACTTGAAATAATTCAGATTTTAAAGTGTAGTCGCAGTATTTAGTAGTGTTAAAATACTAAAAGTTTTTAACATTAATTCAAATAAACGAGGCGGTTAGGCTGGAGAAGTGGCTTTCGTCTAGGGTTTAGCTGAGGAAGGCACCTGTGGGATTCTTGGCCGAGGTGGGAAGCAATGTGGCGTAACGGCATAGCCAGCGTGAGGGGGTCCGTCGTCGCGCTTCAAGGTTGCCGGCATCGATCGAGGAGTTTCAGCGCGGAGATCTTTGTCAGCAGTAGGTTTCCGTTCCTCTCTTGGTCGTGCCGTCGGGTGGCTTCATTTCTGTCCATGGATCCCGTGCTGATTGTCTCATGACTGATCCCTAAATCGTCGTGGCGTGTGGCAGGGTTATCATCGTACACCACGGAAGAGGATTTCAGATCTACGTTTTCACCTTTTGGCAACATTGAAGAAGGTATATCTTTCTACTGGTTTGGCCAATGATTTTCAGAATTCAGATCAAAATCTTTGTCGTGGTATTGTTCGATATTTCTCCATTTTTCTGTCTAGGCTTCCCCCGACTTTTTTCCCTCTGTTGATGTGCGTTTAAATCGTTTCATAGTGAGGTTAATTCGCGACAAGCTAACCCAGAGACCCAAGGGATATGGCTTTGTGAGATACGAGACAAAGGAAGAAGCTCAACGGGCAATGAAGGCCATGGATGGCAGGGTATATATCTGTCTGTGTGTTTCTCTATCTATCTCTCGTCTGTGTGCCATTATTTTTTAATTCGGTGATCAGCGGCACTCTAGGGACCGATTTTTCACCAACTAGTGCTTAGTTTTCTCGATTATAACAAGTTGCCACAGTCCTCGATGAAAATTTGGCTTAGTGTCTTAATGCTAAAATTATGTGAACCTTGCAACCCAAACTCAATTTACTGCCAGGGGGGCTGGCCTTTTCCTTTACCTGCAGGCCGAATTCCCTGATTTGTCGTCAGATGAACAACAAGAACAAGATAAAGGGGTAAACGCAGTTCAGCAGTGATACCACAGCAAAATTATCCAGGTCATTTGACCCAAAGCCAATTCGCAACCAGTAGGATGGGCCCCGCTTTTATCTACGAGCTTAATTTTCTTATCAACGAAAACGATATTATTATTGTAAGACTGATCAATCCATATGATATGAACCAGATCATGCATTCTCTGCGTGTTCCAGATCATCGAAGAATCATTGTGTCCATTCAAACATAAGTAGTAGTCTCTGCAGTTTAAGTTTCTTCAGTAATCATTTTTTCATCTACGTCGTCTCATGGTTTTGCAAATATTGCGTCTGTTATCGGCAAAGAATTCTCATTGCCATCGGAAAACGTGAGGGATGCTTATCCATTTTTTTTCAAAGTATGAAGCCCTCGGCTGTAGAGTGTTATCATTTTGAATTTTCCGGTGCTTTTGCAGGGCATTGACGAACTGTAGATTTTTATATATATATATATATATTGCTGGTGAATTAATTTTTCAGTGGCCCATTCATCCTTTGAGACGTTTAATGTATTCTCATCCGGGTTACCCATATTGTGCGAATTGACAGAACTGGCCGAGAAAACACTTTGAATGTTATCACTATGTCAGTGAGAGATTTTGTCTAATCTGCTAGCTTCGGTTCCAGACCGGATTTTCGGATCTTGAGATTCGCCTGTAATTCTATTTCGTTTCATGATCTTTGAGCCTGTAATTCTATTTCGTTTCACACTGATTCTGTTCTCTTATTATACCCTAGGGAAAGCATTCTGCTTCCCACATGAGTTGCTGTAGTTCAACTCAGTTATTATTCTTAGCATTCTCCCCAAAGATCATCATGTATTAATTTTAGTGTTGGTCATCGTCGCGCTGACCTCTGTCTCATGTTGGCAGATAGTGGAAGGAAGGTTGATCTTTGTGGAAATCGCAAAATCTGAAGAAGGGAACACACCGTGAGAGCATCTCCCTCGCCCTACATCAATCTCAGCTCTGCATAATCCTCATCTCGATCTCTATGGAGCTCCTGCGGCCCAAAGACTTTGTGCATCGGGGATCATTCAAAAGATGGTCTGAAAAATGAGCATCTTAGATTATCCAGACATCTTCTCCACCCAGGCAAAGTCAACCCCTTGAGAGTTCCCGTCAACCTTCTCTCAAGCCGCTGTTCTTCACAGTCTCCACTCGTATGTTCCTGCCGTCCAGCAGCTGAAGACAGGGAAGAGGGTCAGGAGGAGGAGAACCAGAGACGGACCCAAGAGGGAGCTCTCACCTGGCCATCCATCTCTTGAAGGGCTTTCTTGGCTCCATCTTCCTCGGCGAACTTCACAAATCCAAACCCTTTTGATCTCCCACTCGATCGATCGCAGACCACATTCACTGTCACATGATCTCCAGACATTATCTTATCTTCTGTGTTTTCTATGGATACGTGATCAGTAGGTGCAACCATGGGAGGTACCTCCGATCACTTCCCCATGCCGTCCGAAGGCGTCCTTCACAGCGGCTTCATTCGTGTCATAGGAGAGGCCTGCAGTTGACCGAAGCAGGCGTTAGGGAGAGAGAGAGAGAGAGAGAGAGATGGTGATCTGGATGTACCTCCCACGAACAAGGTCGACGGTTTGGGGGGAGCCTTCTGGCTGAATTGCCTGGTCCCAGGGCGGCGGAGGATGATGGCTCGAGAGACGATCTGTAATCCGCGAGGCAGCATTCTCTCTCTCTCTCTCTCTCGCTCCGGCGAGCTCAGAGGACGGAAATCTAGTCCCTGTAGCCGGCCTCTTCGTCGAGATCTTGAGGAAGAACTCGTTCCTCGTTCTCCATGCGTGTTCGGACCTACCGGATGACTGTCGGCGAGCGAAACCCTAAGCCGACATTCGAAGGGGCTCCAGAGACAGAGCCGCAGGGAATCAGCGACGCTGAAGCGAGAGAAGAGCCCCCAATGGAAGCGGAACGGCGGCGACGGCGGCGGGCTCCGGTGATCTTCTGGGAAGGAATTTCTCTGCGGGTGATGATATAGTCCTAAGGGATGTAAATTAGGGCTTCGCTGAGGGCAAAGGCTACGTGAATTGGACGGATGCGATTATTTCTTGCTCATCGCCGGTCGGAGAGAGAGGAATGAAGAGGAGGTTCATCGATCGGGCTAGGGTTTTTGTTGGGGACTTGGCGTTGGTCGTCTTGCCGGAGGAGATGGCGCTGTTCGCTCGATCGAAGGGGCTCCGCCGTCTCCTCGCAGGCCCCTTGTCCAACCTTCAACCGCCTCCGGCGTCGAGGTTCTCCCTTGCCTGTAACAGCTCTTCCTCCCCCCTCTTCGACGACGACGGTGGCAGCGGCGCCTCCAATGCTCCTCCTCTGACCATGCCGAAGCTCTTCGTCAGCGGTAACCTCTCTCTCTCTCTCTCTCTCTCCCTAAACGATCATCGTCGTTCAGATTTAGCTACCAGGTTGGTCATCCGATTGATTGTCGATTATGTGATCTTTGATCAATCGCACGATCGTTATTCGGTAGAAAACGTGAGAGTTTATGGCCTTAACACGATCGAAGAGCCGATCTCCCCTGTTGTTGAAGCTGTCGACTGCCCTAAGGACTGAACCTTAAATCTCCATATCCGTTGACCTCCCTCAGCTTCAGCCACCGAACTTGTTGACCTGCATCTCCTGGGGCTACTGCTTGCAGGTCTGTCGAGGATGACCACCGACGAGAAGCTCAGAGAGGCGTTCTCCCCCTTCGGCCGGCTCCTCGAAGGTACTCCCCCTCGTGGGAACTCTTCAGCCATCTTCTTCATCATCGTCGTCGTCCTCTGGCCAGCGAGTTACGCCGGAGTTTGCGATATGCAGCGAAGGTGATCACGGACAGGGTCACCGGGAGGTCCAAGGGCTTCGGATTCGTGAGGTACGCCACCGTGGAGGAGGCCAGCAGCGCTCGGGAGGGGATGAATGCGAAGTTCTTGGACGGGTGGGTCATCTTCGTTGACCCCGCGAAGCCCAGGGAGCCGAGGCCCCCGCCGCCGCCGCCATCGTCATCGCCTCAGGCGTCGGAAGGAGAAGCGGGGTTCAGGGCCAACAAGACCATCGGATGGTGCGGTTGATCGATGCCGGCAGGTGGGGGGAGACGTTCAGGAGGTGGGGCCTAAACCCTAATTTGCCATGGAAGAACATATTACCCCCATATAATTGACATCCAGCATGTCTCTTGCAGAAGAGAGAGAAGAGAGAGAGAGAGAGAGAGAGAGAGAGAGAGAATTCCAGCAATAAAGATGACATTTTTAACGGGATGGGGTATTTTCGTTATTCCAGGGGGGACGAGTGTCAGTCTGGGAGAAGCCGGGGGGGTTTATCCGTTCCCCGGGACGGCCTGCGGAGCGGCGGCCATGGCTTCCCTCCCGGCGGCGGCTCTCGTCTCTGTTTCCTCTTCGGGAGGTGCGGTCTGAACATCCCGACCCTTCTTCTTCTTCTTGCCCAGGTCAACGGCGAGGTCCCTATCTCCATCGCTGCACCTCTGCTCCTCACTTTTCCCCCCTCTTCGAGCCGCAAAACCTAGCTCAGAAATTCCATCTCCTCGTCTCCTTCTGAGAGCGTCGCCGGAGGAATTTCTCGTCGCCGTCAATGGCGTTTTCCTCTTCCCTGTCCTATTACCATCCCTGCTTCCTCCCCCGCAGCCAGCCGCTACTCCGCCGGCTACCCGCTTCTTCTGCGGCTTTCGCTTCCGTCAAGCAGGGCGGCGCCGCCGGCCTCGACCTGGACTTCACCTCCAGGGACCTCCTCGGCGCCCTCCGCCGGCAGAAGGACGCCGAGTCGGCGCTGCAGGTGTTCGAATGGGCTTGCAACCAGGAGAGCTTCGTGCCCACCAGCTCCGTCTGCGAGGAGATCCTCTCCCAGCTCGGGAAGGCCGGCTCCTTCAGCGAGATGCGCGCCGTTCTCCGTCAGGTCCAGCAATCCGGCGGCAAGCTCGAGCCGGGCACTTTCCTGGTCTTCATCGAGAGCTACTCGAGGCTGCTTCTCTTCGACGAGGCCGCCGCCGTCGTGTTGGAGCTCATGGAGGAGTTTGGGGTCTTACCAGATACCCACAGCTTCAACTTCTTGCTGAACGTCCTCGTGGAGGAGAACCAGCTGAAGCTGGTGGAGACGGTGTACGCCGCCATGAGCGACCGGGGAGTTCCCCCCGACGTCTCCACCTTCAACATCATCATCAAGGCGATGTGCAGAGCCCACCAGATGAAGCCCGCCATGACCATGATGGAGGAGATGTCGAGCTACGGCCTGATGCCGGACGAGATCACCTTCACGACGCTGATGCAGGGCTTCATCGAGGAAGGCAGCATGGAGGCGGCGCTGAGGCTGAGGAAGAGGATGGGGAAGATGGGGTGCGCCCCCACGGGGGTCACCGTCAACGTGCTGGTCAACGGGTTCTGCAGGGAGGGGAGGATAGAGGACGCTCTGAGCCTGGTTCAGGAGGAGTCAACGAGGGGGTTCAGCCCGGATAAGTTCACCTTCAACACCCTGATCAACGGGCTCTGCAAGACGGGCCACGCCAAGACGGCGCTGGAGATCCTGGACGTGATGCTCCAGGAGGGCTTCGACCCCGACCTCGTCACATACAACACGCTGCTCTCGGGGCTCTGCAAGTCCGGAGAGATCGAGGAAGCCATCGCCCTCCTGAACCAGATGGTGGAGAGGGACTGCTTGCCCAACATGGTCTCCTACAACACCCTGATCAGCACTCTCTGCGCGAGCGGCAGGATCGAGGAGGCCATGGAACTCGCGCGAGCTCTCACCATCAAGGGTCTCCTTCCGGACGTGTGCACCTTCAACGCGCTGATCAATGGGCTCTGCAAGGACGGGAACCACAAGATCGCCATGGAGCTGTTCGAGGAGATGAAGAACGGCGGGTGCCCGCCGGACGAGTTCACCTACAACATCCTGATCGACCATTTCTGCTCCAACTCTCGGCTCGGGAGGGCCCTGGAGCTGCTGAGGGAGATGGAGGAGAAGGGCTGCGCCCGCAGCGTGGTGACCTACAACACCCTCATCGACGGCCTCTGCAAGAACCAGAGGATCGAGGACGCCGAGGAGGTGTTCGACCAGATGGAGCTCCACGGGGTCTCCCGCAATGTGGTGACCTACAACATCCTCATCGACGGCCTCAGCAAGGACCGGAGGGTGGACGAGGCCACGGAGCTCATGGACCAGATGATCGTCGCAGGGATGAAGCCCGACAAGCTCACCTACAACTCTCTGCTGTCCTTTTATTGCAGAGCGGGGAACATTAAGAAGGCTGCAGATATTGTCCAGACGATGACCTCCAATGGGTGCGAGCCGGACATGGTGACCTACGGAACCCTAATCTCCGGGCTATGCAAAGCGGGGAGAACCCAGGTCGCCGCCAAGCTCCTGAGGACGATCCTGATGAAAGGGATGGCCCCTACACCAAAGGCCTATAACCCAGTGATCCAGGCGCTGTTCAAGCAGAACAAGACCAGGGAGGCCGTGAGGCTCTTCAGGGAGATGACCGCCAAGGGCCGGCCTGCGGACGCTCTGTCGTATAAGATCGTCTTCCGGGGGCTCTGCAGAGGGGGCGGCGCCATTGGAGAAGCTGTGGATTTCTTGGCGGAGATGACGGAGAATGGGTTCTTGCCGGAGTTCGCCACTTTCTCGATGCTCGCCGAGGGCCTGCTCGCGCTGGCCATGGAGGACACTCTCGTCAAGGTCGTCGACGGCGTGATGGATCGGGCCGGATTTTCTGGCGGCGAAGCCGACATGGTCAGGGGGTTCTTCAAGGTCCGCAAGTTCCATGATGGCCTGGAGCGGTTTGGGCAGCTCCTCGACGGAAGAAGACCAAGAAATCCCTACCAGTGACTGAGAGACAGTAGTTGCCTACGTTACAGTCAGAAGCTCCGACGAGTGGAGCTTCTCCCGGCTCGCTCTGCGCTGTGGATGTTCTTCCCCCAAGAGGGCACTGGGGGTGAGCGGCTGATTCTCAGAAGAATAACGCTGGAGAATCTCCCGGAGCCCGCCCGGAAATTTTGTCGGTCAGACCAATGGCTTTGTTAGATCTTGAGTTCATCATGCTCCGCCATGGTCATCTATCTATCTATCCATCTATCTATCGATCAATCTGCTTCAATCTTTGGAGAATCTACGTCGATTGCCCACACTCGTCCGTCAGGAGATATACTTTTCGATTTCCCAAGTGTTTTCTTTATTCTTACTGCCCGGCGTCTGGATGGATGTTTCAGCTTCTGCAAGTGATCGTTTTTCTTCCTCTATTGCATGAAGAAAAAACTGCTCGCTGGAGGAAGCTGGGAATTCATAAGAAAACCCAGCATATTTAGACGCCCGGGCGAGTCGGTAAAGCGTGATTGAAACTTGAGATGATCTCTCCCGTCCACCACCTCTGAAACTGTACGGTTCTCTCTCCTACAGATGGCTTCCCCCGGTCTCCTCCTGGAGGGGACACGTCAGCTCTCTCTCTCTCACTCTCTCACTCCGCCACGCGGCGATCGTAAGCTCCCCTCTTTCTAGCCTCCACAGGAGCTCCGTTCTCCGATCGCCGCTCCTTCAGAACGGAAACTGCTCTCGAAGAACAAGGGGGGAGGAAGACGGTGGGCGGCCCTGAGCAGGTCTGACTCGTGGGAACAAGAACTGACGATCATAGGTTCCTTTTTTCGCTCTTTCTGTTTAAACCCTAGTCTGATGCGCTCGATCGCGAGGTCCGTCCAACTCCCAAACATCGCAATAACAATGTTTCTGAAAAGAAAACTGCGGAATGTGATGATCCCCCCTACCATATCTGGTTCTATCGCCACATTCTCATATAGTTCCTGTTCTTCGACGACGGGAACGGCATACAGAGGAACATGCAGCAAAAGCAGTTTGAGTTCATCTCCGGACGGCGAGCCATCTATCCAGAGGAAGGAGGAACCCTAGCTGTTTATTTAGGAGTACCGGGCCTTCTTCTCCGCCATTCATGGAGCAGATTGGACCAGCTTCTCGCTGAACTCCCACAGCTTCCTGGCCAGTGTTTCGTCTCTGGCGAGTGCACTCGGCTGCGTCTGGTTGCAGTCGAGGAAGTACTTCCCGGTCACACCCTTCAGAGCCGGGTGGAGGGCGACGTAGCAGCTGGTGGCCGCTCCCTGCAAGATTCAGCATGCTCACCTCCGTCACCGCTCCCATGGAGGTAGAATTTCTCGGCTTTTATAGTTTTCATATATTTCATCATATTTTCGAGGTCTAATCATTCGATAACAAAAGAATAAGAGCAATTAGTGACATATTTTAATCTCTAATCCTAGAGAATAACACCATAATAAATTAATGATCTTCATATGAGCGAGCGAGAGAGAGAGAGAGAGAGAGAGAGAGAGGCCCGCCGAAAGATTGTAATGCAGGTTATGGGGTTTCGGGGTACCTGCGGCACATTCTTCCACATCAGGTACGTTACTGCCCGCAGAGCTCCTGCAAATTCATCACAAAAAAAAATGGTTTTTGGTTGTCCGGCGACGACGAGAGATGCACCTCGAAGAGACTTTCAACGTTGGATCAGTGGAACGTACTCATCAGGACCATCGAATGCCTCATCAGGTTCGTCATGATCAGCCCGGGATGAACCGAGTTCACCGTGATGTTCGCACCTTCCTCCTGCCCATTTCCGAAGAGCTAATTTTATCGATTCCTAGAAAGGGTCAACGGTAATCCCCATGAACCCTCGTGAAGTCTGGCTATCCCCGAACCTGCCACGTGGCAAGTTAAAACGGGCTTTCAGGCCGGACCTCTGTGGGTCCGGTGACGCCCCGGGCCTAGGTCTCTCCCGGGTTTTTGAGCTCATCTTACCCACCGACCCATGCAAATTCCAGAGGAAGAGAACAAACGGAGAGAAGAACCTGCAAGCGACGGGATAACTCGGTGGCGTGGAGGATATTCGCCAACTTTGACTGCCCATAAGCCATTTTATCAGAATATCTGCGCGATCACCGACAGTCAGAAGGTCAAAGCCCGACGATTTCTGAAAAATCCGCTGCCGTCCCGCTGATTTGGATCTGCAGTGGGTTCTTACCTGGATCTCTCATTGATCTCCTCGAAGAGTATCCCTCCTGGGTACGGATTGAGGTGAGCTATGGAGGACAGATTAACGATCCTCCCCTCGACCCCCGTCTCCCTCGCTGTGGCCTTCATCTTCTCCAGCAGGAGGTTTGTCAGCAGGAAATGCCCTACCATAAATACATGCTCAAGCATACGATATATATAGAAACTTCGCCGCAGAACATTGGTCTGATTAATGGGTACATTAGATGAGACAGAAAAGAGGGATCATTCGTAGGTCTTACCAAGGTGGTTGGTGGCGAACTGGGTCTCTATTCCGTCCTCTGAGAGCTGGAAGGGGCAGAACATAACGCCTGCGTTGTTTCTGCAGATCCACAAAGAACAGCAGATTCAGAATTATGGTTCAAGAAATGCCGTGGGAAATTTCCGTTAGAATTCGAGGGGGGATGACCACATTAGGATGTTGAGAGGGAGGCCCATGGCGAGGAAGGCTTCTGCGAACGCCCTGACGGATCTCATGGAGCAGAGATCCAGCTTGAGGACCTCCACTCTTGCAGAAGGGTTGGTTCCCAAGATCCGGGACTTGGTCGCCTGCGCGGCCTCCGTGTTCCTCGCGGCGATGACGACGCGAGCCCCTCGGAGGGCGAGGACCCTCGCCGTCTCCTCGCCGATCCCGCTTGCACCTCCTGTTGAGATTAGGTTTATGGTTACGTCATCTTGCCGTGGGGACACAGGAGCGTGTCGCCAAACCCTAGCTGATCCAGCGAGGGGGTGGATCTGATCCTGCTCGATCAGGTGGATCTGGGGTTGGTTTTTTGTGACCGATCGAGCAAGATCAGGAGAGACAAAAGAACAAGCAGATCTACGGCTGAATCAGGACATCAAGAAGGTGATCATGGAGAGGAGCGCGTGTGGCTGATGAAGACCTTCATCTCAAACATCAGCAAATCAAGAAGAGAGTGCACGATCATATGCCTAGAGAGAGAGAGAAAGAGAGAGAGAGAGAGAGATCAGACCAGTGACTATGACCGTGAGGTGGGACGCGTCGACGTCCTGAGTTACATCCTCGGCAGTCGAGGCTGATCCGAACCCACTCGGGCCCCGTCGTCCTGTTATCAGCGAGAAGATGCTCATCTTTCCTGTACTTCTCTCTCCGGGTGTCTTGATTTCAGGTAGCAGACAGACGCAGCAGGACAGAATAAGGTGGGGAAAGCGGAGGGCAAAGGAGGGAGGTGAGGAGTGTGGGACGTATTTATGGCTAGGTGGAGGACGATAATCTGTTCGAAGAGTAGGACGAGTCGCGGGGCAACAACTAAATGCACCGACGCTCTCTCTCTCTCTCTCTCTCTCTCTCTCTCTACTCTGAAGGGGTTAGATTTCCAGGTGGCGATGGGCGATGAGAAGCCGGATGAAATGGGATATCTTGCTAAGAGTGTCGTCTCATGGAGGCAGTTAATCCGTCTGTTTCTCGGTCAGGATAGATTGAGAGAGAGAGAGAGAGAAAGAGAGAGAGAGGGAGATGGAAACTGTCAGGGAAATATGTACAGGGATATACGCGGATAGAGAGAGAAATAGATATCGAGAAAGACCGCGGGAGAGAGAGAATTATGTGAAGAGAGAGATTCCTTTGCTGGCCAAGTACTCCGGCGGAGCAAGCACAAACTAGAAAGAAAATTCTACAGATTTACGGCTGCTTTCAGCAAGTTTCTTCGAGGGGGAGGACGGGGGGAGGGAGGGAGGGAGAGACAGAGACAGACAGACAGGCAGAGACGGAAGGACATAGGAAACAAAAGGAGGAACAACCTATACTACGAGTCTAAGATCACGGTGGCCCGCAGGTCCACGTCATCAATAACCACGTAGATTCCGTGTAATCTTCACCCACCGGCATTGGTGGCCTATCTAAGGTCTTGACCGCTCGTATTAACTGAGACGAGTTCAGAACTTGATGTGCGGTCCTGAGTGGGGGTTCACCAACGGGATTAATACCTGAGCTGGGCTATTTACAAGGAGCCACGTGGGCCGGTTCCAACCTCAGACATTTAACCCATTTCACCCATAATATGAACAAATTAGGTGCTGGAGTATAGATCAAATGCAGAAAATTAAAATATTCCCAGATTTTTTCCGCAATAATAGAATTAAATTAAAAATAAATAATAAACACTTAATGTTTGTATTCACTCTTAGCTCTAATCTCTCTCTCTCTCTCTCTCTCTCTCTCTCTCTCTCATATATATATATATATAGTTGCCGGATTCTCGACAACTCCTTTAAAAATAGCATCAGATGAATGTCTACAAGAAAAAGCTTTCGGACAGCCACTGGAAACTACGGACATGTTCTTATTATTCCGACTGTGGGTCAGCCAAGAAACTAAATCTGAACTATTATGACGTTTCCAGAGACTAAATTTCCGTGAGCCGTGGTCCATCAAAACCCATGACGATCACAGGCTTTCATAACCGACCAGACGAAAACATTAATATATTTACATGCGGGCATTTAAATCCCATCCGATATGAACCAGCTGTTGGAAAGTAGCTGATCCTTGCTGAGAATTCATTCGAATTCCAGACGGCGGGGAGCTGGTTGCTGGTGGAAGAAGGCGAGTAGAGAAAATCCTCCACCTGAGCCGTCTGAGAACCGGCGGCTCGTTCTACGCAGGACTGCCATGGGGGATCCCATCGAGCACCATGGAGACCGGGGTCTCGTCGGAGTGGACGACGTCGTGCTGTTGGATCACCAGCACGGAGGAGAGGACTCCGTTGGCGGAGGAGGCGAGGGCGTCTCCGATGGGCCCCAGCTCGGCGTGCTCCGGCGACCTTTCGGCGAGCGCCGCCACGATGGAAGAAGGGAACCGCCCCTTCCCCACCACCAGGAGCTCGTACTCCCCGCTCCGCCCAATGGCGATCACCTCCTCCAGCACGTTGACCGCCAACTTCTCCTCGTACAGCGTCCCAGTCCCCTCCGTCCTCCTCCGGAACTCCGCCACCGCCGCCTCGTCTAGATCCTGAAAGAAAAGAAAAAATAAGTTCCACGAGAACTTAAGAGAGCGAGTAACTGCGCTGGATTTTTATCGGGAGACGGTGGACCAAATAATAACTTGCCTTTTCTTTCTCTCGATCGACGGCGGCGGTGGAGAAGGTGTAGTTATCGTCCATAGATTTGTGCGGCGAAGGCCTGAGACTGACGGTCACAGCCGGGGCTTTGATCCCCGCCGCCGCCGCTACGAATCTTACCGCGTTGACCTTGATACCCGGATGCTGCGCCATTGTGCCGGCGAGCTCCAGCGCCTCCCGGTCGTCGGGACCGCCGAATACAACAACGCAGATCCCGTGCGAGACCTCAGAGGACCCCACCTGTTCCCCGCCACCGAGGCCGCGGTCAACCAGCACAGCCACAGAGCACGGCGCGCCCTTCAGGACCCTCTGGTTGACCATCCGCCATTCGTGGCCCACATTCTCCATGGCCTCTCCGTGGGTGGAGGTGGCCTTCACGTGCTTGTGGAAGGGCACCACCACCAGCGCGACGTTCTTATCCTCCGCCACCTGGCAGACGTCCTCGTGCATGGTGGCCATGGCGGAGATGGCGGTCATAGGGCGAACGTTGACCTTCCCCAGCTGCCCGTAGGTCTCGAAGGCGACCAGGACCCTGTCGCGGGTCTCCTTCCTAAGGGGGTTGCGGAAGGGGAGACCGTTGCGGCGGGCGCTGAGGGCCATGACGATGGAGGAGGAACGCTCTGTGAGCTCAACGAGATGCATGATGTAGAGCTTGAGGGGGGACTTGGTGGTGCCGCCGCGGATGGTCTCGATGAGGTTGATCATAGAGGGGACGTCGCGAGGGGAGCGTACGCAGGCGAGGATGCGGAGCTCAGCAGCGCCGTCGCCGGAGGACTCCCGTTGGAGCTTGCGCCGCTTGTGGAGGGCGTGCCCGGGCCGGGCTGGCTTGTAGATGGCCATCACCGCCGGTGTCGTGATGAAGGTGGTGAAGAGCGCCATGAGGACTAGTATAGCGAACGTCTCGTCGTTGAGAACCTGTTCATCATCACACACGCACAGAGATTAAAGATTGCCCTGGGCACATTAATTTGAGAGAGAGAGAGGGGGGGAGAAGAGCGAGAGAGTAGCTTCTGTCTGAACTATCGACAACTTCCTTGTCAATAAAACACATCAATATGAACCTATCTATACAACGTCAATTACACAACGACATAGTTGGGAAGAAGACGATTGGCCTCTTGAGATAGATAGATAGAGTGAATGAGTGAGTGAGAGAGAAAGTGAGACGAACATCTTCTAGAAGACGAGAGAGAGAGAGAGAGAGAGAGAGAGAGAGAGAGAGAGGCGAAACTATCTTCTACTTGCCTATTCAAGAAGACAAAGGATGTTAATCCGAGGTATCATGAACTCTTGATGGAATGGCTTACGGAATGACAGGTTTAGCAAGAACTTGGTATCTCTCATCTAGAGAGAGAACGAATAGTCTCTGGGCTATTCTCCACCTACCTTCTCTTTAGCGGTCCAACCAAACATGGAGGGGACCTCCTTTCTAGGTCAATTAATGAGAGTTGACGTCCCAAGGCGTGGGGAAGACAAAAAACCCGTTGCAATTAAAGATCGAGACAAGTGAGAGTTGCTATTTATTCAGTGTGAATGCACCCCGAACATTTTCTGGTCTTCGACCCCTAAACGTGGAAAAAGTATGATAGACGACAATAACAGAAGATATGCCAAGGAGATACTCCGTGACGGCATCTCTCTCTTTCTCTCTCAATAACCAAACCACGTAGAGAGAGAGAGAGAGAGGGAGAAGAAAATTCGAACCCATGTCCAAGCAACGCTTGACCAATGTGTCCTCGTCCTCTCTCTAGAGAGAGAGAGAGAGAGAGACGACGACGACGGCCGTGTGAAAGTCGATTCGGAATCAACGACTCCAAGTGATTACCCAGAAGAGCCCGAGGTCTTAAGTAGGTAGACAATCTACGTCTTCGACAATGGCACCGAAAAAAATCTGAGACATTACGTTTCTAACTGATGCTTCAAGATGTCGGATTAAGGTACGAAAAAAGGGACTTACCTTCCTTTCCTTGCCGATGTTGAGGACGATTAGCTCCACGAGCCCCTTGGTGCTCATGAGCATCCCCAGCGCCGCCGCCTCCATTACTGGCATCCTGCAAGCCACCGCGGCGGCAAACGTCCCCAACATCTTCCCCAGACAGGCGATGGCAGTGACCAGAACCAGCAACCCCCACGCCTTCCCTCCCTGGATCTTCGTCACGTCAGTCTTAAGGCCACTCGAGGCGAAGTAGAGCGGTAGCAGCAGCCCCGACACGAAGTCCTCTATCCTCTCCATCAGCCTCCCGGAGAACTCCTCCTCCTCCTTGGGTATCGCTAACCCGAACACGAAGGCCCCGAAAATGGCGTGGATTCCGATGATGTCGGTGGCGAAGCCCGCCGCCATCACTCCCGCCAGTGTCAGGCAGGTCCACAGCTCCCCCTCCCTCTCCGATGCTCGCCGTGCCACCCAACCCATCAGCGGCCGCACCGCAAACATCATGAAGCCCACGAAGACGAGCCCGCAGAGCAGCACCCAGATGGAAACGAGAGGGGATTTGTGGTTGTCGCCGCCGGAGAGTGCAACTGCCAGCGCGAGCAGGATCCACGCCGCCACGTCGTTGAACGCCGCCGCGGCCATAGCGGTCTCCCCCAGCGCTGTGGTGAGGATTTTGAGCTCGGCGAGGATGCGAGCGAGAACAGGGAAGGCAGTGATGGAGAGGGCGACTCCCATGAAAACGAGAAAGGGGGCGTAATCTGCGTCGTCTGCCCCCGCGATAGCACTCCGGAGTACGAAAGCCACGCCGACTCCGCAGGCGAAGGGAAGCGTGATACCCGCGGCGGCAATCGACAGCGCCCGCTTGCCGCTGCGGCGGATGGAGGAAAGGTCGAGCTCTAGCCCGACGAGGAATAGGAAGAACAGGAGACCGATGCTCGCCGTCGTCTCCAAGATGGGCATACTCCACGAGGGGAACATGGTCTGGAGGTAGCCTTTGTTCCTCCCCAGAGCCGACGGCCCTAGTAGAATTCCACCCTTCACAAGAAAGAAACGTGCCGCTGGTATCGATGTGGGAAGAGAGAGAGAGAGAGAGAGAGAGAGAGAGAGAGAGAGAGAGGCTTACGATGATCTCGGCGATGACCTTGGGCTGGCGCAGGGGTTTGATGAGGAAGTAGAGAAACCGGCTTAGGAGGACGATGATGATGGTCTGTAGGATGAGGAGAGGGAAGGCGAAGTGGAGAGGATCATCACCCTGCCACAGACCGTTGGATGAGGTCTTAATTGAGGTGATATTCACAGCCATGGCTGCTGCTGCTGCTGCTGTTCTCTCTCTCCCTCTCGTCCTGCTACCACCTCCCTGGAATATATAGCAAGCGAGAGGCGGGGAGCTGCAGAGGCTTCCTCGGCCCGACGCGTGTCTCTTCACATTTCTGTTCCCTGATGCGCTTCTTTCCTATGTGCTCGGAACGAAACAACCAACATAGTATTTTAAGTTATTTATTTTATTTTGCGGATCGTCAAGCGGATAGCATCGAATTGCTTATGGGCAACTTGTTTGACTCATCTAATTGAGAAGCTGTGGGGAGTCTTCCTCTAGAAGACGTAGGAAGCCGCAGGCGGAGAATAAGAATGATACCCCATCCTCCCCCTCTTCCTCTGTCTGTCTCTCTGTCTCTCTGTCTCTGTCTCGCTCTCTCTCTCTCTCTCCCCTCTCGGTCTATAGTTGGGTTCAGTCACGCAAAGCTCGGGTGTGAAGTCCCCGTCAAACGAATAAAAGATCTGTTAGAAAGGACGAATTTGTAGCTTTAGCGTTGTGGCGGAGTAAGCCGCTCATGTCCTCTAGTTTATCTGGTCAGCGAAGATGTGCAATCGACTACTTTTTCTTGTCACGCTCCTCCTTCCGCCGACTACGAAACTCTCTCTCTCTCTCTCTCTCTCTCTCTCTCTCTCTCCCTCCCTCCCTCCCTCCCCCCCCTTCCCTCCCCTCCATGGTCAGGTGCAAAGGAGCATCATATGCCAGACGGGGACCTCCTCCACAAGTTCATGCCCCGAAGAGTCACGAGAACGCCATTGGAAGAGGAAGTTAGATAGATTGATGGATCGATAGAGATAGATAGAGAGCGGTAGAGGGATGCACGTGAGTTCTCTCTCCTTACGCGAGAGTCTCCCCTTCACACCGCCGAGGTCAAGTGGTCGCAGAGGAAGAAAGGAGGGAGGAAAAGGGCGGCCTCTTCGAGCCCTCCTGCGGCTCGAAAGCTTCCGGCCGTCCGTTTTCTCTGGAGTCTTTATTCGGTGGGGATTGGAAGTGGAGATGGTAGCACCGGGAACACGTGAGAACCGGCCAGTTGTGGGCTCCGGCGGCAGACTTCAGGGGGTTCTTGCTCCCCGTGGCGGCTCCGATGGTCTCCGCGGCCGAGCCGCCACCAGTGCCCGCTCCTCCTGATTAACGTGAAAGAACATCAAAATAAATATATGGTATTTTTGGACGTTGCTCTCACTTCAACTAAACAAATAATCGAAAGAACCCCGTCTACGTCTGGTCATCCGTCATCAAGTCTACCTATGGTCTACTCCTTTGGATATTCTTAAAATGGCAGCGAAACCCTCCTCACCTCCTAGGGCAAAACCACCCATCCCCCGGTCTACTCCTCGGCAGCCCTTCTCATGTGGAGAGGGTATAAACTTTATTTACTCTTCTTTTTTCATTAATGATAAACTGTAATCACAATTAAAGACCCTAAGTATGTTGGGTTTATTGATAATTATATCTATTATTAAGAACCAAAAGATCAAAAAACTCAACTATAACTTATCAATTCATTTACATTTATTTTCTAGAAATTAATGACTAGTTCAGTTAGTATTATTGTCCTTTATCATGTAGTGATGAAGTTTATTGAGCGCCAATACCTTTTGTGCTAGTTGAGTCTACTCACTTCTTACAATAAAAGTTAAAAACATAAAAGTTTTATGGAAAAAGTTTAAGATACCTATAACACCTTGTCAAAGATTAAAATAAATTACTTCCATTATATTAAAAGTTGCATAAATCTCCAAATATATTTACGATAAAAAATTATTATTGATTGTATCCTTATTTCATTTGTCCTCATTGTGTAAAAAAAAGGTAAACTCGTTTCTTTTAGGTGATATCTTAGTAATCAGAGTGTTGAGACTTTGTCTTATTGAGTACACATAATTTTTTATGACATATTAATTTCTTCTTACAATGTAAATATACTTACATTAAATGTTAAAAACATCTCTTATTGAGTCAACCCACTTCTTAGAAAGAAGGGAAAATGCAAATGTTGCTAGCAAGAAGTCTCAAAAATATAAAAATCTTTTATCAATTTTCAATTGATAAAATATAGGATAATTATATTTTCAATGAAAAATTACCATTATACTATTAGATGATGTCTTTCACACTACAATTACAAAATCTATATTGTCAAGTACCTCAATAGAATAGGAGTACAAAGAGTTAGGAAAATATTTATCCACTATACTTATGAACACAACATAAAATTTTGTGGTGTCAAATTAACATTATTAATTTTGTGTATATTGTCAATATCAAAATTAAAAAAGCTCCAGAGGTCAATGCATTTGATATCCAAAAGCTAAGTTGTACTCGATCATACCCATGTCATCTTCCTTCCTAGCTCACTTTTTATTTCATGATGTGGGATACCCTTGTCCTCTTTTGTGATACATTTGGCTACTATTTCATCTAATTGTAACTTGAATATCTTCAAAGATAGAATTTACTTGTGCATAACATGTAAGGGTATAACAAGAGAAGTCGGCCCAAAAAGTTTTGGCACTTTTAAATGAATTTTTCACATTTTTAGGGAATCGGCCATGTAAGAACTTTCACCATTGGGTTGAAAATCATGCAGTCTTTGACTAATTATCGTTAGTTGCATTTTATGACATAAGCAACAATGTATCATTTGGATTTTGGGACATCTATTTATGGATATTGCACACCATAATTACAAAATGGGTAGACTACTAAAATAATACTTTTGTACTACCATTAGTATGCTAAAATATTAAAAAACTTTATAAAAGTACTTCCAGAACTTTTAGGATGCTACTATGTGATTTTGAGACTAATTCCAAAAATAACATCTTTTTATACTTTTCAAGAAGCAAGTTAACTCACCACAATGAGTTTTAAGCTCTTAGTTAGAAAATTGTTGGAAAGGACAATGTGATAATTCAAAATATCAGAAATATCTTATTCCTTGAGGCAAAATACAATATATGAACATTTAGGGATGTAACAAGGGTAAAATAATAATTTCACATTTCAAAATATTCAAACATCCTTGTGAACTCTAAATATGTTCAAAATATTATAATATCATTTATAATATTTTTCTATAAATGAGTTAAGTATAGTGGAGAAGAGAGAGCACAACTAAAAAATGCTACGTGAAGAAATATGTAACGCAAGAAAAAGTCACATTACTAATAAAACTAGCCATCAAGTATAAGTAGGGAGATCATTTTATAGCATTTTTACAATTAAAAATATTTATAAAACTAATAAAAGTAGTCACTACATAGATTTTCCCAGAACTCAATTAGGAGAAAAATTATTTCAATAATCAAGATTAGTAAATTCTCTTATGGATTCAAAACCTAATCTACATGAAAATTCTATATACATAGGCCAAAGGTATATATAATACTTATATCAACCTAGAGTTTAGAATTTAGAAGAGATTAATCAATCGTTAATTTGGTTGGCCTCATATAGATGATAATTTTCCATGTGCTTGAATGAAACACTTTGAGTTGGAAAATATATAAAATATTGGGAGGGCTAGTTAAAGCCATAATATTCAATAGTGGTATCACTTTAATTTAGTAGAACCTAAGGACATGATCATTAGATAATGGAGGGGGTAGGCCTAACTACTATAAATTCAGGCTTCATAATTTAAACATTAATTCAAGGAGTTTAAAAGTCAAAATAAAAATGAAAGAATTCACCCATCTCTTAGTTCCTCTTTAAAAAAATGATATCATTAGTTGGGTCTAATGAGACTATAAAGAAGAGAGAGTGAGGAGGAGATTGATTATTTCTTTGTTTCTAGCGTTAAGATACATAAGAGTATAGTGCAATGATGAAGAATATTACAATTCAGATTGTTTACTTTCCTATAGATGAATGAGATGATTAGGTAAGAGACCAATACAATTTATAAACTTTTAGCTCTCCTAACATATTTCGTTCTCCAATGATTCTTTATCCTTATTTACTATCTACATGTAGAATAACAACTCAACACCATGCATCAACTCATGTCTATCATATTTATGACCCTAACAATTTAAATGTCCTCATTGTTTCTTTCTAAATTAATGGCCCTAGGTAGCCAAAAATTAGAGATATGGTCTAACTTATCGTTCTAGATTCATGACTATAGATAGCTCCAACTATTCACAAACATTTATTAATGGCGATAAACTTTTACCACTCTAACCTAAGTAGTATAAAGGAGAACTAATAATGTTAGTTTTATACTATTATCTATTGAGATATCTGACTTTATATATTTACTCACATCATGCTATACATTCTATGTATTGAAATATTTGATTCTTATATTGTATTATTCCACAACAAAATTCTCATGTATCAAAATTTTGAGCTTCCTCAAACATTCAAGTGACAACAAAGTCCAAGTTCATTCTAAACTTTCAAGTTTGGTTTGTACTCATGTATTCTTATTTTTATGGGAAGCCACCCTAAGAAGTGTGAGCAATGAGAGAAAAAAATAAACTAATATCTTAGAGTCTTTTGTGGAGAGATCAATCTATGAAATCTATCATGTAAGTGAATTTACTAGTCCTATGAATTTGAGATTTTTTTTCAAACCATAGTTAGGAACCTTTAGTAGACAAGACAAGGAAAATTGCAACACAATAATAATAAGTCAACCTTTCATTCTTATTTATAACCTAGTGTGTCAATCCAACATATTCAGCCGAACTTGTGTTAGCTCAGTGAACATGTGGTAAAGAAAAAAATTAAAAATATTGTAAAACAAGAAAAGTAAAAGAGCCATTCTAACCCCCTTCGTCCTCTAGATATCATATTTGATCTTGTAACAAAACATAGGAGAATACAATTGGAGAGAAAATATGATGGGAGAGAAACAACCTCTATCTACAAGATCTAATAGTCTATGATAACTCCCCTACAACCATATGTAATAGCTCACTTATAACAGTGTAGAAGACCTCTGATGATACTAGATCAACTTCTCTAGACAAAAGCCATTCTACCTCCCTCTAAAACGAGCAAGGTTACCTCCAACGAGTAGCAACTCTAATATGTTAAAAGAGATGGTAGCTATTATGGTCATAGCAGCAGCTGCAACAATGGCTTCGATTGCAATAGTGGTTGTGGGGTGTCAGATAGAGGTGGCATTGGATGAGAGATGGTATTGGTCGAGAGGCAATGTTGGACAAAGGGCACCAACAAAGATGATGTTGAATTGGTGGAAGTGAGATGGTAGACGACATGAATAAACTTTAGATGATAAGCCCTAGGGATGATAGCAATGGTGGTGGCAGCGACAATGGATAGTAACCATAGAGGGCAAAACCCTAGGTAGTTGAAATGAAGATGAAACCTTAGATGATTAAAATGAAGACAAAATCCTAAATAGCTTAAATAAAGATGAAATCCTAGGGTTTCAACGAAAGTAGATGAAAGGTGGCACTAATAGAGGTGCTTGACAAGGGTTGATGTTGGATAGAGTCAGAGCATGACAAAGGTGGAGTCAAACTAGGGTGATGCTAGACAAGGGGCTGACGGCTTCACTTGTTAGTGGCAACACAAATCTTGGTGGCACCAAATTAATAGGTGGGTCACTCCCCCTAATGACTAGGCTCACAATTGGAGAGAACACATGAGGTGAGAGAACACAAGGATAGAGGGGAGAATGGCAGACATCTAAACTCCACGATTCTCTCTAACCTAGTCCCTTATGTAGGGACAAATCTTAATAACTTTTCCATAATACCCTTACATATTCTAACAAATCTACCTTGGGAATATCATGTACAATGTTTATACTAAAATATTTGTGCTTCATGTATTGAGATATTGATTTTGATATGCATAGCTATTTATATACTGCTCCTAAGTTTAATATTTTTTATCTACATCATGATTTCCATGTGATATGATATTAAATTCCATGTAAAGTATTATTGTATATCATAACTTGTCATACATTTATAGATTAAGCTTCATATATTCTCCTATTCACTATCATAACTCCTCAAATACACACATATTAACCTTATTATAACTTTCTATCCTTAAACACATTTATAGAAACTAAAATGACATATTTGATATGTTAAATTATTTGCGTTGTTCGATGATTGTATTTTACAACATAATTTTTAGCTATTGGAATAGTAATCTTGATATATTTATTTATTAGAGTACATGAATAATTGAAACATTAATATTTGATGTAATACACTACTTTGTAGTGTAACCTTCTACTTGCTAGAATTTTACTGTTGGTGTATAAAAATATTATCCAACATAATTTTTATGTACTAAAATAACAATAATAATATACTTTGTTTGTCTACAATAAACTAATCATATATCGAAACATTAAATTTGATATAATATGATATACTATAATATAAACTTAATATAATGAAATATCAACTTTGAGATACTTTGTTATTTTGAATAATGCAAAATGGCTTTTCTATCATATATTTTTGTCAACTTCAAAATTATACTCCTCTTAAGAGCTTTTGTCAACCTTAAAATTTATTCAAGATTTCAAAAGTCAAGCCTCCCCCCCTCCCCCTTCTCTATTCTTCTATCGAAAAAATGGAGCAGCCGCTAGCATATAGCATCCACAAAGTCCATTACCACACAAAGACAGAGTATCCACCATCTACTCATCATTGAGGATATGTAACAATTATGCCAGAGGTAAAATAGATCTACATATCATTAAATGGAATGGAATTATTCTAAGCAAATATACAGATTTAATCGAATTATTCTAAGTTAATATTTATAAATATTTTGTAAAACTTACAGGAAGCCAGAATGAAGAGCCCCGGGCCCTCCCCTGCCCTCTTTGAGCCCCCCTCTTCCAAAGTGAGATGGCCACGTGGCAGCAGTGGCCAGTAAGTAATTCTTTCGTGCGGCATATGAAACGGAATTTGCCCACAAAAAAGAAGGGCCTTCAGACGGTGCAGCGATTTGGGAAGGACAGGGCGAAGGGTGGGAGGGAGAGATGAGGCAGTTCGATCCGTGGCCCGTGTTCTTCAAAAGGGAGTGGGGCAGAAACTGGCCGTTCTTGGTCGGGTTCGCCGTCACCGGCTACATCGTCACGAAGGTTTCGCTCAGCCTCACTGGTAACTTTTTTGGATCCCCTTCCTTCCGCTCCTACGGGTTCCTTCGCGTTTTCTGCTGCGCTCCCTTGCCCCGTTCGTCCCGTTTGTTTTTTCTAATTTTTTTCCATTCCCTGCAGAAGAGGACGCCAAGAACTCGCCGTTTGTTCAGAAACACAAGAGGTCAGGATTCCTGATTCAGTTCTTCCAATGCTCTCATTTCTGATTTACTCTGCTCAACTTTTCTGTTGATATTGATGAAACGTGTGGGGAGAAGTAGAAAACGTGATCCATTCTTACGATTCGTATTCTCACATGTGGAAGTCTTCCCTTGAATTTTTACTGGGTATTTAAGCTATACGTGTTAGTGAAGTGAGAGAACGTATTAGTGGATTTAATTTTTTTTTGAGAATTGATTTCGAAAGTGAGAGATTTTAATGCGATCTGTCTTTCCCGGAGATTCAATTCCTGGATCAGTAGTGTGTCACGGGTGGGAGCATGGGTGTTAATTGAGAAGGGATTCCATCGGCTTGTGGGAACTAGATGTGTCGTTTTGATCTCAGCGTAGACATTTCTTGGGAGAGGTTGACCTTTGCAATTTCTAACGAATCAAGATATCCATTTCCTCCAGTATAAATAATAGCTATATGTTCTTCCACCCTAAGAGGGGCAGATTGGGATTGTCTTAGCCATTCGCGTAATCGTTGGCCCCTTGCCAATTGATTCTGAGTAGCTTTATCAAGATCAGAAGCGAATAGTGCAGAGGCTTCTAATTCTGCGAATTGAGCCAGTTCCAGTTTTAATTTCCCCGCTAGAGGCTGAAGAGGAGGCATAATAGTCTGAAGATAATCATGAAAGTGCAACATTATAATCAAGTGCAACAGAACCAGCACAAGTGGATTTCGATTTGAATATATATATATATAGATGTTGCATTGCGGAGACAGGATTTGAACCCATGACCTCAAGGTTACAGATGTGACTCAAGGGCAGTTGAAGAGACAGCGTTGAAAAGTACTTAGGAACTGTAAGGAGAAACTGAATCATCAGATTCAAGAAAGGCAGCAGATAGCTTGACGCAGTATGGTACTGGAGGAAATGAGAGGAACTCTATTGATTGTAATGCAGATTGTCAGAGGATCAAAGCAAGAAGATGAGATTCCTTTGTGTAGTTTTTTTATATTTTTGCAACAAAATGATGACTGTTATTAGTTGAATTTGCATATTCCGAACCCCATGAATTCCCCATGAAAAAGGGCATTATTTCATTATCTGTAGAATTGGATAATGAACGTGCGCCAGCTAGGCCTGATCTTATGCATCAAGCCCATTAATTTTATTCAGACTTGCGCGTAAACTGCAGTCCACCCCAACAAGCTAAATCATCAAAGATGCACCCAATCCTGATTCAAATCAGCCAGTTATGCGTTCCATTCGTTGCCTTACACTGTTCTCTTCTGAGTGCTTTTGTCCTCAGAGTTTTCGTTTCTGCTGTTCGTTTTCCATAGTCATTACAGGACATCGCATAGCAAACAGATTTGAATCTGTGACCATTTTTATCAACCTCATGAAAGCCTGGCCTCCCTTTTCTATCTTTCGTGGTCTTAATAGCCGTGATCAACTTTTTTTTTTTTTTTTTTTTTGGGGGGGGGTGGGTTAGTTGAAAGGATATGGCCTGTGTTTTATCTGTACGAGTTCATAGTGGACGGCAAAAGGGAAACTATAGAATGGATCCAGTGGAAGTTTCAATGAGGTAAAGAGACCGGGGAATGGGTTGCAGCCTTGTGAAGCAGAGATGGGATATTTAATCTCCAGGGTGCGGCTATGGTGCATTTTTTGGAGCTGTGGGCGTGAGGTTAAGTTGACTTTGGCCGATTAGTGGGCTGGCATCCTACATCGTGGCTGTCTCCACTGTGCCTGCCATCTTCGTTTGGGGGAGGTCAACAACATTAATAGTTGATACCTGTTAAAGCCCAATTGTCAGTTCTTTATTTATTCTTGGAAGAGCTCACTGATCCTATGTTGGGGAAGCTTTATATTTTATATCTTACCTTATTAGTAGAGAACGTGGGGGAGTGGTGCCATAGATTGTAAGGAGTTTTAAAGGGTTCGTGACTGCTGAATGCAGATGCTTGCATTCATCCCTCTGCAAGATCGATCAGCCTGAGGTTTCGATGATCGAAGTTATTTCTGTTTAACCCTGCCAGAAAATTTACTTGCCATGTGATTCGAGTAGGAAAGAAATCTACAGAAGAAAATCTGGTATATTATAACCTTCTTTGCTGTGACTATTTAAAAGTAGAAAAATCGGAGCTTGGGCAGGATCAGGCGATTCACCTTCTTCTTGGCAATGCTCCATGATTTGGTGGAGTGCGTGTGGATGTTTAGGCAAATCAATGATGATTTAGAGCCTTGGAGATTGTTTGATGACTACAAAAGTATTGTCGGGTCTGCTTAAAAATTGAGCCTTTATTTTGATTTTTTTGGATAAATTCTTGATCTTACGTGGGTAACAGCGGTAGATAGATAGATAGATAGTGAGAGCGAGAGAGAGAGAGAGAGAGAGAGAGAGAGGTGGCGAGAAAGAACTGTCTCACCCACGCTGTTGACTCTGGCATGATCGAATTTTCTCCTCTATTTTTTTTTCCTCTGTATAAATTATGTGCATATAATTTACATCGAATTTATAGATTCCCTAGAAATTGCATCCCCCCCTCTGTCACGAGGTCCATAGTCTGCTCCTGATATCCCCCCGTCTTGTGCAGGTGAGCATCCGAAAGCCTGAACGTCCACGCGTAGCATGTTCCCTTTGACTATTTTATTTTCCCCCCCTCATTCGTGTCCCTCTATTTCACCAGACAGCGCATCTTAATCTTCCATAAACTGCGATGAGCTTATCTATGGGTTATGAATCTCTTAAATCCCTATCTGTTTGCTTTTCCATATCTATACTTCTTGAAGCACTAGGTCTGCCACTGTACTGTGTGTGTGCGTGTGAGATAGAGAGAGAGAGAGGAAGAGAGAGAGAGAAACAAAATGGATCGGATGCGATCAAAAAAGGAAATGCGGATAACATTGGACGTAATTAGCAATAATTTTGATGGTCGGGTGAGATGGGTATCTTGGGGAGCAGGGGCCATCTGCAGCCGAGTATGAGCGTTGACCAAGAATATTAACACTGGCCCCCCTAGAGGCACCCTCTCTACTGGAGAGGGGGAGAGAGAGAGAGAGAGAGAGAGAGAGAGATGCTCGAGATCTCTAAGGAACAACATTGCACGGGAGATGCCCGGGTCAACGCTACCGCAGTCGGCCACAGCAAGACCCATCTCTTTCTGGAGCACCCCCTCCTCGGAACGAGTCAGAAGCCTGAGTCTGGCGTCTCATCCTCCTCGCCCCCTAAAATATATCTGGGTTGAAATGATTCGGGATTGAATTTGCATCCTGCGCCCTCTGGAGGTGGATCTTCAAGGTGTAGTTGCTCATCTGCAAGATGGTAGAGAAAGGAGTCCGTCAGTTCTCTGTGTTCATCTGCAAAATGGATGCGCAATGAGAAAACAGAGAGAGAGGGGAGAGAGAAAGGGGAGGGAGAAAGGCGGCCTGCTGCATGAGCTCTGCTCTCTGCATTCACCCCGGCAATTGACTCTCATCGAAGCAACCCATTGACGGTGAGAGGTCTGGAAATCCAAATTGACCTTAATCTAATACCAGCTAAATCAGATGCTCGCTTCGTCCAGACAAAATAAATGCTCTGTCATATAAGATGACCCCTTTCCCGCATATCAATCGCACAGGAAAATCCGATTCCCCAACAGGGTCTTACCAGAAATTGAAAGAATGCAGAAAACGAGAGAGAAAGATAGAGAGAGAGAGAGAGAGAGAGAGAGAGAGAACCTAAATTCAGCATGTATAAGAAATATCTACTGGAAAAAATGTGGTCTTTCACCTCTAGAGCCCGAACTTGCTCCTGGTACTGGTTTATCACGTGTTTCAAGTGCTGGACTTCCTTCGATTTCTCCTCAAGCTCGAGACTCCGTTCACGCTGGATTGCAACCGCCCTCTTCAGGATTTGATTGTCTCTCAGCAAGCATTGCAGCTGTTCCTTCAGCGAAGTCATCTCCAGCTACTCCACACAGAAAGGGCAACAACGCCCATGCTGAATAAGTTGGTTTCCAAGTCAACCCACATTAAATCCTCCGGTTGATTACCTGATCGGGCGCCCTCGAGTGGTCAATGATGCGCCTCTCAAACGCTTCCAAGATCTTCGTTACGCGAACCCGAACATCATCCCAATTCGAAGCTTTCATCATCTCTTGCACAAAGAAATCCACCCAGGAGAATCCATCCTGAGGCGATCCCGGGTCCAGATCTGAAGAGTTATTACTCTGTACTTCTTCGACCCTCGGTTTAAATGTTTCAGTATTTACAAGACCTGGGGAAAAATGGGTGAGAAAGGGATGAACTAAAGGAATATATCATTCTCATGAAATGAATGAATTAATGCAAGTCCAGGTCAAGAACAACAAAGAAGGTACCCAAACCGAATTTTCCAACCTTCAACTATATGATCCTCTGGGACTGGGCCTGCAATTTGCCTCTGTGCCTCCTTTAGCGCAGAAGCATCACCAAGGCAAAGAGAATGGAGACTCTTGATAGCATCGTCTATTTTGTGATCGTGAGAATTCAGAACAGTTTCCACAACCTGAGATATGGTCAAACACGATCTAAATGGTGCGTGGAAAGGAAAAATATTGACAAGCCCTCAGAAGCACTAAACATTTCAAAGGTATAGAACCAGATAAAGGTTTAGATGTTGGAAATACAGGTGATTAGAATTTAAGAGACAAAAAATAAGTACAATGAGTATAAAGAAACTTCACTCTTTTGACATCATCAATACCAGTGGAATGTGGACAGAAAAAGATCACTAGGTAGAACTTCAGGACAACCATGGGTCTTCCCTTCCCAAAGAGATAGCCTATATTTGGGTAACTTAAAGGGGAACTTAATATTTAAGGAATGAGTAACCAAGAACCAGGATGACCAAAGTACATGCCAAGACCACACAATTTTTCTCCCGAGCAAGAGGAAAAACCTGTGGAGTGTGAAACCCCCCACGTTAACCAATCCGTTGAAAGTAACTTCAAACAAAACTCCGGCGGCTAGCACTATTCAAATGGATGGATATTTTTCCTGTCGGAATATCTGTCCAATTGTCTATCCATAAAAAGAATCTCTGACAATAAAAATATCTCGCCTGGCATATGAGGCATAAAATCACAGGAAACGCTCGATTTATTCTGTGACGTACAATTCCGCTCATTGAAGAAAGAACGAAAATAAAGGAATGTCACAACAGTTGGCCTACACGAACAAACTGATAGCAGAGGCCGCTAGAGGTTCTCAGAGTATGAAGCTGCAAAAATAAATGGGCTTTTACAATGGCCGTTGTTGTTATTCCCCGGAGAACAGAAGAGAAACTGATCCAAAGAAGCGCGAAAACTTGGTGCCTTCCTTGAGGCGTCCAACTGAATACCATCAATTTCCCCTTTCGGTACAAAGATCAAAGTTTGATAATGCACAAAGAATTCTTGAGATGTGAGGGTCCAACATTATATACGAGACGAACCACCTTCCGCTACAGAATTCGAAAATAAACTAGAAAAATTGAATAATGCTCGAAGTTGGAAGTAATTCAAAGAAAGCATCACGCAGTTTCTGACAGAAAAGGTTACACTGGAAACGAAAAAATAACAGTCAAAGCTTATAGAGAAACAAGCAGCGCGGAAATCAAATGAATTTGAAGATTCATGAAAAACAGCCCTGAATTACCTTCTGATCCATGGAAGGGAACATGCGCAACAGGGCGGAGACCTTTTCGTCGGGCCCGAAGCCGAGATCGAAGGATCGGACAGGGGACCCGATGCGGGAGCAGCGGGATCTCTTCGCCGACGAAGCCGCCGACGAGGACCCGAAGATCTCTTCGATCCCTAGCCGCTTCCCGCAGATCCCCGCAGACATCGCAGCCAAAACCAAGGGTCCTGACGGAACCAGCGAACCCGGCTTCCTTCCCCCCCTTCCCGGCCCTTTTTATGTTCCTACCTCGTCGCCTTTTGGATTTATTTAAAAATATGTATTATCCCCCCGGAAACTCCACGTGGTGGGAATTCCACGTGGCCCCCGTGGACCACCTCCAATGCCAGTTTATAACTCCCTGGCTAATAAATAGTCAAATGATATGTGCTTACGTGGCGTCCACGTGCCGTCAACCACACGTAAGAAATGCCCGGAGTCTCATTGACCCACTGGGCAGGTACGTATCCAAACGAGAGAGAGAGGCAGAGAGAGAGAAGAGAATGGGAGAGAGGGAGATTAAGAGAGAGGCAGAGAGAGGGAGGGCCAAAGAGATACAGAACAGAAAGGGGGAAAGAGAGAGAGAGAGAGGAAGAGGGGAGAGACAGAGAGGGAGAGGAGAGAGATAGTGAAAGAGAAGGTAATGAGGTTCTCTACCACTTCATTATGAGGTTAATACACTCATCTTATTAACCATTTTCCATGCTACATACGGCAAGCATATTGCTCATGTCATGCTATGTTGTTACATGTCGATGATGATGATGCTGTACCCATGGTGTCTCATGACAAATTCATTAGAAGCTCGCATGATCCTCCTTTCATCATGGCAGAGCCATTCAGCCAAACTACACAAGCCCATGCACAAGCCTCCTGCATTCCATGCATGTCATGTCATGCAAACCCCATCATATGATACTCACCTCATCTTACCTCATTATACATACATCCATGGTCATAATAAGACCATCAAATATTTATACAAGAGCATTCATCAAACGCTAAGAACGAGCTGAAATTTATATAAAAAAAAGAAAAAAAATACAGGAACCTCAGTAGAGAGAGAAATTGGAGGGTAAGATGCAGCAGGCCAGGTTGACTTCATCACCTCGACGATGACCTAAATCTCCTCCCGTTGAGTCAACCGGTCCCGGGCCGATGCCGGTTGAAGAAGCCCAGGAGACTCCCGGTCAACCAACAAGTCCGAAGAAATTCGTCTCACGGAGCCCCTGCCTGAACAAGTCAATCACATCAGCACATGGACGATAGACGGCGGCAACTACAGCGCATCAGATCTAGAAAAATCCACCTTTCCAGATTCGCTGTTCCGCTCCACGGCCGTCTCAGAGCATTTCTTGGGAGCGTCTGACGATCCGGCTGACCTTCTTCTTGAAGTCGTCCCTCTTCTCTCTCCATTCTTTCTGCAACATAAACCAGCTGAGTCAAACGATGCTCTAGCAGAGAAACAAACAGCGCCGCTGGAAGAGACGGAAGCTTTTCAATAAACTGAACATAAAACTCCAAAAAGATGTGGCCCGGCTGGTTCTTCTCGTAAAACTTTTTAAAAAAAATGATAGCCGTATGCTGATCTAAGGATTATGCGATCAAACCCATTGGTAACCTGAGAAGGCTATAAATAATAAGCATAAACCAACTAAGAAAGATCCATAAAATAGAGGCGGACCCAAAAATCCTGTACTATTCTAACTTCTCTTCTGGAATCATCATCATCATCATCATCATCATGGTTTCAACACACCATGGTGACATGAATGAGTCGTAGGGCAGATAGATATACTCACAGCAGCCTCAATGTTTGCAGGCGATTCGTCATTAGGGCTTGAAAGCATCGAAATGATACTCAGAACTATACTCTCAACCTGCATGTTCAAGACATTTGCATTACTTCACTCCCCTTTATGAATGCCAAATAGTGCATATTTCCATCGTAGTGTTCTGCATCAACCCAATGAAATAAGGTCGAAGTGTGTAAAAATAAAAAAGAAGCAAAATATGAATCTCAGCACCAGACAAGAAAAATGTTCATAGCTCTCTAGCACGCTTCTAACCAGCCGCAGGTAGTATGAACACTGACCATGATCATTTCAAGAGTGAATTCAACCTCAGATTAGGAGATGCTCGCTTATGTCAAAATCACTGTTAAAGCGTCATCAATCTTTGTCTTATAACCTTTTTTAAGTTTCCTTGAGCGGTTCAATGTTAGCACCAAAACCCGTGTGTCTCCCCAAATACTGGAGAAAAACGTGAACAGACATCTGTCTTATCTATTTTGAATCGAAACAACTGACAACCTTGTGAGTCCTGCATGAAGTATGATCTATGCCATTTCTGTAATTTTCATAACCCCACCCCCACCAAAACCCCCAAGAGCGATTATTTGAAGCACCGCCTCTTAAAACTATAAAAAAATGGTATACGAATTAAATTAAAATAGCCAAAATAATGGTTTTACCCAGAACAGCTCTTCCCTTTGTTAGAATTTTGTTAATATTTACTGTCCAGCATGTTAATGCACAGACACACAGAGATAAACTTTTATGATATAAATATAAACGTATATATAGAGAGAGAGAGAAGGGGGGGGTGAGGGTAGTGTATATTTAAAGGATACTTTCACTGCAGCATACCGTATGCACAGGTGACCAGCGCTCACTTGCAAGCTCGTAGCCACTGGGGTCATCTCCAGGTGCATGAAGGATAGAAATGCATACACGTCCATCTGGGTAAACTGAATTCTTTGACAAAATCAGCAAGCTGTCAGAAGATTCTAACTTGCAAAATCTGATAGATGCACATAAAATGCAAAATAAGAGGTGTGGAAAAGCAAGAACAAGAGGGACAGACCATTAGGATGCCACATTTCTGAGGTGAATCTCACAGAAGGAGGACTGTTTGGATAGTTCTCTGGGAAACTCATAATCGCATTGAAATAGCCTCCCTCACTACATTCACAACATAAGTAAAGAGGATAAGAACAAGAAAAACACATCACAGCTCAAGGAAAATTCACAAGCCCCAGTTGACCCACAATTAGGAGGCGTACCCCTTGCAAACCAGGCTAGACATCAGATATGCTCGGGGGACTTGAGTAGAATATCTTACTTATTAATCAAGTAGAATACTAAGATAAACAAAAGGTAAAAAGTGACAGAACTCGACCGATCATATATAGCGCCTCATATTAAGGCATGGACCGTCTCTAACTAATACTGAAAAGAATGGCCACATTGTAGGCGAAGCCAAGATAAGCAAAATCAATTATGCCGTTCTAACAGTATATATTTCCCTCCCCCAGAACTGTCTAACAGAATAAAAGAAAGAAAATATACCGGTATTAAATATTAAAACTGAGAATGTGATCATAATTTGATTAAATATTACTTAATTTTTACGAGAACAAGAGAAACTCAACACTTTTGGATTTAATACAAAGACATGCCAGCTTAAAAGGAACTGGAAAAAGGAAATTTGAACAGATAGGCGTCAAAGCTCATCCTCCTCTCAGGGGAGAGGGCTATGTTGTTATGAACTTTTTCATGAGGCTAGTTCATCCTGGTAACTATGGGACGTTGACTATGGGCGAACAAGGCGAAGAGGATTGACAGTTGCAGCAAATCGTAACAATGTCCATTTCGAGAACATCGTATGCCTGTATTAACCCTATGAGATCCACTAAAGGGACCCGAACTAGTGCGAATAAAAATGCGTCGAAGCTGAAATAGGCTACATCAAATGAACAGGCATCCACCTACAAATATTCATGCAAATTAAACAAGGAATAACAGTAAGAGGAAGCACATCAGAAATCACTTTTGAAAATCTAGTATCTCATCTTATTATGAACCATTTGGGGAAGAAAATAAAATACACAGTTGGAATTTTTCACCAAAATAGCAAAATCCTGCTAACGTTGGAAGCAGTCCTTGTGTGGACAGGTACCAACAACATCAATTTCCAATATCCAAATTTAAAATCACAACCTGATCCAGATGACCGACCGCAAAACCGTACCTACGGAGACCGTCGAAGCTAGTAAAACCCGATCGAGTACATGGCTTATGGACGACGGAGAAAACACTCACTAAAGTGTATCTGGTGGCCCGATGATCGTCACGCTCCATTCGAAAATATTGCTATCGTCCACTAGCCCCGCCGAGAAGCCATCCACGGGATTCTTGCTTAGATCTGGCCCAACGATGAATATTAATTATCACACACCCGAGGTTTCCGCAGATCAAGAAACGGAACAGGTGGGAGGAACCCACAACGCGAGTTTTCGAATCGATCAAGGTACCTTTTAGCTGCTTCAGAAGCAGGAGGCTAGCTTGGGTCTGCGCTGCCATGAGAAAGAGGGAGGGAGGGAGGGAGAGAGAGAGAGAGATGACGATGAACCCTGAAGCGTGAAGACTGCAACGAGCGCGGCCGACCTTCGCGAAGCGGCGAGTATATATTGAGGGGATAACACTGTCGAAAAATAGCTGCCCCCTCTCGCATATTTTAATTTCCCCAAATAATTTTTTGAAAAAATATTAAAATAAATTTTTTATTGAAAACCTACATCTTAAAAAGTAAAAGTTTTCTTTTCGTTTTGGTCAAATAAAATTTCGCCATTTTTATTTTTAGAAAAAAATCAATTTTTTCCTGCGTTGATTTGCTGCTTTATAGACGAAAAAAAATAATTGAGAACTTGGGCTTTCTTTGTTGAAGGCGAGAAAATAATGGGCCGCTGATCGGCTGGTCTAGTAGACGACCAAGTCGGCATGGGTTTGACCATTCGTGCCGACTTGTCCGTTTGACCAACTTCAAAACGGAAGCAGGTTCTGGAAGGGCCCGGAACCACGTAGAAACCGTTAGAAACAGAGCATGGGCGCTGAGTGTTCCGAAGTTTCTGGAAATATCAGCGGGCATAAATAGCCACCCCTTCCCCCATTCTTGATCCCAGAAAGCTCTCTTCGTTCGAAGCACCGTGTATACTGCTCTCACTGCTCTCTCACTGCTCTCTCTCTCTCTCTCTCTCTCTGGTATTCATCTCTTCGAATTGCTTTGAACTGCTGTGGTGGTTGCAATGGCCGGGAAGGGTGAGGGGCCGGCGATCGGGATCGATCTCGGGACGACCTACTCGTGCGTGGGGGTCTGGCAGCACGACAGAGTTGAGATCATCGCGAATGATCAGGGGAACCGGACGACTCCATCCTATGTGGCGTTCACCGACACCGAGCGTCTCATCGGTGATGCCGCCAAGAACCAGGTGGCAATGAATCCGACGAACACCGTCTTTGGTAAGTCTCCGATCACTGGATCCCCTTCCCTCTAATGCATTTTACTAATCTGTTTAGGCTCTCCCTCGTCTCCTATTTTTTATCAGATGTTTTCTTTTTACTGTCAATTCTGTCCCGTTGTCTCCCTCTTTCTAGTTGTAAGAATTCGAAGCTCTCAAACCCTTTTCGAACGCCAAGTCATTCAGGTTTTCTCCGTTATGTCAGCGAACTAGAGGACTATGGTAACAGATCATCCAGCGAAAATTATCCAGCTACTGTCGTATAGATGTATTGTATAAGCCAAGCGCATAATTCAGTCAGTCTCGTAGTTCTCATTGATCACTATGGATGTACTTGCTTGCACTTCATTTTTCCCTGTCGTCGCGTAAATCTCTTGACATAGAAGTAATTCTTGTTGGCTTAATTTTTAGTCGGCCTTTTTTTTTTCCTTATCCAATTAACATCGTCAAGTTACATCTGAACAGCCTTTCCTCGGAAGTACGAGTGCTAATCGAAATTCTTGTTGGTATCTTCAGATGCAAAACGTCTGATCGGCAGGAGAATATCCGATCCATCCGTCCAGAGCGACATCAAACTATGGCCATTCAGGGTCATTCCTGGACCCGGAGAAAAGCCTATGATTGCTGTTCAGTACAAGGGCGAGGAGAAGCAATTTGCCGCTGAGGAGATATCCTCAATGGTTCTCGTAAAGATGCGCGAGATCGCCGAGGCGTACCTGGGATCCACAGTTAAGAACGCCGTGGTCACGGTGCCTGCATACTTCAACGACTCTCAGCGTCAAGCGACGAAGGACGCCGGCGTCATCGCCGGCCTCAATGTCTTGAGAATTATTAACGAGCCCACGGCCGCCGCCATTGCTTACGGCCTTGACAAGAAGGGCGGGGGTGCAGGCGAGAAGAATGTGCTGATCTTCGACCTTGGTGGCGGCACATTTGATGTGTCTCTTCTCACCATAGAAGAGGGTATCTTCGAGGTTAAATCCACCGCTGGGGACACCCATCTTGGAGGGGAAGACTTCGACAACAGGCTGGTGAGCCACTTCGTTCAGGAGTTCAAGCGGAAGCACAGGAAGGATATCAGCGGGAATCCAAGGGCTCTCAGGAGATTGAGGACAGCATGTGAACGGGCGAAGAGGACGCTGTCCTCCACAGCCCAGACAACTATAGAGATCGACTCGCTGTACGAGGGGATTGATTTCTTCTCTACCATCACCCGCGCCAGGTTCGAGGAACTGAACATGGATCTCTTCAAGAGGTGCATGGAGCCGGTGGAGAAATGTCTGAGGGATGCTAAGATGGACAAGAGCAGGATCCACGATGTCGTCCTGGTCGGAGGCTCCACGAGGATCCCCAAGGTGCAGCAGCTGCTACAAGAATTTTTCAATGGGAAAGAGCTCTGCAAGAGCATCAACCCAGACGAGGCGGTGGCGTACGGGGCGGCTGTTCAGGCCGCAATCCTGACCGGCGAGGGCAATCAGAAGGTGCAGGACCTGCTGCTACTAGACGTGACTCCTCTCTCCCTCGGCCTGGAGACGGCCGGGGGGGTCATGACCGTGCTGATCCCCAGGAACACCACAATCCCCACCAAGAAGGAGCAGATCTTCTCCACCTATTCGGACAACCAGCCGGGCGTCCTCATCCAGGTCTTCGAGGGCGAGAGGACCAGGACCAAGGACAACAATCTCCTGGGCAAATTTGAGCTCTCCGGCATCCCTCCTGCTCCTAGAGGCGTTCCCCAGATCACCGTGTGCTTCGACATCGACGCCAACGGCATCCTGAACGTCTCCGCCGAGGACAAGACCACGGGGCAGAAGAACAAGATCACCATCACCAACGACAAGGGAAGGCTGAGCAAGGAGGAAATCGAGAGGATGGTGCGCGAGGCGGAGAAGTACAAGTCCGAGGACGAGGAGGTCAAGAAGAAGGTGGAGGCCAAGAACGCCCTCGAGAACTACGCGTACAACATGAGGAACACCATCCGGGATGAGCAGATCGCCTCGAAGCTCACTCCAGGAGAGAAGAAGAAGATCGAGGACGCCGTCGACGGGGCCATCCGCTGGCTGGACGGGAACCAGCTGGCGGAGGCGGAGGAGTTCGAGGACAAGATGAAGGAACTGGAGAGCGTGTGCAACCCCATCATCGCGAAGATGTACCAGGGAGGAGCAGCGGCAGCGGGACCGAACATGGCAGGGAAGAAGTACGAATCCGGGGGGTTCCCTGCCACCGGTGCAACAGCGGCGGCAGGAGGTCCGACGATCGAGGAAGTCGACTGAGCGCAAGCACCTGAGGCCCCATGCCGATCCGCCCTACTCACACAGGTTCTTTCGAATAACCAACCCTACGCACTGTTAAACTACCGCCCATTGTCTCCCCCTCTCTCTCTCTCCCTCTCTCCCTCTTCCACCCATGTCTCCTCTGTTCTACAAGTGAAGTGAAGGCGTGTTGAGAACCTTGCCGCACTACTACTTGTGTAAAATCATCATTTTGGATGACTGGAAATGATGTTACAGTCGAGTTCCTGAAGGAGGTTCAACCCCCCCGAGATCTAGGGCCATGCACAGAGATGATCTCATCTCTCTCCCACTCTCTCTCTCCCATAGCTCCCACCTGATTCGATGGCCCCCAGATCCTACACCTATCAGGGGCCTCCCGCTACAACAGCATCGACCAGGAGGAGGCGATGGCCTCCTCCTCCCATGCTTGCTTGCTCTCCCAGAGCTCCCTCTTCTTCTTCTTCTTCTTCTTCTTCTTCTTCTTCTTCTTCTTCTTCTTCCCTGTCATGCCAGCAGGAACTCGTTGGCGCCGAGGTGGGGGCGCAGGCAGACGCGCACCTCGTGCTCCTCGGGCCCCGCCCGGTGCTTGGGCACCATGATCTCCAAGACGGTGCTGCTCTCGTCGTAGTAGGCCTCCAGCTGGGCGTCCTCGGGGATGCGGGTGGCCAGCGGTATCTCCCGCACGAACTCCCCCGGCGGGCAGTGCTCCGGCGACGGATCCGTCAGCTTGAAGGTCCGGTCATGGCGCTTCACGTAGGGCATCCGCGCGGTGCTCACGCAGAGGATCTTCACCACGCCGTGCGTGGGCGTGTTCTTCCAGGAGACCTTCACCCGCAGGAGGTCCGCGAACGGCAGGCTCACCACAATCAGGTACCCTTCCTCGTCCTCGTATATCGTCTTCGCCGCGGTGACCGGCCCGTAGGCGCGCTTCATCACGCCGGAGAACTCCGCCAGCCACGGCGGATCCGCCGCCGGCGCGTCGCCGGAGAAGGCCGACAGGCAGCAGTCCTCCTCCTCCATCCCGCCGAAGAGGTACTCCTTCCGCCGCTTGTTGCAGGCCGGACCAAACTCGCCGCCGCTGCCATTGGACAGGTTCAGGCCGGCGCCGGCGAGGAGCCTCCTGGGCCTGGCGGCGGGGGGAGGAAGGTGGTGGCGATCGAGCTCGAAATCTATGGTGGGGAGGTTCCGCCACGAGCCGAAGTCGCTGGCCTCGAGGGGCACCGAGAAGGCGGCGTCCCTCCCCGTGAGCTCCGCCCAGCGCTTGCGGTCCGCCTCGGGGACGGCGGCGAGGTTGGGCTGCCGGACGATCTCGATTCCATGGAGGCACTGGGGATTGGAGAGGCCCCTGTACTGCTTGCGCTGCATCCGGTGGGAGCGGACGAAGCCCTTGTCGGCGCTGAAGGGGAAGTGGGGCTCCCCGGGGCGGGAGTGCCCGTTCATGTAGCTCCGCAGCTGCATCTTCCCGAGGGCGTTCTCAGGGCGGTCCTTGAAGACCCACATGTACATGTTCTCCATGTCGTGCTGCACCAGGAACACGTCCAGGCGGAGGTCCACCTTGTCGAACCCGGCGGCGCCGCCGGGGGAGGGGAGCTTCCCCTTGGGCTTCTCCGCGAGGACGGGCCGGAAGTAGAAGGTGAAGAAGAACCAGGCGCCCCAGATGCTGTCCCCGCGCCTCGCGCACCGCCGAGGCCCCGCCCTGGGGAGGCTGAGCAGGGCCTCCGTCTCGTACAGCTGCTGCGGGCCCAGCCCCACCTCCAGGAGCTCGCAGGGGTCGGGGCTCCACGCCTGCGGCGGCGGCGGCGGCGAGGGCTCCGCCGACAGGGGCAGGTTGATGTCCGGCGGCCGGGAGAGGATCGTCTGCGGCCGCTGCTGCTGCTGCTGCTGCTGCTGCTGCTGCTGCAGGATCATCTCGCAGTCGTCGTGAGGGGACGACGCCATCCCCGTCGGATCCATGGACAGGAGGGTGGAAGGATGGTGGCTCTCCCCCGAGATCAGGGTGCTCAGCAGCGGCTCCCCCATCATCACGCGGAGGCGCCGGCTACTCCCTCTCCATCGTCCTCCTCCTCACCGTCTCCTGCTCCGCCGCTTCTTCCCCTCCTCCTCTCCGGCCCGCCGCCGCCGAGCGCCGCCGCACCCGCGGATAACACCTTCACGAATCCATTCCATAAAATGCAGAGAGCCGATCGAGCCCTAGATCCCCTCGCCGGCAAGGACCACCTCGAAGATCGGGCGCCGGCCGAGACCCCGGGCAGCGGAGATCCAGGGAGAATCGCGGAAACCCTAACCCTAGAAGCGCCGGGGATTCCACCGGCGAGGGCCTAGGGCTCGAATCCGGGGAAGCCGGAGGCCTCTCTTCTCTCCCGTGGGCTTCCTCCGCCGCGGTGGCGGACACCGGAAAAATAAACCAGCCTTCTCTGTAAATATACCCTTTAAAAAATGATAATTTGTCTACTCTCCGTTTGACCTCTTCCCAATCAAAGAGTTGACCTCGAGGGCTGAGCTGGCGGGGGCCAAGTGGGCCCTATATTTTTATGGGCTTTGCCCCACCACCTTTCCCCCGCGGCCCCACCCCTTTTGTCAAATACTGGGCCCTACGTCGGGTTCCCCACGAGCGATCTGACGGCTGTTGCTGAGCGGATGAGAGGACAGGATCTGCTGATCTGTCCGAATCAACGGCGCGAGGTCTTTATGAGCGTACTGGATATATATATATATACATTAAAGTGGTAATTTAATTAAAAAAATATTCTTTTTGTCCGCTGGTCGGCCCCCCCGTCGCACTAGGTGAGTGAGCATTGAACGCAAGGGGGACGACCCTGGGTCAATGCGATGCACGTGGCATCGGCTGGTCAACGGCGGCGATCGTGTGACACCAGCGAGGAATGTTCGACCAGCTGACCAAGCAAATCAATCGCATTATGACGTCATTATGAATTTCAATGAAAATCATATAAGCGCGACAAAAATTCTCGCTATTTACTGGTGGGGAAAGAAATTAGCGGGAAATTTCCAAATAGGTCAATTTTTACATATTTTTATTGTATTATTGATATATATTTGTTCGTAAAAAGCCTTCTGGATAAAGCGTCGCGTATTTTTTCTCTCCACATATAAATCCCACTCCAGATTAATGAAGAGAGAGAGAGAGAGAGAGAGAGAGAGAGAGAGAGAGAGAGAGACCACGGACAGACGGTCGAGATCTGTAGCAGATGTCGAAGATTTTTTCTCAACCGTTAGATCTCGATTGCCAGAGGAGCCTCCGTCTCTGTTCCCCGGCTACCACGGAAGGCGCAGCCGTCCGTCATCGTCCGATACCAAAGTTGTCGACCCAGGGAGCCATAAAAGGAGACCCTGGGTAGTTTCCCAGCGCAGGTACGAAGCGAAGCACTCGCAGACGGTGAGTTTGAGGGAGAGCAGACGGAATATTTCGCTCCGTCATCGAGGGCCTGCTCTGCATGTAGCTGGTACGTACAGGTCGATGCGTACGGGGTTTTCCGTCACTCTGGCTGACGCTCCGAACGCTATATATACACGGCCCTCGTGGTGGCTTTGGGCGTTGTCAGGTGCTGGGGGGGCCGTCCCTGTCCTATCTAAAGGGGAAGAAGGGGCTTCCGTCCCCCGCCTTCCAGAGGCTTCGGGGGAGGGCGGCGGGAGGGGAGGAGGAGGATCGAGAAGGCGGAGCAGATGGAGGCGGATTTCTTCTGCCAGGAGTGCAAGGCATTCACGCAGACGGTGCTCGATCGATCCACTGGGGACACGGTGTGCACAGAGTGCGCTCTGGTCGTCGATCACCACTACGTCGACCTCACCTCCGAGTGGAGGGTCTTCGCTGATGACACCGACGGCGAGGACAAGGTCCGGGTGGGGGGGGCGTCGAATCCCCTTCTGGGGGACGAAGGCGGCCTCGCCCCCACGCTCATCTCCAAGACGAACGGCAAGCCGGCATTATTCTCGGTGGCCCGCGCGCAAGCCAATGATCCCCATCGCGCCCTCATCCAGGCCTTCGGAACCATATCGGCCATGGCCAACAGGTTCCATTCTCTTCCGCGCGCTATCGGCTAGGTTTTTGTCTGGTGATGGTTATGCTGATGCCCTTGATATCGTCATCTTCTTCATGTTTAGCGAACGGAAGCGATCACCAATCGAAGCTTTATGGTCAATTGGATCACCGAAGATACTATTTGAATTAAAAAAAATAGAGCGGTGAAAATCCTGGACTAGGAAGTCTTGTTTTTATCAATCAGGGTACTGGGCGGAAGATGGAGGTGTGGATTATGATTTAATTCTCCGAGTTCACCTTGCTGCCGATGGATGTCCACGGGTGCCACGAATGGGTGATACTATCTTAATCCAGTAGATGGGGAAAGTTTCGGCAACTATCAGGGCTATAACGTTTGTGAACAATTATAAAAATTTCGAAAGAAAAGAAAACCGGGAAAATATGGGAGTCTTAAAGATTTTGGGAAGCCTCCCAAGGTTGGATCGACAGCATTCATCTGATGGCTGAAGGCAGCGAGGGGCGAATGCAGTAGAAAAAATTTAAAAAGTCATGGCCTTTTGAAATCATCATTGGTCTCGTTCTAGAATTTTATGCGATGAATTATCTCTGGGTGAAAGGCAGAATTTTTTCTACAAGGAAGGCGGGACACACCAGGTCACTCTATCACATTGTACACAAATAAAACCTTCACTCAGATTATGAATTAATATGGTTCGCAGTAAACGGAGTTCAAGCACCAATTCAATCCATCGTTTGAATTTTTTAGGTACTTATGGAAGAAAAACATGGAAATGATTAAACTGTTTCAAATTTTTAACAAATGAAAACTCTCGGATAATTTTTGTCTTTATCTCTTACTGTTCTCCTAATATGACAAAACGAGACTAGATGTCCATGTTTTTTGCTAGTTGATACTTGGTGGTCTTCCATCAACTTCCTTCCATCAATTTCAAACGAAACTATATGTTGCGGGTTGCCTTCTAAACTTGCAATAAAGTCTATCATAGAAGGTCGTCTATTTAAAACGCATGTATCAGACCTTTGAAGCAGATGTAATGTTCTTATATCAGGACTGAAAAAATATGCTTTCATTGATTGGCCACATAGCCGCATAGGTCTCTGCCAGTATACCTTTTCCTATTTCTGGTGTAAAATCTACGACCCCCATGCACTTTGTAAAGAAATTCCACTAGCCCCAAGTGTGGAATCCAACTTTCTAGCTGTAGGACACTCAGAATTACCTCTTCATATTGTCTTCCAGCCCTTCTGGTTGACACATATCATATCGTTTTCTCTCATTTCATGTATGGCATTGATATGCATATGAATAATAAACAACGTATTCCCCTTTTTTATGACGGCATCGTAATTTCTTTTTTCCAGGTTGCACCTTGTTTCGAAGATTGAGGTACATCCAGACCCATATTGATATACACTTTCTATGATGTTCCTCCATTTTATTCTTTATAAGCATTCCTAAGTTTACAGTAATTGTAAGCCTCAGTGAGGATTCTGTTTCTCTATAAGCTGCATATTCAGCAGAATATTTTCCCAAAATGGCTTGGTGTTTGACTGCTGGTGTGTGAGGGGCTGGTCCATACCATCCACTTACAAAAAGATTAAAATCTGGTCTATTCGTTTTCTCTCTTATTTTGCGAAATTCCTATTCTAGCTCACAGAAGAGGCGGCTCTACACTGTGAGACATAAAGGAAGAATAAAGAGCACATAGCAAAAGTAAAAGTGTAACGTCTATGGTACAATGGAAAAAATGATTCACAAATATTAATAAAGGAGCAGAGCAAGCCCATCCACTGCCAAACATGGTCCTACGAATACATGCACCGTGCCAGAGGCATTTTGTGACGTCTGTAGTAGCCTTGTGGAAAATCCAAAATGTCTGTGGAGTTTGATCTGCTGCTCAACCCTCTCCTTGTTGCACCTGAGGCTTGGAAACTTGGTTCTCGTCCTTCTGGAAGAGGACGAGGGGATAATATGTGGCTCCTGGTCTTTTTGCCAGGATATTTTCCTGTCAATCCTTGAGAATTGGAAGGACCAATATGGATTTTAGCTTTCTTCGCGATTTGACTTTCCATTTATTTTGTAGTGTAGCATTATCTCAAGAATAAAGATTGTGTCTTTATAAAAGGAGTCATCGCATGAAATATAACTTCACGAAGATCTTGACTGGAGATGATACTAGTCAAGGTGGATGAACAGATAGCAAAATATCGATAAAGAAGCTTGCCTTCTGCTCCAACTTCTCATGGTTCAACGACAATGCCGAGACCCTTGGTTTGACTTCAATTAATTATGATACTAGTGAAAAGAATTAATAGAGCAAAAGAATAATCAGTTAACGAGCTGCATTGCATGGGAAGAATGAACCAATTTGCATAGGAAGTGGGGTGTTTTCAAAAGATGCATGAAGCTTGTGCTGACGTCGAAAAAAGGAAAAATCTCTACGCATTCCAAGATATAGTATCATTTAGGCTTCTTAGTGTCTAGAACTCTCTACTTCATCTACGCACATCCATAAAAGCGACAGCGTCCAAAAATCAATGTTGGAGGCTGTTTTTTTTTTTTACTGAAATGGTGCCTTGAATGTCAAAGGAAAACAACCGTTTGCACTCCATGGCGAATGGGCGGTGAAAGCCTGTTGAAAAAGAACATCTACAAAGTTTGGCCATCTTCTTCCTATTGTGACTGAATTAGCAAAACATATTTTACACGTCATGTATTGGCAGCAGGCCATTACATTTCATTGTACCCCTTGAATTAGATATAGTGAAAATATTTTCTTAGGAAACAACATGAGAGTCTCTTGTTAGATGCTGATTTTATTTCACACACCTCTCGTGTCTTATTGAAGTTTATGACTAATACTTTCCAACCTTATTTGAACAGTTTCTTGTTAGATTTGCCGACATTTTCATTTTTCATCTTTTTGTCTTGAGTGTTAGTTGCCGTGTCCAGGTTCAAGTTTCTGGGTTTACTTTTTTTGCTTGATTATGTTCCATGGCCGCATTGTTTTGTTTCTTATACTTGTATGTTTTTTTCCTCACCATGCATGCGGATGCTGCATGATTATTTGATTGGATGTGGTTTTTAGTCAGTTTCTAACATCATTGTGTGATTTCCTGATGGAACATCAAAATTTATTGCAGCATCGGGCGCAAGAGATCTATAAGAACCTAAAAGATCGAAAATCTATTGTCGGAAAGCCTCAGACTGCAGTTTTGGCTGCCTGCCTATTTGTTGCTTGCCGTCTAGAGCATGCCCCTCGCACTGTGAACGGTATTTTTTGAGCCCAAAAATTTGTTCATTTTATGCGCATTCTACGTGGGATCTAACATCCTCCGCACCTGTCTTTTGAAATAGAAATATTTTCTGTTGCCAATGGGGCTACAAAAAAGAAAATTGGTCAAGCAATAAACATTATTGAGGCAGAAATGGGGTCAACGCTTGAGATGGGGACTGCACGTGCAGGGGATTTCATGGTGAGTCTGTGGGGCTGCTATGTTGACGATATTAAATTATCTAATTATGATCTGAATTAAAAGATGTGGGCATTACTTTCTAATTTGGTTAATTAGAGCTCTAACCTTTGTTCCACCTTTATCCGCAGCGGCGCTTTTGCTCCCATCTCGGCATGTCAAATCAAACTGTTAAAGCTGCCCTAGAAGCAGTTCAGAATTCGGAAGAACTTGATATAAGGTAATCATCTTCATCTCATTTTTGGGCACTAAACTTAGAAAATGAAGTTGACTCTGGAAACGCACCATCCACAAAAAATGGCCTGAAAATGTGATATGTTGAAAGAGAAAAACCCTCTCTCTCTCTCTCTCTCTCTCTCTCTCTCTCTCTCTCTCTCTCTCTCTCTCTCTCTCTCTCTCTCTCTCTCTCCCTCCCTCCCTCTCTCCCCATAGCCCAGTTATGTGTTCTTCTCTCTCTTAATTTAGTAGTGTTTTCTTCCTTCTTTCGGGAGTGATTTACATGATTTCCCTATTGTGGATGATTTCTAGAGATGGATTTATCTGTTCACTTGATTCTGTGACCCGATTCATCAAACTCCTCATCCATCATAAAAATCGCGGCCATTTTATCATCTTCACTCGCCGGCTTAGCAGCTGCTGACGACCAGCTTGGTTTTGTTTCAGGCGGGCGCCTCTCTCGGTGGCCGCGGCGGTCATCTACATGATCACCCAGCTGTCGGACGAGAAGAAGCAGCTCAGAGGTTGGGGCTCTGAGCTTCTTTGACCTGATCCCCTCTCTCTCTCTCTCTCTCTCTCTCTCTCTCCTTTCTCACGCGGGGTAGTGTGGGGGGTATTCGCCGGTGCAGATATCTCCCTCGCCACCGGCGTCGCAGAGGGCACCATCAAGAAGGCGTACAAGGACCTCTACCCCCACGCCGCCAAGCTGATCCCCAGCTCCTTCGCCCCCGAGGAGGATCTCCGGAAGCTCTCCAGCCCCTGACTCTCCGGCGTCGATCGCTCCAGAAGGCTCCACCGCCGGCGAAATCCCCCCCGCGCCACTCGAGAGAGCAAGGCGGCGCCGCCGCCCCCTGTAAGTGAACCCGAACATATCTGCACCGGCGGCGGAAGAATCCTAGAGAGAGAAAGTGGCGATTTGCAGGAAGTCTGCCGGCCATGGTTCGCCGTGATCTGAGGAAGTCCCTTTTCTCAGATAGATGTTCATACTCAGGTGATTTCTCTCTCTCTCTCTCTCTCTCATACACGTCCCTGGAATTGTAACGGTCAGAGCCACGTGGGCCAGTATCTACTGTACAATTCGGACTTGTCATAGAGGAGCATTAAAAGATGGGCCGATGATCGCGTCTATCCGGGCCGAGCCTCGGGAGCCCGGCCCGGTTTTTCTCGGGTTTCAGTAGAGCAAACGAGAAAAGAGTGTGCGTCTAAAATCGGGTTCTGCCTGGCCCGGAGAGGAGCTCCGCCGACGGACGCGAGTGGGCCCCGTCCGGCCATTTACCAATGTGGGCTTTTTCTTTTAAGATGTAGAGTCGACTGGGCGAATAGCGGGCCCATTTTTGTACTATTGTGGGCCGGAACCATGCTGTTAAATGATCGGCCCATTTTCACCGCGGGAACTGACGCAGAAAAACCCTACAGAAACCCTTGCCCCTCCCAGCAGCGCATTGATTCCGCAGGTACCCTTCGTTGAAGAGATGATCAAGGGCAAGAGTAGCCAGCCGGCGATATTGGCCTTTGCGGAGCGCTGCAAAGTAAGGCTCTCATCTCTCTCTCTCTCTCTCAATCTCTTTCTCTCTCTCTGCAAAGTAAGTCTGAACGATCATCTTTTTCTGGAACTGCTTCTCAGCCGCTTTCTAGGGATGTCACATGCGATATTTATGCTTATTTTTGTGTTGATTTCTTCTGTGGCAGAATATTTTGGCCGCCAATTGGCAGGCGCAGCTGTATACCGTGAAGGCTGACGCCAAGGGAAGGTACGCAGATCCGAATTCGCTTGCGATTGAAATCGCCGATCCAGTCATTCATTATATACGTGAAAGGATTCAAGAGACTCCATCTGTGTTGACTTCCGTTGCGGGGTGTTCTTCGCGGGATGTAGTTCATTGGAATATCCGATTGCTACATACTTTGAAGGCCTATTCTCGTCGTTGAATAATGCAATAATGGCGTGGATGGATCATTCGGCAAAATTTTGTTGAATTTATGACAGCAAGGAGGACATCTACTCTTCCAAGGTCAAGTACATCTTCAGGCGCGGTAAACCCTATTTTTGGGTCCCAGAGGGAGATTTGCACAATGTGGTACGAACCCGATCGCTTGCGCTCGACTCTTAGTCCAATATCACGTTCGTTATTTCAAAGTCCGAGTTAATTCTTACGATCCGCTGGTCCACGAAAGAGGGAGACCACGATTTAATATCTTGCTCAAAGTTTTTCCTATATTAAGCTCTTTTTTTCTTTTTCGTTCATGCCGAACCCATTGAGAAAGAAGTCTCATCGATCTTCCCCTGCAGTGCAGCTTTTTTGCTTTATTTTTTGAAATATTTTCGTTGAAAGAAATCCAATATAGCTATTTGGCTGTGCCCTCATCATTTAAGTTATTTCTATTAATTTTTTTGGCAGAATACGCTTATTGATGAGCGTGGCTCTCTCTCCGTGAGCACTCCAACCCCAGGCGCCCTCGTGAGCTTGCTGAAATCTGTTAAGAAGGTTGGTATTCCGCAAGATTTCATGAAGATATTCTTGGGGCTATGTAGCCCTGAAGTTTTCCTGTTGGATCGTTCGTGTGAGCCTTTTTACTGACCGTGAATGAAATTTTCAGGTCCTCTTCTTCGATCCCCATCAGAATATTGTTTATTTTCTATGTTTAGCTCCTGTTCTCTTTAGAAAAAGAATACTCATGCATTATTGTTGCCCACATTGTTGTACCGAGATGGTTCTATTTGTCTGCGTTCAACACTAAAAATAAATTAGCATTATTTAACCCCACTTCAATTTTAGGCGATGCCATTAAATCAGAATGAATTTAGTTTGCCCTCCTGATTTTTTCTTTTTCTTTTGCTCCCATTCATCCCGCCAACGCATTGGTTTCACCCGTCGTTCGGTTTCCATGCTGCAGCTTCCAGCTCGGGTTGCGTTGACCGGTGATGTCATACCTCTCAGAGAGACCAAGGTGAATCCCCCCCTAAAGAGATGATGAATATTGACCGCACCAGCTGCAGCTTCTTCTTTTTCTGAATAAAATAAAATAAAATACAATAAAATGGTTCGTACTGATAATTATGACCATCTCAAGCCACCGATGTGGCTTGAGAAAAAGTTTTTTCAAAAACTTCACTTGGTTCATCCGATCTCCCAGGCCCAGGCAGGAGCGTACAGAGATTCTTGCAAGATTTCCCATGATGAACAGAAACATCGATCGCGGGTTTTTTTATCGATTGATTTATGTCGTTATTATTTTGCATAAATCCAGGCCGAGTCTGCCATCGAGGGTCTGAAGGAAGCAATAGCTTTGGAGAACAAAGCCCTCAATCACGCCAGTTATTCAGTCTCCGGCGTGCTGAGCTCCGCCAGCGCGAGCTGCAGGTCCAGGAGCTACAATTTTCAGGAGATCATCGACGGTGGGGATAATTTTGTGGCCTATAAGTTTAATATCAGGTAAATGAGGGCCATTGTATTCTCATTTAATCAACTGGCCCGTTTTCCCATTATTTTTGTATCGGCGGGCAGCATATAATATCATCATATTTTGATCTTTCAACACCGTTCATCCACAGAACATGCACGTTCGTCGACGCCGGGGGAGGCACCCATGAAGTGGAACTGGATGGGTTGGGATCCTCCAAGCAGGATCTTTTATGTAGGGAATACCTGCCATTTCATAAAGTCGGCATAAAAATCATCGATTCGCTCCTGCTCTGGGCATGGAATTTTTCAGTTCATTTGAGGGCGTCTTCTTTTCTTTTCTTTTCTTGATGTTTTTTTCAGTGCCGTTCTCGGAGAAGCTCATCGACGGGATTAATCAGAGCGAGGCGAGGAGGAGGGCCTTGATCTTCTTCTGCCTTGTCTACCTTAACGCCAATGCCCGGGTGAGCCTGCAGATCGACCTCATTTTCCCATGAATTTTCTGCTTGATATCCTGCGATTGAAAAATAATATATATAAAAATAAACAAGATAATGATGTGGACAGATCCAGCCTCTCGGGGAAGATCCACAGTGATGTGAGGAACTCCTTTTTCTGTACAAATAAAAGGAAAAAAGAAAAATAAAATCAAGAGATGGGCGGCATTCCTTCTGGTTCTGACTCGATTCGATCTATGCTTGTTTCGCCGCGAAGGATGCGTTCGTGCTTTCCGTGGATCGGAGAGGATTCGACGTCCTCGCGAAGGTCCCCTGCGCGGGCGCCGGAGACGGCGTGGGGGCTCACCAGTGGAGGGAGTTCCGGATCTCCTTCAAGGAGGAGGTCTCCGACGTCGAGGCGTTCTGCAACCTGCTGGTGGAGATGGAGGCGGCGACTCTCAGAGAAATCAACAGCTTCAGCGGCCTCGGATGAAGATGATCGCCCCTCCTTCCGTGGCCGCCGTCTCCGCCCACATTCTCCCGCCAAAAGCGTCTTCACCCTGTGAGTAGTGGCCTCGTTTTTTATACATCTCGAAGCTGGGAAGTGGACGTGGTGGGCCGGGCCGTAACGAAGCCCATTTTTATCTACCTTGTTTTTGGGCCCAACCCCTGGCCCGTGGGCCCATTATTGCCCTCAATGCTGTCTGGGGTCCGCAGATCACAGCGGTAGGGGGTTAGGAGGGGAATCTCATCACGTGGCGGAAGATCCTAGCCGTCCTATCGCTGGACCTTCGGTGTACCCTGTCGGCGAATGCTCCTCGCCAACTACCCTTCCATCTGACGGCGGAGAGTCGGCCACGAGTTGGGGTAATCGGCACGGGGGGCGGGTAGGAGCAGGGCATGTGATGGACGGGCCCATCGATCAGAAGGCCCAGGTGAATGGGACCAACCAGCCGGAAGGATGGTCCATCACTGCGCGGATATTGGGCCCCCACTCGCGGCGAACATCACAGCTCACAAAGATGCTGGGCCCATTACGTCACCGACCCAATAAGTCCGGCGATAAGATTCCCCGCGGCTAGAATGGGGCCCGGTAGGCGACTGCGGATGGGGCCCACAGACGGAACACGTGGCTGAAATTCACAGGGGGGGGAGACCAAATCCATTTCTATTTGTGGAAATTTTCTTGATTTTTATAGTCTAGGAGATTTCCATATTTGGACTAAGAAAAAAAACCAAAATGAAGAAATGCCACATGGCATGATATCGTCATCCACATATTGTTGTAGGCCACTTGTCGGCCATGTGGCACTCAGCTCGCCCCTGCTGGCGGCTGGCTCTCTCCAGATGACACCTCACCTACATTCTGTTCACGCGACTGGATGGGTGGGCCCGGCTGGGGCAGGACCGCTTTCAAATCGTTTCTCATGAACAGGGATCGATTGAGCAGCAAGTTGATTCTCTCTCTCTCTCTCTCTCTCTCTCGCTCGCTCGCAGCCCTTCGGGGCAGCTGCACCAGCTAGGCTGGGGATATGGGGACACGAGGGAGGCCGACTGAGCTCGTCCAAGGCAATGTGACAAGTCAATAACTTGCCTCTTGTTAATCATCCTCAAGATCATGAGAGAGAGAGAGAGAGAGACATTCGACGGCGACCAGTCTCCGGCGCTGCACTTTTTCCGGCTAACAAAATTAAACCCATTGGCTCTGGTAGTGTAAGTGTCCCTTCAAAACGGCCTCCAATTAGGGTTTCATGGCCTCTGCAGAGCGCTCCTCCTTTTTTGTCGTCTCAGCCTTTCATGCATGACAGCAACCAATTCCCGACATACTAATCAATATAAAGAAGCTTCAGGGAGAAGAAACTCTGCAGGCATATAGCTGACAAATGACCAGATAGTCTCTCTCTCTCTCTCTCTCTCTCTCTCTCCCCTCCTTCCATCTCATTTCCTTTCCCCTTCTTCCTCTCTCTTAACCCAGCAACATCTCTCTTCGATGTGATTTCTCACCCTCCCGCACGGACCATCTCAACCAGACGAGAGGAAGATCACCAAGCATGGTTTTCTCTTCGGCTCCCGTCTATCTCGATCCGCCAAGTTGGATGCAGGTGATTCTCTCCACCTGTCTGCAATCTCCATTTTCTTCTAGGTTTTCTGTCACTGGATTTCGGTTCTTCATGGCAACAGCACGATAACACAGATGGATACATTCATACAGAGAGAGAGAGAGACAGAGAGAGAGATTTGATTTGTTTGACCCCTTTGTCTTGGAAAACGGCAGCCGACATATCAACATGAAATTGGAGGAGGGGACTCGGGGCAGCTTCCACTGGCGGCGCCTCCACGGCCAGAGATAAATCCGGCCCGGTTAGGATCGACGGCCGAGAGAGCTCGCCTGGCGAAGGCGGCTCCGCCGGAGGGCGCCCTCAAGTGCCCCCGCTGCGAGTCCACCAACACCAAGTTCTGCTACTTCAACAACTACTCCCTCTCTCAGCCTCGCCACTTCTGCAAGACCTGCCGCCGTTACTGGACACGTGGAGGAGCCCTGCGCAACGTCCCCGTCGGCGGCGGATGCCGCCGCAACAAGCGGAGTAAGAGTGGCAGCGGCGGCTCCAGGTCAGCCGCCGCCGACCGCCACGGTGGCTCCTCCACCTCTGCAGTGACCCCGCCGTGCGGAGGTGGTGCAGCCCACTGCGGCGTCCTGCCGCCGTCGCAATTTCCCTTCATGGACTACCTCGCGGCCGCCAACCTGCGGCTGAATCTGCCCGGTGGTCAACCGGTTGACGCTCTCAATTGCCAGTTGAGCGGCGGCTTGGAGGAGTGGCGGATCCAGCAGGTCCAGGAATTCCCGCATCTGACGACAATGGAGCAGGCTACGGTGCCACCATCCATGGGGCTGTTCCAGTTCCAAGAAGAACCGCCGGTCAGTCAGCTGTCTATGATGAAGATGGAAGAAAACCCACAGCGCTTGACCTTGCCCGAGCAGTATCTAGGCGTAGCCGGGAATTACCATTACTGGGGTGGCGGCGCCTGCGTAGGGGTCCCCGGAGGGAGCGCCAGCGGCGGAGGATGGGCGGCGGACCTCCCCGGCTTCAACCCGTCTTCCACCAGTAATCTCCTATAATCGACCTTGGAAGCCCGATTTTTGCCACAGCTTCGAAGAAGACGCGAGTTGACGACTGCGAGGGGCGTAGATCGCTCATCAAACTTTGACCTTGACTTCCAGTTTGGAAGGGTCAACCCGTCGAGTCTGTTCTGGAGATGTAGGTAGGCTTCTTGTTCCATTGAAGGTTGTCCATGACGTCATTGGAGTTTATGCCCAGTTGTGGAAAGCAGTGACAGGAATTTTTATATTGCCATTTTTATCTAGGGAGGCCTCATTCTATCCACGCGTAATGCCATATTTCTACATTAGGTCGCCATGAGATCCTCTCAGTTCCCGGATATCGTCTGGAGGAACAGATGGTTACTTCTGCCATTGGTGATGCAGAGGAACTGGAGGTTTACCTTACAATCCGTAGAGAATCTCTCCCTCTCTCTCTCTCTCTCTCTCTCTAAATATATATATATATATATCTGTCTATCTCTCTCTCTCCCCCCTCCCTCCCTATCTAAAGGTTTCCCTCTCTAGCTCTGGCCGGCACCTCCCTCGCTCTCTCTTTCTGTGCCGATTCAGTCCTGAGACCGTGGCTGATAAAGGAAAAGAATTCCTTCGTCTTTACTAGCTTGCAGGTCTTTTCTTCCAATCAAATGGCGAGATCTAATCCGCCTGTGTCAGTATCTTACACCTGTAATTCTGTGCATTAGAGAGGGAAGGAGGGAGGGAGGGAGGGAGAGAGAGAGAGAGAGGGTAGGAGAGAGAGGAAACTAATAGGTTTAACCCCCTTTCATCATCCATTTTGCAACTGTTTCTGTGCCTGGATAAGCCTGCTAGGAAGAAGGGGGAGAGCGTTTGACAGAGATAAATTGAGAAAAAGAGAGATGGAGATCAACGAATGGGTTAACTACCTTTCACAGGCTATTGCGCATGCGTTTATGCATGAAACCGTCTGCTGCGATCGAGAGAGAGAGAGAGAGAGCCCATGAAACCAAGGTTCTCAGATCGGAGGTCACGAGATGTTCATCTCCGACGCGAGATACTTTTATGGCGAGTTATTGACACCGGGAAACATCGTTGTCCTTCATTCAACGTAAATACTACTGGATAAATTTGTTTCTCCATGAATGAGAGAGAGGACATTGGTAGAGAGATGGATGGCGAGACGGATAGATTCATAGAGAGATAGGGGAAGAAATGAATTGAGGTGAGCGGACAGAGATAGGGAAAGAAAGATTGAGTAATAGAGTTGGGGATACCTACAGCGAGAGAGAGAAAGAGAGAGAGGTAGTGCGTGGTGTGATCGAATGCCTCGAATAAGAGAATGATCTCCGACATGAATCTGCCAAAAAACACAAGGGAAAAAGGGAAATTCAACGTCAAAAGACACCGAATCTCCCCAAAATCAGTGAAGCCAAAGCAATCTTGCAAATGAATCTCTGCAGTAGTGTCCTTCACTGAAACGCAGAGATGGAAAGGGAGAGGGAGAGGGAGAGGGAGAGAGAGAGAGAGAGAGGGAGAGGGGATAGAGAAACCATAGTTTTCCAGAGACGGCCACACATGTCTAAAGGAGTCTGTGTTATCTTCCCCGCTTTCGCGAGGATCAAGGTGTTCGTCTCCCCGGAAGGAAAGTAAAGCAAACCCATGCAGAAAGAAAAAGAAAAACCACCCCTGAGACGGCCCAATGACAGTAGAACTGGAAACCAAGATAGATAGATAGATAGATAGATAGAGAGAGAGAGAGATATATATATATATATGATGAGAGAGAGAGAGATATATATATATATATATATATATATATATAGAGAGAGAGAGAGAGAGAGAGAGAGAGTACAGACGGATCGAAAGTAGAGTTTTGGAGGGCTCGACGGGCCGTGATCTGGAGTTAACAGAGTAGAATCATGGCTGAGTGAGTGCGAGCTTCTCGGTCGACGGGGGAGGAAGGGGCGGTGGGCGCACAGGGGAGGCAGCTTTATCTTTTTCTGTAGCGGGCGGTCGGTCCTCGGCTTGGCCTCGCTCGTCTCTCCCTACTTGCGAAGCAGGAAAGAGATAAAGGCAGCAGACAGCTCCCTAGATTCCCTTCCTCTCTCACATGTTCTCAATTATATCCACAATACTCCTCTCTCTCTCTCTCTCTCTCTCTCTCTCTCTCTCTCTCTCTCTCTCTCTCTCTCTCTCTCTCTCTCTCTCTCTCTCTCTCTCTCTCTCTCTCTCTCTCTCTCTCTCTCTCTCTCTCTCTCTCTATATCTATCTATCTATCTATCTATCTATCTATCTATCTATCTATCTATCTCTCTCTCTCTCTCTCTCTCTCCCTCCCTCCATCCCTCTCTCTCTCTCCCTCTCTCACTCACTCACTCACGCGGACACATGCTCATATTCTTCTCCCTCCTCACTCACTCTCTCACACACATGGACATGCTCTTCTCTCTCTCTCTCTCTCTCTCAGACAACCTTCCTCATCTCCCTTCAGCAACCTATCGCATAAACACAGCATTTGCCCTTCTCTGCTGCGTGTCTCTCACTCCCACTCAAAGAAACCCAGTATTCGTCATCTCTCTCTTTCTCTCTCAAACACACACACACAGTCTCTATCGTTTCTCTCTGTCTGTTTCTCTACCCATCTCACTCAATATTTCCTAGTCCCTGTTGTTCTTCTGTCTCTCCCTCTCCCTCTCTCTCTCAGACTTATCATTCTCGGTTTCTCTCTCTCTCTCTCTCTCTCTCTCTCTCTCTCTCTCTCTCTCTCTCTCTCTCTCTAGCACACGCACACGCACACGGATGATCAATCAGTCTCCGTCCGTCGAGCACCATGTCCATAATTAGAGAGAGAGAGAGAGAGAGAGAGAGAGAGAGAGAGTAGAGCCGGTTGATCAGTCCCCTTCGAAGCCGGGGATTGTTTACCAGATCTCTGACATTGTTGTCATTGACATGATGGCTTTACATCACTTCGTGAGTCAACTGATAATCAGACGTTTAACCGGATTAATCCAATCCATTAGGTGGCTACGTCTCTACGTCGCTATCTAATAATAGTTAAACAAATACATTTTCCAGCGCAAAATATTTTTGCTCGCAAGCATAATTGATCATATAATTCACCACATTATTTTATATAGGTGATTTCATACTTCATATATATATTTAATTTACTTTTTATTCAGTTAGGAATATGTCACATGTTATCCTCTAATGCATGTAGGGATCGACAGCCATAATTGTTGACCAATTGACCAAATTGAAACTGAGACCAACAGTCAAACAAAATGCTCATGACCATCATTTTGATTTGGTCATGATTTTCATGGTGAAAAAACCGATGATCAAATGATCTAATGATCCAACAATCGAGAGAAAGAGAGATTTAGGGATTCTCTCTCTTCATTGACTTAGATTTTTGCATGCTCATCCTTTGCCATTGTACCAATGTAGGCTATTCTGTGACCACATACTCCCCTTCTGATGCCACAAGCTCCTCTACTATCACAAGTTTATCATCTATTGCTGCATAATCCTCTGCCAGTACAAGCTCATCTTCTACTGCAAGCTCTTCTAATGCTCCTCTGCTAAAGGGCTAAAATAGATGAATATTTAGTCGAACCATATATTGATGGCTACAATATTAACTCGCTAAAAGGATGACGAAAGATTAGATGCCACATGTTTACATATTGCAGTGTTTGCAAAAGGGTTCCTTTTAATATGCACAGTGAGTGATTTATCAGATTGTCTTTTCTCAACATGACAATATATTGTAATCTTCAAAAATAGAAGGTTACCCCTAAAATGATATCAATCCTCATGACCTTGAAATGTTGGGCTCTAGGAGATGATATGAATCCTGAAGTCAAAGAACATTATAAATAATTTACATTTTTAAAATTTTAGATTTAGTTTGCATTATTTTATATTTTAAATATAAGATAATTATATATATTGAATCAAATATTTTAATTCACTATAATTTATTTGAAGTTACAATCAACTTTATATATTTAAAAAGTCACCTATTTTAAAGATAGAAAGGGAGAAATATACATTTTAGATTTAGATAGGTCATATGTTATGTAAAAGTTTTCATACTCTTTTGAAGTAAAGTCTAAGTTTAAGTGAGCCAAAAAATATAAACGTGTACATGACGATTGATCCCTAATTACACGTCATTGCTTAGAGAGAGAAAGAGAGAGGGAGGAAATGGACAACTTGGCTGCCCATGTAAGCACTAGGGAGACCACCATGGCCCAAAGTACCAAACGTATTTGGTTGCTACTTTTACCGCATACTTCAACGACGCACCATTCCCGAGTAAATCGATCCGCATCAGGGCCCCAGCCAACGGGCCCTCCACAACGCAACGAGGCCCACTTCTCATAATGGCCCTCGACCCAATGACATCTAGCTGGGGCCCACCAACCACAACTGGGCCAGGCGATCGATCACCGACTCGTTCCGGCCCAATCGACCCCAGGGCGCCAAGACGGCCCACCCAAATACAAAATACGGCCCACAAAGAGGGCATCGGATCGATCAGGCGCGCAATCCGGTTCTCTCCCACCGCTGCAGCGCCCAAAAGAATCAAAAACGAAGATGCGGATCAGGATCCTGCTTACAGAAGAAGAGAGCGCCACTCAGTTTCTCCCCAGCGAAGAGCTCTTCATCTACCATCCAAAACTTTACTTAATGAGGAAAATACCCCCCCCCCGCGGTCACATCTTGATGCTGAAGTAGTCCGGGTCGAAGTGGTGCAGCCTAACGTAGCCGTCCTCGCCGCCGCTGGAGAAGCTGCAGAGATGATAGAGAGAGAGAGAGAGAGAAAGAACTTGCATTACATTGGCGAATTAGAGCAGATAAACTCGGTTTTTCTCATCCTATGGATGATGGTGAGGTCACTGATGTTCAGTGGAAGGAAAGATGGCGGCGACGGATGGCCCCACATGATCATGTGAATGATGGTAAGCGCATGCATGCATGCATGCAGCATGTTTGAATATTATGTTGACACATAAAGATGCCACAAGCTCTCTATGTTCTCTGTTCATACGCTGCCACTATCAGGCCAGTAAAATAAATCCAACCATTCAACCGCAGCAAGCTCCTATGATAGCACTGATGATGGTTATGATGTTGATAATGGTCGCTTAATAGCAAAGATTGCATGAAGCCTGTGCTCAAGAGGCCTTGGATTAATACGGCCGGGGGGGGGGGCTTTATGACCCATAAAAAGTTTTTATTTATGGTAATTGGCATATGATATTGAGAAGGAAAGAATGGAGACATAGAATGGCGGCACAGAGAGAGACAAGAGCAGAAATAACCTTCTGCCGTCGGGATTGAAGGCCAGCGCATTTATGGGTCCAAAGTGCCCTTTCACGCCACCGATTTCCTCTTGAAGAATCTGCACCAACGGGTATAAACAAAATAACAAAATGAAATCGGATCGAGTTTCGATTATTTATGAAGGTTAAAAAAATGAAGGGTGAAAAAAAAAAGGGGTCAGGGTGGCCTCGAATTCTGTGATGGAAACACCGTTGACCTACCTTGTGAAAGAATTTGGCCTCGAACTTCCCAGCACGATGGCTAGTCATTGTGACATGGGTAGCCTCCTGACCACCTCCAATCACCACCTAAAGAAACGACACCGTTAAAACAATAAGAATGGGGGGGAGACAAGAAAATGAATAGTTATTGGAGCTTCTAGGTTGACATTTTGGGGTTCAATTACTTTGCAGCCATGTTCAATTACAGTAGCTATAGAGAGTGGATAAGCGTCGGCGTTCACAAATCAGGATGATGAGAATACGACGAAAACCCGCACTGTGAGACCAGTTATCAGATAGAAAATTAGGTAATGAAAGTTAAAGCAGCACGGAGTTCTCGTTCATTTAGAGCAAGATTATAATAGGTTATTTCTTAAGCTCTATCATACTATTTTATGATGTAAGAACAAACGAAAAACAGCCTGTAATGTCGGGCGGCGCGAAACAACGATCTTCACAAAAAGGATACTCTACAGCTTCAGAAATACCTAAAACCAGGGAGGAGGAGAATCTGGCTCTATGAAAGAAGAGGGTCACAAAGCAATGGAGGCATTTTAAGAATATTATCTATATATATATATATATTGGGCTCGTATGATTTTGCTTGGATTTTCTTCTCAAAATTTTGTTCAGTTCCCACATTATGCCCATGTAAAATAGCGAACAATAGTTTCAAGTCTTGAGATAGCGAACAATAGTTTAGTTGAAAATTAAAAACAAGTAGAAGCTGAGACAAGGGTCAAGAACAATACAATAACAGAAAACTGTCACATACATGATCAAGAAGAGGGGAAATGGCACAAGCATTGACAGGTCGTTCTGTCACATATGTTTTGAGAAGAGTCAGTGTCCTGATGTCCCATAGCTGAAAAATATCACCGGTGCATGTAAACGTCAGAAATTCAGAAATGACAGCTGAATGATAAGAAGATTTTGGATTATGAAAGTGACAAGAGAAAAAAGGTTCAATATGCAATACCCTTGCAGTTTTATCGGAGGAGCCTGTAATAAAATGAGATCCATCAGCCGATTTTGACAAAGAAGTAATCGGCTTCGAATGTCCAATTTCTTTCTCAGATTCCTTAAGTAGCTTCCCTGTCTGCACGTTTTAGAAGACAAATCTTACACGAGATATCATCGTATTCACATTGAACTGAAGTAAAAATAACCTCTGGAGCATACTCCGCTTTTTACTAATAGGCTAAATAAAACCTATTCAGAGAAGTCCATAGAATATCTAAAAAAGTACACGTGAAATTACAGTCAAAGTGATAGTAGTGCAGCACGTTCAAGGCCTTAAACGCTGTTACCTGCCCCAGTTCTTACTTCCCTCAACAAAATAGAGCATCGTTCTTCAAAACTCAAAATTGTTCACGATAATAGAGAAACCAAAATAATTGTCTATTCGCGTTTTTTCTTTTCGATGGAGGAGACCCAATTTTCGAGCGGGATGAAGCACAAGGGAATGAGAAACTAGCTTAACGACGACTATGGCAAAACATAATCTGCACATCTGATATTAAATTACTCTTGATGGGTAATCCTCTTCACATCTTTCAGTGTCATATGGTCCATTGGCATGTGCATTAGAATACAAGTCAACTCCAAAAAACAATACAAAACTGAACCGAGGGACAGATACGCTGAAGTTCCAGTGCAATTAATGCCATTGTAAAAAAACCTTTGCCTAGACATTGTTGATTCATAAACATTCAGTGGTTCTTTCCTGACAACAGATATTAAACATTTCATTTGTATCAAACAGCCACTTTTATATTGAAAAAAGCAACCTCATCCCACCAAATGGAAAGGGAAAACAATGATACCCCAATATAATAAAATTTCTAACATTAATAAGTTAACAAACTATTAAAATGAATATCGCTTTATGAATGTCATCATGCTTCAACCTACCTCAGAATCCCATATCCGAATTACAGCATCTTCACCCGCACTTATTATTGTCCGGTTCAAGGGTCCCCAGACAGCCCTATTGATTCTTCCTTGAGGTCCTCTTATCGTAAGCACCGATTCTGACGTTTCTGAATAAGTATGAAACAGAAGTTGAGCAATAAAATTTCGCACACATTAATGCTACGCAACACATTAATGGAAAAGCCTTTGAATGCATCATTATAGATAATGGTGTAAGTTGAAGAAAGAAGAAACTGTAGTCATCTCATCAGATACAATAGCAAGACAAAAAATAACACCAGTTTTGGAGAAAGCTCGCACTGCTCATGATGTAAGAAACCAAAGGTGATGAAGTTTTACTCCCATAGATCTACAAGCTGATTGATATCAGTTGTTCCATTGAAAACGTGAACGTCTTGAACGTTGAATTCCTTTCTGGCCTTGGAAGTAGGACCATAGGAGTCGTTCCAAACGTCAAATAAAATTTTTCGTGAAGCAAATCTTTCCGATGCAATGAGTGTTTAGACTTCAAATAAAATCCCCGAGATATCAAATGGCTTACAGAAAAGTAGTAAATTACGCATAAGGAATTATTGGATGGTTGCATGGGATCCATACGTTCACTGATGTCTTTGGCGATCGTTTTCACTTGAATTGAAGACGAATGCTCCATGAAAGGATCTGTTGTTATTACGGCAAACTTATCACCCACGGAAAAATCAACAGCTCTGACTGGAGAATCGAAGTTGAACGAGTACAACTGAGTTCCAGTTTGAACATCCCAAAGTTTCGCCGTCTGGTCGGCACATCCAGTGATTAGAAGTGTAGAATCACCTGAGAGCCAAAGAAGACAAAAACGGGAAGAGGTGAATAACAAAGAAAAAAATAAAAAATCGCAGGATATTTTATCGAGAAACATTATATTTGAGAGATGAATTCCCAGTTGAGTAAGTAGCTGTTAACAGGAAACAATTGGAGTCAAATCCCGACGTCTTATAAACCATACGAATATTTGTTCTTTTTTAACAGCGGATACATCCCGACGAGTAAATTCTTCAAAACGAATTAGGACACATAGCGAGACACATTTCTTTCCGATAACGAGGACGATCGGGCGGTCGACAGAAGTAAGGAAACGAGAGAGCTCACGAGAGATGTCGCAGCACCAGACCGCGCCGTTGTGGCCCTTGTAGGTGCCGAGACGCTCGCCGTTGTCGGCGAACCAGACGGTGGGCGTGCTGTCCTTGGCGCAGGAGAAGAGCAAGTCCCCCTCCCTGCTGTACTTGAGGAAGGTAAGGGGCCTCTCGTGCCCCTTCATCAATATCGGCCTCATTTCTCCCTTCGCTGGCCGCTGCTCCGCCCTCCCTGCAGATCGATCGGGGACCAGAAGAAGACCGCACGCACCTCTTCCTCGAGAAACCCTAGCGCAGAACTGGCGGTGGCGGTGGCGGAGAAATACATACCCCTTCTCTGGAGCCTTCCCAAGCCAGAACCGAAAATGGGCCGGTCCAATAGAGGATCGTTAATGGGCCGTGATCCCATTTAGCTCCGGTTTATTCCAGATTGGCCTTCGAGGCCGGGTACTCCTCGCTGATCATTCCGCCGCCGGTGCCCCCCCTCTCGCCGCCTTCTCCCCGTCCGCCGGCCGAAGCGCCGCCGCCGTCTACTCTCCCCCCTCCGCTCGCCTCCGTCGCCGCTGCCGCCGCCTTCGCCCGCGCGGAAGTCAACGAGGTAGCGCTCTCGCAGCCCCTTCCTGGTTTCGACGTTGTGACCTAGGGTTTCGATCCTCCGCTGTAATCGCCGGGGAGGAGAGGGCCTGGGGAATTGGTGGATAGAGAGACGGAGGGAGGGTGGTGATGGGGAAGAACGACTTCTTGACGCCGAAGGCGATCGCGAACCGGATCAAGGCGAAGGGGTTGCAGAAGCTGCGATGGTACTGCCAGATGTGCCAGAAGCAGTGCCGGGACGAGAATGGCTTCAAGTGCCACTGCATGAGCGAGAGCCACCAGCGCCAGATGCAGGTCTTCGGCCAGAATCCCACCCGAATCGTCGACGGCTACTCGGAGGAGTTCGAGACTTCTTTCCTCGACCACGTCCGCCGCGCCCACCGCTTCTCCCGCGTCGCCGCCACCGTCGTCTACAACGAGTACATCGCCGACCGCCACCACGTCCACATGAACTCCACCCGATGGGCCACCCTCACCGAGTTCGTCAAGCACCTCGGCCGCACCGGCAAGTGCAAGGTTGAGGAGACTCCCAAGGGCTGGTTCATGACCTACATAGACCGGGACTCCGAGACCATCTTCAAGGATCGGCTCAAGAACAAGCGTCTCACGGCTGATCTTGTGGAGGAAGAGAAACAGGAACGCCTCATCGCGCGCCAGATTGAGAGGGCCATGTCCGCCCAGCAGCAGTCCTCCGGACCGCTCGCATCTCCCGCGCCGGCCTCAGATTCGCCAGCTTCTCAGTCGCAGGATAAGCCAGAAGGTTCCTCGACCTCTGCGACGGCTGCCGGGAAGATTGCATTTTCTCTCGCTGGGACGTCAACGAAGCCGGCGACTGGCAGCGGTGTGCCTGCAACCCCGGTTCTGGCTGATGACTCCAAGCTGGATGAATTGGACGGGGAGAAAGCCAGCAAGAGAGCAAAGACGAGCGGTGGAAACAGCAACGGGGGATTGTCTGCACTGGACGAGTTGATGAAGGAGGAAGAGAAGGCCAAGGAAAGGAGCAACAGGAAGGACTACTGGCTCTGTGAGGGCATCGTGGTGAAGGTGATGAGCAAAGCGCTTGCGGACAAGGGGTACTACAAGCAGAAGGGCGTGGTGGTCAAAGTGATAGATAAATATGTGGGGGAGATTGAGATGCTGGAGAAGAAGCACGTCTTGAGAATTGATCAGGAAGAGCTGGAAACAGTGATACCGCAGATAGGAGGGCTGGTCAGGATCGTCAATGGGGCCTACAGAGGATCTACTGCGAGGTTGCTGGCAGTGAATACAGATAAATTTTCTGCAAAAGTCCAGATTGAGAAAGGGATCTATGATGGCAGGGTCCTGTCTGCTGTTGATTATGAAGACATTTGCAAAAATTTTCAGTGAAAGTGTATCTTGTGGCAATATTCATTCCAATAAACGTTCTCTGAGCACCTTCATCATCTGTCCACTGCGTATGGGTGTTCATTGTCTCTTTGATCGGTATTGTCTCCATTAAGTCCTTGCATGCATGTTGTTCTGGCCAGAAATGCCATTCCCAGCTTGCATTCCTTTTTTTTTTTTGATCATGCCGATTTTTCCTAGACCCATCAGAATATTGAATAGTTTTGATGTACACAATCGATTAATGTATCCATTATGTAACCACTCTAGTCGTGCTGATGGCTGTGTTTCTCCTGGCTTGATGCATGTTGTTCCGGCGAAAAATGTCATTCCCAGCTTGCGTTTTTTTTTTCCCTTTGATAATCATGCTGATTTTTCCTCGACCCACCAAAATATGTAATAGTTTTGATGTATACAATCGAATAATGTATCCATTCCCAGCTTGCATTTATTTTTTTTCCTTTGTTAATCATGCTGATTTTTCCTGGACCAATCAAAATATTATATAATTTTGCTTTATATAATCGAATAGTGTATCCATTATGTACGCACTCTAGTCGTGCTGATGGCCGTGTGGTAGAATCAGGCTGAGGTAGCCCTGCAACCTTTCTCTGGTAGGGTTTTAGACGGAGCTCAAATCCTGGACTCTGAATCAGTGCCTTTCCTCGTACTCGTGGCACCCAAGTGCTCTAAGTCAACCTTGCTGGCACGTCAGCTTCATCTTCTTCACCACGAGATGTGGACCATGCGCTGACTGGAGGGGAGAGCAGACTTGGATCGGCACAACCCTCTTTCTTGCTGCGCCATGGGTAGATGCTTGTTCACTCTGTTCCTGAAAACCCTAGTTTTGAAGGAGGAAGATGATGATGATGATGAACGAGGGACAGCGGGTTGCTTCAGAGAGGAGGAAGAGACCGGCATCGAGAATCTGGGGGGGTCTGCTTTCATTGGAATTGACAATGCCAGGGATATCTTTTATTATCTGTGACAGGGCCCCTGTGCGTGTTTTTTTTTCTTCCTGCGTTGCCGGCGGCGGTGCGGTCTTTCCTCTATCTCCGGCAGTCTCCGCAGAGGACAACTCCCATGCACGAGAGCCGACGTCTTTTCCCAGGTGGCGCCGCCTCGCCGCCGTTCGAGAAGAGGGAGGGCCCCGGGTCCGGCTGGCTCCGCCGGTAGCCGCTGCCGGCCCGTCTCTCCGCTTGCAGGAAGTGGCCGAGGGACGGCGTTCTGCCACCGCCTCCGCAGGGCTCTCCGTCGTCTCCGGCGGCGGCGGCGGCGGCCCTGGTGCACGGACTGAGGAGGAGCCAGGTACTTGGCCTGCGACGCCCCCCCGCGGGGAGCTGCTCCCCTCTGCTGCCCCGGAAGGACCCGCGAGAGAGCTCCATGAGTCTGCCGAGGGTGGTGGCGCCGCCGTCGCGGAAGGAACCTGAGAACTGCAGAGTCACACGGCGGCGTTAGCATCGGCGGCGGCGGCCAACCTATGAGATCCTCCGTTTCCTACCGGCTCGGTGTCGGAGTCGGAGGAAGAAGAAGAAGAAGAGCCGGCGGAGGAGGTCGGAGAGGCAGAGAGGAGGGTGCTGAAGGACATGGAGCCGGAGAAGTCTCCGCTCCTCCGCAGGCCGATCCTCACGCTGAGCCGCCGCAGGCCGAGCGGCCACCCCCCTTCCTGCACCCGGGAGAAGCCGTCAGAGGAGAAGCTCGGCGAAGAAGAAGAAGAAGACAGGGGGGGAAGCGAAAGAGACGAGCGCAGCACCCGCAGAGCCATCCCTTCCGAAGAACAGGGAAGACCAGCAAGAGTGCAGTCAATGCGGCAAGTATGAGATAGACAAAGAGAGAGAACGAGCCCGTAGAGTGCGTCACAAGGAAGGCTAGAACAGTCCTACAAGTAGGATGGCTGTAGAGAGAGAGAGAGAGAGAGAGAGAGAGGAGGGAGCGGGGAGCTTACGTGCACGCGGGACATGAAGACTGGGTCTGACAGAGTGTGGCAAAAGTCTGAACGAAACCCGGAGGGGGAAGACGGCAATGGGAAAAACCCAGAGACTGGAGGAAGCTGAATTGTTTAACCGGCGCCCAAGAAAGGCCGCCAGCCCCTGCGCCCCTCTCTTTCTCTCTCTCTCTCTCTCTCTCTCTCTCTCTCTCCCTCTCTCTCTACTCGGCGCCCGCCTGAGGAACCCAGACAACCTCGATTCCTCGGCCCTTCATCACGAAGACCCCGCCGGCTCTCTCTCTCTCTCTCTCTCTCTCTCTCTCTCAGAGAAAGAGGAAAGAGGAGGAAAGTAGAGGAGGGGTAGCAGGGGAAGCTTTAGCTTTCGCCATGGGACTTGCAGAGCCACTCCCGGGACCCCCCCCCGTGGAGCATGGAGCAGGGCCCATCGGCACCCGGTCTCAGATCCAATGCGCCCCCATGACTAATAATACCTCGGATTTCCCAGACGTCTGCTCCCCCATCCCTCTGCGGGCCCCACTGGGGCTGCAGAGCGATCCTTTTTCCTGTTCAAAAATATAATTTAATTTCGCATAAATGGTTTTCTAATATTTGAGTAGAGAGATCTGGGCTCTGGAGGGGGCTCTCCGTGCATTTATGAAATAGAAAATGATATAAATTAGGAGGCACGTGCGCTCTCTTCTCATGTAGAGCTGATAGCGGCGTGCCACGCATGTGGGCCGGGGGAAAAAGCCCAACACAAGGGGGAGTTTTGGGCTTTTTCGGGCCCACCTATGGGGCCTCCTAGCCCATCTTAGTAGATCAGCGATTTGTCGGCCCAAAATCAAGGGCCTTTCCAGGTCAGCCACCCTTTTCGGCCCACTTATATCTCCATTTTGTTCGCATACTTTTTTTGCTAACAAAAGTATTGTGAGCTTCATACTGCCCCTTTCCAAATGTATCGACTCAGGCGGCGTTTTGCCGCCGTCGAGGGGAGGAGAAGCCCAGAACTAGGAGATCGGGCCCGAGCCCAGGCCCGTACCTGTAAGTTTTGGGCCCATGTTCAGCCCGGTTGTCCCTGAACCTGGACGGGTGATCTTCACCGCCCATCCGGTGGGGCCGCGGGATCAGGATCCCATCAGAGAGTAGGAAAGTGGTCCGCCGACAGAGCTCGGCTATGCGTTCGGATTGCGGTATAACCGTGGAATCCCGGGGATTCCGAGATGGCCCCGAATTAGGATCCGATACCCGATAGGGGATTTGGGCGGCTTTTTCCGACAGCGTGTCCCTTCCCTTTAACAGCGACAGGGCTGCTCACGTGTCGGCACCAAGAAGCCCCTCTGCCCACTTGCAGAAGCTTCCCACCAGAGAGAAGAGAGAGAGAGAGAGAGAGAGAGAGAGAGAGAGAGAGATGGAGGAAGAACCCATCCATGCAGGAAGCTTGCCCGCCACGAGGGCCTGCGCCTGATGGAATCTGCTCGCATGAAACCATGCAGAAAGAGGAGAAGGACGGCGAGAAAACAGAAGACTTGTTCTTTCTTCTTCTTCTTGTTCTCCGTCGCAGGCGAATCCGAGGAGGAGGAAGAATGGGGGCATCTGGTTCTGTCTCCTGGCGGGAGTTATTCTCCCGGCATCGCCATGGAAAGGAAGAAAAGCCAAGGAGGAAGGAAGGCCGGTGGAACGGCGAAAGGGAGAAGCCGTCCGTTCCATTCCTCCGATGGAGCCCTCGTATTCGTTGCAGAGAATCCCCGCCGGAAGCTTTTCCATGATGGGCAGTGCTTGTTCTTACTCCACGCCCGAAATGCGGTGGGGATTCTCTGTGACGATTCACGCAGGCCCAGCGGATCGCAGACTTCGGTCCTCTGATCGCTTCCGAGGAACTCGCGTCACTTGATGCAGAGATCGGAGGAAGGAAAGGGAAGAGAAATCAGATGAGCATCAGGCGATTTGATCGTTGACAACTGGGAAGAGAAGCAGCTCGACTTCGTCGGGGACGTGAAGGCGCCGCCGGACGATCCGGTGGAGCTCCTGATCGCCAACCTTAAGCTTCTGCCACCGCCGCCGCGCCCGTAACTTCCTCTTCCTCGGCGCCGGCGGGCACGGTGGGTCAGAGGGGATACTGTGCTGCGGAGACGTCGGCGTCAGGTAGCCGTCGTCGTCGTCATCGGCGCCGCCGCCGCCGTCAAGGCCCTGGGGAGCACCATCATCGTCGAGATATCGTCGTCTTCCTCCTCCCGGCACTTCACGCGACTCCTCGGCTGGAGGAGCTCCGTTCTCCCCTCCTCCTCCTCCTCCGTCACCTTCTTCTACCCGCCGTCTCTTCCTGGCCTCCTCCTCCCTCATCTCCTCCTCTTCTCCACGTTTCTCCTCTCCCTGAGAGAGCGATGGATCACGCTCTAAGGCCTCCCCAGGCATGCAGGGACTTGAATTCGACATTGCCCGACGAGGAGAGAGAGAGAGAGAGAGAGAGAGAGGAGAGAGAAGCGATGGGGGGAGGCTCAGGCAACGACTCCCGTTTTATTTATGACGGCGGAGGCGATCACGTGAGGGCGGGAGGAAGACGACAAGGGACGTGGTGACGTGGCGGAGGGGACTATTAAGAGTGGGGTAGGAATAACATTGTTCATGAGGGAGGACGTCATTTATGTGGTGATCACGTACGGCGGCGAGTCGCATACGATCCGGTGACTCAGCTCTCCTCACCGGCCTTAGAATCGTTCCGACACCGAGTCAAGCCCAGTCCTTCTCCATCGCCATCCCCGTCGTCCTCTTCCCCTTCTTCTTCTTCTTCTTCAAGTACTTCGTTGGCCCTTCTCACCCTTTCGCAGCTCCCTGTCCGTATCTCCTCTCTCAACACGTCCCACTCTCTTCGGAAGCTTCACACCTCTCCCTCTCTCTCTCTCTCTCTCTCTCTCTCTCTCTCTCTCTCCCCCTCTCCTCTCCTCTCTCTCTCTCTCTTCCTGACGGGGTGGTGCAGATTCCTACGGCGACCATGGAAACTAATGTGCACCGTTGTCGAGCTCGAGGGAGGAACGGTCATGGCCGGATGGACTGTCCCTCCCTCCCTCCCTCTCTCTCTCTCTCTCTCTCTCTCTCTCTCTCTCTCTCTCTCTCTCTCTCTCTCTTGCTGTGGGGAACGGGATCAACGAGCCGCCCGTTTTCCTTGTTCCTCGCCGCAGATCCTCCCGCCGCCATCACGAGGCCTCCGGAGACCAACAGGAACCCTCCCCGCGGGGAGATATCACGCACCGTTTGTGACCAGACGACGCCGCCAGAAGGCAGGAGAGAGAGAGAGAGAGAGAGAGGCGAGGGCCGATAGCGAGTCATGGTGGGATTAGTGGGCCGGGCCCAGCCCATTAGTCTATCGGATACAAGTCGGGTTGTTGGACGGCCGGCGGGTGGCTATCGGCCTCTGTCGGCATTCGTCGCCGCTTTCAAAATTCAAATCACCGCAACTTCGTCGGGTCACGTCGCCGCTGAAAGGAAGAGGAAGACCCCGCCGAGTGGGGGCAGTTGAACGGGGAGCTTGGTGCTGAAGGTCTCCGTCGCTCCGTCGTCGTCATCCGGCGCACTGCGGCGGCCGTGGCCTGAGCTGCGTTGATTCCTCTGGCCGTCGCTTTCGCGGCGCCGCTCTCTCTGAGGTCAGTACGGAAGATGTGTGCAGCTGTTGTGAGGTCTCTGTGATGGAGCAGGTGCCGACCTCTTCCTCTTCGTCATCCTCTTCCAGGGGGGACGACGGGGATTGTGGTATTTAGGGGCTTTTCCCGGCGGTGGAGGCGAGGATGTCGACTCTGGCGAGCGCTGGCGGCGGCGGAAACATGGTGGTGCCGCTGTTCGTGGAGCTGAAGAAGCAGGCGTCCTTCTTCTTGAGGGAGAAGATCAGGATCGCGCGGCTGGCCCTCACAGATGTCACCCCCACTCAGCTGTAGCCTCCGACTCCGACTTGCTCCTCCCGCCGGATGGATCCGGTGATCTTGAGCCGCGGATTTTTTTGACGCTGCCGGTCGTATGATTCCACCAGGTTGGCGGAGGAGGTGACGGAGGGGAATACGGCGGCGCCGGACACCCGCACGATGGGTCTGATATCCAGAGCAGCCTTCGAGCTCGAGGACTATTGGAGGATCGTCGACATTCTCCACACGAGGTAAGCCGGAGCCTCCTCTGGTCCGATCTGCCGCCTGTGTCCCCTGAGATGAGTGCTGGATCAGAGGAGTGATCACGCTGGGGCGCTGTGATGGTGACGCTCGCGGAGAACTCTGCAGGTTGGGAAGATTCGACAGGGCGCACTGGAGGGAGGCGTACAATTCGCTGATACTGCTGGAGCACCTCCTGACGCACGGCCCGGCCAGCATCGCCGAAGAGTTCCAGGCCGACACAGTCGCCATCACGGAGCTCCAGAGCTTCGAGCACGTCGACGAGAGGGGGTGCGTCGCGCCGATCTTCGATTCCCCGGTCGGTTTGTTGAATGCGGACTGGTTTTTCTCGAGATTTTGCCGCTGATTCTCCGGATCTGGTGGGACGCATGAACCTGCTGCAGGTTCAACTGGGGGCTGGCCGTGAGGAACAAGTCGGAGAGGGTGCTGAAGCTGCTGGAGAGGGGGCCCCTCCTCCGGGAGGAGAGGGACCGAGCTCGCAAGCTCTCGCGCGGGATCCAAGGATTCGGGAGATTCGATCGCATATCGTCGGCTCCGGTGGATTCCGGTGAGCGGCGGACGCTGCCGGAGTCTTACCGGCGGAGCAATTCCCTGCTCGCCGAGCCGGCCGGGAAGATGGATCAGAAGGAGAACGCAGGCCCCTCGGGCGAATCGCAGAGCGGCAGGAGACCGGAAGCCAAGGCGAAGCCCTTCTTCCCCGGGAAGGAGAACGACGTCGGGAAGATCATGCTGAACAGCAAGGAAAGGGGAATCTCCGGCCGAGGCGCTCCCCGGGAAGAGTCCCGGCCACTCCTCCGCCACCGCGGCGGCGGCGGCGGCCCGGTGGCGGAGCCGCGGCGTGGCGACCACCCGTTCAGCTTCGTGGAGAACCATGGAACGGAGTCCCTGATCCTCGGCCAGACCTAGCAGCAGCCGCTGCTGCGACGACTGCCAGCCAGCTAGCTAACAAGCCAGCTACTCTGCGTGCGTGCGTGTGTGAGTGTGCGGGTGTGTGGAACAGAGAGCCATGATCAAGACACCTCGTCTCTCCAGATCTTTCTCACCGATCCTGCTCTGTCGTCCCCAACCTCTCGACGCCATCCACCACCTTCAAACAGCAGCAGCGTCGGATCGAAGAGGATCGTGATCCCGATCCAACCTACGCTCACCTGATCTGCTCCACAAAAAGGGGAAACGATTTCACGTCGAATGGTCAGTCTCTCCGGTTACGAGTTCACCCAGAGGGCGGGGGGGGGGGGGGTAATAAAAACCCTAAATGGTTCAGGCTCCTCCATGGATGTGGCAAACCCTAAATAGGTCAGGCTTCAGGGGAGGATCTTCCAGATGCCGAGCCCGTAGCCCACGCGGATGAGCACGAGCTCGAAGAGCATGTGCAGGATGCTGGTCAGCCGGACCTTGGAGCCCGGGATCTCCGACCAGCTGACGGAGATCTCGACCATGGGGATCCTCAGGCGCTTGCACAGGTACACCAGCTCGACGTCGAAGCACCACCTGGACCCAGGAGATGCCGCCGTCATCATCGACAGCACGATCACAGCGTAGTCATAATCACTCGCAAGATTATCATGATCCAGCCGCACGGCCGCGATTAAAGATCATTCGTCCACAAGCACCCTCCCGGCTTTACCTCTTTAATCTGACGTTTGTGAAGAGCCTCCGAGCAGCAGTCCTCGTAAACATCTTGAACCCACACTGAGAATAAACCCCAAGAAACCTGATTATTATCATACCCCTCGGTATATATATATATATATATCTAGAGAGAGAGAGGAGAGAGAGAGAGAGGGACCTGAGTATCGCGGATTCCGGAGCCGGCGGTCAATAGGACAACGAGATGGAAGCCCTTCATGAGGAAATTCCTGTACCACTTCCGCTGAAGAGGTTGGGGATGGCACGTCTGATGAGATGATTTAATGATAAGAATAGGAACGTCTGGAAAGGTCAGCTGGCACATACGGTCGCAAGGGCCTGCTGCTCGAGATGAGCTCGGGAACCAAATGCCGCCACCGAGACATCAGAGACCTTCAGGCTGTGGCCGCTAGGCGCCGGCGACTTCAGCTCCTTCTCGGCGAATTCACATATCTGGCGAAATTAATCACATGGTAAGAAGAACAGGGCCATCGAAATTAATCACATAAAGTCGAGACTGAGCAATTCTGAGATTGATAGAGAGAGAGAGAGAGAGAGAGAGAGAGAGAGAGAGAGAGAGAGAGAGAGAGAGAGAGGGAGGGAAGGATGGGGAGCCTCGTTCGAGAACGGACCCGAGACTCGAGCTTTTGCAAGTCGGTGATCTGAGTGGCGCCGTCGGCATCGAGCATGAGAAGCAACTCACCCCGTGAATGCAGCATTCCCTGTTTTCCAATGCTTTCGGGAATGAAGAGCATATTAGTAGCTGGCGAGTGTTAAATTAAAGATGATGAATCTAAAAAAATAACCATAAAATGGAAATGTCTACGAATTAAAGATTGAATTGAAAGACGGTTATTTCCAGGGATGATGATAGGTGGGTCGAGAAAATTCCCAAGTTAAGAAAAAATATTATAACTAAAATTCTTCTGGTATCAGCATTTTTTAAAATACGTTTGTCAACCATATGTGCAGAAAGCTCACTTTTCTGATGGCCTCTCCCTTTCCATGGTTTCTCCCAAGAAGAATGACTCTGACTTTGTCGATTGTATGCTTCCTTACAAAGTCAAACGCCACTTTTGACGTCCTATCAGTGCTTCCATCATCAACTATTATGACCTTGCCAAGAGAAAAAAATTCAAAAAAAAATTTTATATACATAGGTAGGAATAAGAAGTTTCACAACATTTAAGCACGGAGCCTGGGTTTCGTAAATTTTAAATAAATAAAAATCCAGCTAAAATATCTGTAAAATACCTCATAAGAAAAGGAACTGTCCACTTGTGCACGTTCCTGGAGATAGCTACAAAAGAGTAAAGTTTTCGAGCAAGTTTGTAAATTTCTCCACGGAAACGCAATTATATATTACAACTGCCATTCAAAATAACAAGATTACAATTATTAATGATAAGGTAAATCGGCAGCTACTCCCCCAATACGGAAATAATTATGCATCAATTTGATCCTTTATCCATAGAAAGAGTATGTTTTGTTTAGATTTTTTTTTTACTCCATCCCCGCAGGGGGCAATTCCCCAGCAAGCTATGTTTTAGTTCAAGCATGTCATAGATTGCTCCACTTTTGGAAAAAAAACTAACAAAAAAAGATAAAGGGGTATGTGACATGCTTCTCGCTAAATATCCTAGGCGTTCGAGATGGAAAATTTAACGTTGCTCCTGAAAGCAAAACGACATTCTCACATCATACATTTTCAGAAATATTTTATTTTGACAAGGCAAATAGCCACGCCAAAAACAGAAAGCGATTTCAAGTCTGTTTCATTGACGAGATGTTGCTGATTCACAGACCAGATCGACAAGGATTTTTCTAGGATTTCCAATTGAAATGATTCAACATAATTAGCTAATTACATGTCTACACAGTAAAGACTTGACCTGAATTGACTCATCGGATATAAGACCACAATAAATATCATGGTGATCGACAAAGAACTCCCTTTCGTTAACCACTTGAAAAGGGAATATATTAAAGAGAAAATGATAAAATTCAACAGGAACCTTCACGTTGCCACGAGTAAATAATTTGATATAAAGCGGAGAAACATAGTAGAAGTAACCAAATTTTACAACTTACTTTATGGTCTCCACAAGAGCCCCAGGAAGCCTATGCTCCTCATTGAAGGCGGGAACTATCAGGGATATATATCTCTCAGCAGGGTCAAAAATGGAAGGACATGGAACCTAGCATGAATTTCAATTCCCGAAGCAATCATTAAACAGAACAAGGTTATCAGTCAAACTTCGCAAAAGTATCAATCACCTAACACAATCTGAAAAGCATCCAGACAACCATCCAACCTAGATAATTAGTAGCGCATACCCATACCACATGAATACTGATGTAAGATACTGCCAACAAATCATTCCAATTTTCCAAATCTAGGCACTACTGTGACCAAATATGACATGAAATGTGCACTGAAGAAGCCAGAGAAGAAATAGAACCCAAGATTTTTAAGAGTGCGGTAAAAATATAGTTGTCTAAAAAATATTTAGTTAAGCAACCAAGTTGCAGCGGATGAAAATAAATGAGGCTCTCAGTATGATGAATGGACGGAAGATCTTTCATCTCATCGGCGGAAATAGAATCGATATAATGCCATGAATTCCAAAAATGAAAATATTTCAAGAGTATCCAAAAATTCAACAAGCATCAGACTAGATATGTCGCAGCAATAACCTCTATATCACTTCAAAAGTCACTTTCACTTTTTAAAGCCAATCCTCCACAACACAGACCATTTTGGCACCACATTCAGCGAAAAACAATGAATCTTCAGACACTACTGCATTTACTTCAACCTTGCTTCTGAAGGTATACTTCATCGAACTTTAATTATATTTTGCACGACTGTGACCCATCAGATGGTTACTACGGCCTTCACATTCTTCTTCTACCTTAATCACACGGCCAATATACAATTAGATGCACTGAAGAAGCAGTTTTCACCTCAGAGTACCCGTCGCATCTACAAGAGATTTTAACCGGTAATAATTCTGGAAGCTGGTTCATTAGGGAACTGTATATATAGGTGGTGTAATAATGATCAGTTTGTAACTTTCAATAAATTCCTTGATCAATAAAAACGTATTGACTTAGTTACTAGGGTCATGTTTTGAATCCAAGGTTAATAGCAGAAGATAAATGTGTAAAACAAGCAAAAAATTAATTTGTCAAAGCCAAAGTAACAGGGCAAGAGGAAACTTTATTCAGCGCATGCCAAGGACGAGATCAGACCAAAATACCGGAATCCGCCTTTCTGCGGTCTTATCATTCAATCATTCATCAGAAGGGTCACGGGGAAGATCCGCCGCAGATCCTCGTCGGATGCACGATGTCATCGGAGATCAAACCGAAAGAAATGAAAGCACAACGCTAATATGTCGTAATTTAATTTATGAGACCTTTTTCAACGAGTTGGGATCCTCGAAGAAAGCTGCTACGCCAGACGAATGGTCCTGGCTGAGGCAAACAAAAGAGAAGATTAGGTCCGTTCCAACGATAGATAAGAGAAATCACAGCCTAGGATAATGCTTTTCGATTCAAAAGAACTCACGAGTGCCTGCATCCGATCTTCCTGGCAAATTCGAGGAAAAAGGCTAAGACGCTGAGCAACAAGAACAACGCCTGCGAAGAACATGCCAGGGAGACAACGGCTAATGCATAGACAAGAAAAGAAAATGAGGAAAATCGGAAGAAAGAGGGAAGAAGGTAGCGCTGACCAGCGACGAGAGCACAACGTAGACGGAGAGCTCGGGAGGGAAGAACCCCCACGACCCGTCCATGGTATGCCTCTTTCGCCGCAAGGGTGGGAAGTGAAGTGGAAAAAAAACTAAAATTATAGTTTTTTATTAATTAAATATTTTTATCTCACAAGCCCGTCTAGCTCAGTCGGTAGAGCGCAAGGCTCTTAACCTTGTGGTCGTGGGTTCGAGCCCCACGGTGGGCGTTCGTTTTTACAACCTCTTTCCTCTTTCCTTCCACCATCTTATTAATAATATTTATCAGTACTATAATCCCGATTCCATTTTTTCCTCCCAATAATTACCGGCTGTGGGTTTTAATCGAAGCTCTTATCTAATAATATTTCCTGCGCCGTTCTTGATCCGGCCAGAGGATCGGCACAACTGCGATCTGATTTAATTATACTGAAATAAATTAAATATATCATATTTGAGAGAGAGAGAGAGAGAGAGAGAGCTAGCCAATTAATAACACAGATTGTGGAATTACACGTGGAAGGCGACTTCCCCTGGCAATCACGACGCGTTGCCCACAGCAAATCTCTAATGTTCCCAGAAATTCATCAAACGTTCAGAAACACACACCATGGGACAGACAGCCCGCAGGAGGTCAACATTCTTCTGTCCGACACTGTGGACAAGGTTGACTTTTTACCCGAAGATCCCTCTCGCCGTTCCTCTGAAGATGTTGTGGACCTGCAGAGAAGAAGAACCGGACGGCGGCGGGCGTCATCGTCCCCTCATTACCCATCGCAGAAATATTTCTGTGTATATATTTCATACCTGCTTAGAGGAGAGGCCTATTTTTTCCAGGTCATTGAGCTGTTGTGGGCATGGAGGCGCCCAGTTAGTTCAGCAAAGGAGAGAGATTAGGGTTTCTAGAGGCAGTGATGATACATATGTTTCCAAATATGGATGGATTATATAGACTCACAGTTTTCAGAGGTCGTGGGGTCTCCTCTCTGAGCTCGAGGATGTATTCTGCTCTTTTCTGGCCGATTCCCTGGCAGTTGAAGTGAAAAATTATGGCATTTATATAGGCAGAGGCAAGAAAAATAACTTCAGCCCATTCTCGGTTCTGTTTGCAAAAAAATTTACTAACCTTCAAGGCAAGGAGCTCCTCTCTGCATTTGTGAGGAGGAAGAACAGATAAGAAGATTAGTTGGGGGGGTTGGGATGAACAGATAAGAAAATTATTATAACGGGTATTTGAAATGTCATTTTCCTACGATCTTAAGGAATTTCTTAAAACTGATTCATCGAATAGAGTCTGTTATCTGCCCAAAAAAAAAAAAAAACTTCTTTCAACCACGAATTGATCCATCTGTTATCAATTAACGTCGGAAAACAGCGTGCTCTCCTGTGAGATCTCGGTTATGATTTGAAACACCAAACGCTCCAATTGCTCAGGTTTTCTGAAGAATAAAATGTTCCACCGAGTAAGAAGAAAAAATGATGAGATCGGTTCACATACTTGCTGGCAGTGTTCAAGAACTCTAGGTACTCCTGAACAAGAGAATCCTGCCATAAGACGAAGCATCCTCAATTCACGACAAAGATATAAGAACACATTAAGTAAGTACCCACTGCATAAAAGCAGCGCCATGGACAACAAAAATAGAAAGAATCTCGATGCTTGCAAACCTTCAGTTTTGAACTCAGAGCAGTGAATCTCTCTAGCGGAGTCCTCCCTTCAAAGGGCGTCTTTGGCGTTCTTGGCTCTAAGAGAATGATCGGTGACCTGTTGGATTCAACTGGGGACAGTGCTCTCCTAACTGGGCTTAGCACGTCCCGTATGCCTCCACTGGCTGCCGGTGAGATGGCTGCCTTGCCCCACTTCACCTCTGTGTTGTTCTCCTTATCGGATGATGAGTCTGTTCAATATTATATAGTGAGGGATTAACCGGGCGCCTAGAATTACTCAGTCTGGGAAAGCTAGAAATTATCAGATGCGATACCAGGCATGGCCGTCGGCAGGTTGAAGCAGTCTACGCCCGCCGAATCACCCGTCTGCAAGTTATTCGGATCAGCAGGAACTTCCTGAGAAAGATTATCGAAACTACTCATCTTCGGTATTTACTGCATGAGAAGGTTGTGATCTTGTCATGAAAAGAACGAACCTCGAATGGTTTCATTCCCTCATTGCAATCAAGAATGTTGCAGCTGTTGGAACTCTCGAGCGACGGGACACTGGAATGGCCATTAATCATTGAAGCTTCTTGGCCTTCAGAGTTTACTGTCGAATGGCCTTCAAAAGACGATGCTTCCTGTCGGATAAGCCACCAACTACGGTGAGCAATCATTGATACAACGAAGTTGGATACGTGCGTGTGCGCTTGTCTGTGTAGAGAGAGAGAGAGAGAGAGAGAGAGAGAGCAAGTTTTGCCTGAGAAGACTCCTTGACCCCGTCACGGCCGTCATAGGTAAAACTGAACGAAAACTCTTCACTTGCGACCGCTTCCTCTTCATGCCGGCTTTTCTTCTGATCAAGCCGTAACAAAGACGCCAAACCGGGATGAAGAAGCATTCGATGGATATGAACATCGGCGAATGCTACATGATCGACAGTGTTTAAAAATTTACCTCGGAAAATGCTACACCATCCGCCTGCGAGGGTTCACCTGCCACTGACGAAACACTCGACAGGGAGCATCTCTGGTTTTGAATCGACAGGCGAGATTAGTCATCTGGGCAACACTTGTACAACTCATTTCGTTCTAAAACTTGAAATAAAAAGTGAATATTTATAACACTTTTGCAGCAACTTACTTCCTGGGCAGGCAAAACAGGCACCCCGAAGTCAAACAATTTCCTGAAAGTGACGTGAAAAGAGGGGGAAAATGACTTTAATCATATATGTTCCTGAAGCGGCAGCCCTCTGCAAGCTGAAGTGACCTTACCTCCCCTTAGCGAAGCCATGATCCTTGACCATCACCCTTGAGGTTGGCCGAGCTGAGCCTGGTTTCTTCGCGCTTAAGGAAGCAGTTCTGCCCGAGATTGGAGAGAAGGGCCCATTCTTCATCTGCACGCTCTTTGACTTGCTCTTGGATTCAAGCCATGCGCGCAGTTTCGCCTCCATGTCCACCTTCACCTTTGGGGTCTCCTGCTTGGGGTCTGGACCAACATAGTTAGCAATGTGGCGCGACCGAGCAGCCAAGCTGACCGTATGAACAGCTTCATGGTACGACATGGGATTCTGCATCGACCCAGAATTGCAGTAGAATCAGAAGAGAGAAGACGAAGTGGATAGTCCACGGATTCAATGGAGGGGGAGGGCATTGGCAAGACTCTTACGAGGCAGGCAATCATCAGGGCGCGGCTCGTCCCCCCCAAGGAGTCCTGCAATATGCGCGTTAGCTTGGTCTCTCTGTAGGGAATCCGCGGTTCATTGTTGTTCAGAGCGTATATAACATTCGACAGGGCGAAGAGAGACTGGTTGATCTTTGCACTCTCCAGGAGCCGGATTCCTTCGTTACCTGTTCTCCTATTGTCCTCGTTGCCTGAGAGGGTCGAGTAAGAGAAAATTGATTAGATCGATCGCTGTGTTTGATGATATACACTGAAGTTCGAATATCTGAGATGGGTAAAACCTGCCAAATCTATGAGATTTAGCTTCCCTACAGCACCACCGCTGGAGACGATAATAGAGAGCACCCCATGGCTTCTGCTGGATACATCGTTCAGGCCGGTGTGAGCGATTTTCCTCCGCTGGACTCCAGAGGCGAAGATCTGCGAGAACTCCGGCATCGAGCGCACCGTGACCTGCAACTCTCGAAGATAAGGAAAACGCCAGAAGAACTTCGCTACAGCGGTTGGAGATCGGCCATGATGCAACCAGAGGCGTACCCTAGAAAGCCCCTTCATCTGGACCTGTCCGTCCTTATCTTCCAAGACCATGACTTCCTTCGCCTTTGGCTCCAACAGATCGTAGCATCGGTCCAAGTAAACCTCGTAGTAAGCGATCTCGATCGAGCTTCCAGAATTCTCACACGAGGAGAGGATTCTCGACATAGATAATGGGATGAGACCTGGTTGACGATCTGTACCCTACGTCGTTCTCAAAAAGATGGCGAACTCCGTGATCAAAAAGGTTGTCGTGGGGGTGAAGGAGGACTTCTTGAGAGTGCAAATAGTTGTCATCTACCTGCATGGTGTAGGTCTTCCCGCTACCTGTTGCTCCGTAGGCGAAGACGGTTGCATTGAAACCTCGGAAAATACCGGAGATCAGATTGCTAACCTCTCCATGAAAAATACCGTCCAGTCCATCTTCTTGGCTGAAGAAGGAATCCAACTTGTAGCACTCGTTCCGGCTGAAGATTCAGACCGACAGGAGGAGGGGAGAGGGGAGACCTCAGACGGTTGCCACGGATCAACGCAAAATCCACAAGAAGTTCGGCGAGTACCTCGTCCACTGATCCTTGATGTGAACGGTGATTTCTTCGCCGGACCGGCGGTCGGAGTCGGCGTCGACGACCGAGATGCAGGGGACCGGTCCCTTGTCCTTGGATTCGAGCTCCGAAGGGAGAAAAGGGCGTACCCTCACGACCACCCTGACTTGGGAGGTGGAGTTGGAGCGGATTGGCCTCGAAGTCGGCAGAGATCGCGGCGTGGGGGTAGGCGTTGCCATCGGCGTAGATCAAGAGGAAGACCAGGATCGGGGCGTGCTCCAGCGAGGAGAAGAACCAGGATCAGGAGAAGAACGGGAGAAGAGATCCTTGAGAGACGGGAAGGAAGAGGCGACTGGGAGACGACCGTTAGTCGTCACTCCTGGATTCAAAATGACTCGGAAACGGAGACTGTTCGAATTCGAAAATGGCGACCGGATCCACTGTCCCCGCGGAGAATTCACTCCTCGCGGCCATCCAATAATCATCCTCCCCCTGGCAGACCCCCCCGCCCCCCAACGGGCGAGACCTCCACGCTGCTCGGCGCAACATAACTCGCGGTTCACCGAGAAGTGCGGTCCGAAACGAGATTTCAAAAGAGAATAGCTTTCCAGTACAAATTATGATACGTAAATATAAGAAATAAATAAATAAATAAAAGGCAGTGGAAACTGCGGTGGGCCCCACGCGCCCCAGCTCGACGCAAAAGTCAACCGCGGGATCCCTGTAATGAATGACGTCATCGGGGGAGACTTCATCACCAGCAGCTCTCGCAGAGAGAATCAGGAAACAAAAAATGTCTTCATTTCATTATGATTACTATTATTATTCAGCTTATTATTATTATTACTCATAAACATGATGTTGAGAAGAGTAAGTTTCCTACGAAAGGGAGCGCATCGCGAGCGGCGCTGTGTGATCAGGCACAAGATCATAGGCGTGGGGTCAACAGAAGATTTCTACACAACCCGGTTGACTATTTTCAGCTGCCATCGACGAGCTTCCACTTTAAAAAATCCGTTGAACGACAACGCATTAATTTCCAAAAAAAGAGGGAGCCCATCAGACGACGAGCCCAAAATGAACGAGGGAGTTCATCGAGTTCTTCTCTGCTGTCCCAAGAACAGCAGAGAAAGAACAGAAAGAAATAGAGCTATCAATCTAATCTACCAGAATTATCCACCATGTTTATCAGAAAACTTTGATGATCAGAGTATTTCGATGGAAACTTGAACTCCAAGAATCTACAGCGTGGCTTGTCCATCATCTGAAAAAAAAGGCCACAAAAAACCAAATAGTTTGACAATAATTCCACGAACGACCGTTCAAAGGTTCTTTCTTTCGCATGATCATAAAACATATACACACACAGACACACCGAGCAGTAGATCTGGATAGGACAAGAACACGGGCATTCTAACCCTCCTGGCGTTCCCGCTTCCTCTTCTCCGAGTGCTTCTTGGCGATGCGAGGATCGTCCTCCTCTGTGTCACTGCTGCTGCGTCTCCTGGGCAGCTTACCTCCATCTGTTCCACGGCCATCACGGTGCCTCTTCCTGCGCCGATCAGGGCTGCTGTCTGGTTCGCTGTCTGATGCCTCCCCCTCCGCCTGCTATGCTGCCTGCGCGAGCGGTGGCGCCTGTCTGGGGCGTCCTCGGATTCATCGTCGGAAGCATCTCTCTTATGGCGACGGCTCCCTTCTCTGTCTTATTCTTCCTGTGATGGCGGCGGCGGTCATCCTCCTCGCTGCTGTCGTCGTCTGAGCTTCCATGCCTCCGCTTGGGCTTCCTCTCCTTCCTCCTCACCTCCTCGTCTTCAGGGCCCCTGCGCCTCCTCCGATGCTTCCTTTCCCTTCTCCTCGGTTCCTCCTCATCGTCGTCGTCAGAACTTCTGTGCCGCCTCCTTCGCTCCTTATTTTCCTTGCTCCTCACCTCCTCGTCACCATCTAAACCACTGGGCCTCCTCCCATTCCTCTTTTCCTCTCTCCTTACCTCCTCATCTTCGTCATCATCTGAACCTCTGCGCCTCCTGCGTTTCTTTTCCTTCCTCCTCACGTCTTCCTTTTCATCAATATCATCATCAGAGGCATGGCTAGATCTTTTCCCACTCCTCTTCCTCGACCTCCCCTTCCCGTCTTTCTCAGATCCCTCATCCTTATCTGCCCTCTTCTTGTTCTTCCCCATCCTCGCCGCAATAATCTTCTCGATCTCCGGATCCACATCAGAGTCTGAGCTCTCGCTCTCCTCTTCCTCCGACGAACTCCCTTCCTCTTCTTCACCTTTGTTCAGCCCATTCGCCCTCTTGATCTTGTCGAACACAGCGCTGGCGCTCTGGAGGGCGACGTCATCCTTCTCCTTGTCCTCCTTCACGCTGAGGAAGTTGCGGCACTGGTAGGTCAGGTGCCCGACGCGCCCACACCTCTTGCAGGCCCCCCGGGTATCGTTGGCGCTGGACCCCGTGATCCGAGCGAGGGCCAGGAGGCCCTGGAAGCTGGCGTAGGCATTCTCCGTTCCCCCTTCGGCTTCCGGCCTGTCCGAGGCCTTGACCTTGGAATCTTTCTCAGGGGCGTAGGGATCGTACCCGATCGCGCTCTGCCATATCCCGTGGGTCTGCAACGCCGCGCTGCTGTGAACGCGGTTGTTCGCCGGCATCCGCACCCTCCCCGCCGTCGCCGGCATCTTCGCCGGTGGAAGACACAAACTAGATCTAGGGTTTCAGAAAAGAGAGATTACGATTACGCCGGGGGGTGAGCGAGCCTCCAAAATCACGGCCTGTCGCTGGCGATAGACGAAGAGCAGACACCGTCGGCCGCCGGCGGAGGAACTCTGGTCGCACCGGAGGCGCTCGCTCCTCCACAGAATCGGAGCCCCGCTCCCTTCCGGCCTCTGGATCCTTCTTCTTCGGCTGCCCTCCTTCCCAATCCGAGACGGAATGAGGTTTCAGCGCAGGGATGATATGTATATATATATATATATATATAGGCGCTGATCGGTTATGTGGGCCCATTAATAGGCCCATTTACATAATGGGCCCAATGAAGAGCATCTGAGGAGGCCCATTAAGAATGTACGAAAGTCCAGAGGGTAGTAGTGTCCGAGAGAGATCATGTTCCACAATTGGAAGCATTCTTTTCCAAAAAAAAAGGAAGGCCCACCAGAACAGACGAAGATGAGACGATCGGGCCCAGAAAGAGGAAGCGGGGGAGAGGGGCCCATTAGAGGAGATCAGTCATCGCTCGGTAGTGGGCCGAGGAAGGCAGCCCAGCTGCTCGAGGAACTGGGTCAGGCGGCCGTACTTGGCGGCCCACTGCTCGGCGAGCTTCTGCTCCTTGGCCTCGGCGTCCTGGCGCAGGCCCGCCAGCTGCTCCCTGTACTCGGCTTCGATCCTCTCCAGCGCCGCCGTCTGCTGCTCCCGCAGGGCCCTGATCTTCCCCTCGATTTCCTCCATCTTCTCCCTCCTCTTACAGGCCTTCTCCGACTCCAGCTGCAGCTCCACCCGCCGCAGCCGCCACGCCGCCTCCTTCTTGTGCGCCGCCAGGGCCCGGTGCCCCTCCTCGAGCTCCCTGCAGCACTCGGCGAGCTCGGAGACGACGCTGCCGACGCCCCCGGGGTTGGCGGCGCCGTTGCTGCTCTCCGCGGGTCTCTCCGGCTGCCGCCAGGGGGCGGGCGGGGGAGTCAGCGCGGAGGGGGAGAGAGTCAGGGTCACAGAGGGCGGCGGCGGCGGCGGAGCGATGGAGGTGGGGCTGGAAGAGGAGGAAGGGGAGGAGGAAGAGGAGGAGGTGGAGAGCCAGGGGGGGAGGATGGGGGAGGAGGGCATGAGGAAGGGGGCGGCCTGGCGGTCCTTGACGAGCTTCTCGGCGAAATTCTCGAGGATCTGGTCGTACTTGGCGTGGTCGATGGGGTGGGTGATGGCGGCGGCGGCGGCGCTGTCCTTGAGCTCCCGCTGCTGCTTCTCCTTGAAGACCTCCCACCACTTGCCGAGGCGCTTGGCGGTGCGGCCGGGGATCTCGGCGGCGATCTTCTTCCACTTGTTGCCGTGCTTGGCCTGGAGGCGGATGACCAGGCGCTGCTCCTCCTCTGTGAGGGACCCCTTCTTGATCCCCGGCTTGAGGTAGTTCTTCCACCTCTCCAGGCAGGACTTGGCGTCCCTGCTGAAGGGCGCGTTCATCCGCTGCGCCACGAGGTTCCACTCCCGCGGCCCATACTGCCGCACGTACGCCCGCAGGAGCGCGTCCTCCTCAGGCTTCCACCGCTGCCTTTCCTTCATCTCCGGCAGCAGCAGCAGCCGCAGACGCCGCCCATTCCGACCGAGCAGGAGCACTCCTCATAATGTACCCCACCTCGTCTGCAACAAACAGAAGGGGAGACGGGGCGTGAGTGGGAGCAGCAGATCTGAGACAAGAACAACAGTGGATTTGGACGAATTCCAGGGACGAACGCCAGTTCCTGGGGAAGATCGACCGTGTAGCTACAATCCCACGGGATTTTAATCGAAAAGCAGAGCTGAGCGGGGAGATGACCAGCAGAAAATCAACTCACATCCACAAATAAGATCACACAAGATCAACCAGGTAGATAGATAGATAGATAGATAGAGAGAGAGAGAGAGAGATAGAAAGATAGGCCCCCAGTAACCTCGCTCTGGGGAGATCGCGAAAAATGCACTGGGAAAGAGAGGCGGCGCCGAACTCCTCGAGCAACAGCAATTGATTTACCTAATGATTTTCATCTTTCCCGATAAATGGATCCCACTGGTTAGGGAAAACCTTGAAGTAGGGGAAATAATTCTGAATCCGAGGAGGAAGATCGAAAGAAACCATGCGGGGGGAAATGAGGGATGATTGGAGGCAGGAACGGATCGAAATGCAGGTTCCTGAAGGAACCGAACGAGCGGGAGCACACAGGACTGTCCGCACTCCCCAGTCTCGCCCTCGTTCGCGTAGCAAAAAAAAAAACGGTGGATGTGGATGACGAGATCAGAAGAGTCCATCTTACATCGTCGTCAGCGCTGCATCCTCGAGCTTCCCCTCCTCGTCATCGTTCTCCTCTCCCCCGATCTTCCAAATCGAGAAAGAAATGCCGCAACGGAGAGAGAGAGAGAGAGAGAGAGAGAGCCAGTGATGGCGAAGAATGGAGTAGAGGTCCCCTCGCAGTTATTTAAAGCGATAAACAGGGGTGGAAGAGCAGGAGAGAGAGAGAGGGGGGGCGGAAAAGGGGGGAGCACGCGGTGGGGGAGAGAGAGCCGACAGGGAAGGGCCGGAGGTTGTGGTGGCGGTGGCGGTGGTGAGGGCCAGCCGGCGACGATAGCGTCAGAGAGAATGTGATGCCGTCAGCAGTAGCAGCAGCAGCAGCCTGGATCTCCCTCCTCCTCTTCTTCCTCCTCCCGTCGCCTCCCCCACCGCCTGTCTGTCTGCCTGCCTGCCTCAGTTGCAGCAGAGGGAAAGAAAGGGAAGAAGCGTCCGCAGAGAGGAGCAGGGAGAGCGACTAGCCGACGACAAATACCCCCCGGCGGGCGGCGCAGTGGCGGTGGTCCACCGGCGGCGAATCCCCCCCTCCCCCTCCTCGGTCGCCATCACCGGAACAGTTGCCGCACGCGGCCCTGCAGGCCGTTTAATTGTCGTGCCGCACGTAACCTCCGCCCCCCCCCAGATCTCTGACTAGACCAGACCAGGCCAGGCCAGAGGCCACGGCGGCCGAGCCGCCACCGCTGGCTCGGACCCGACACGTCATGTCGGTAAATTGCCCCGATGGGACGTGCGGCGATTCCCGCTCCCTTCGCCCGCTTCCTAAACGACAAACCACGGGAGATCGGGACACCGGACGGTGAGGCTCACCGCTAGACTCCTCGCTGGCGCCGACTGGAGTCCGCATTTTTCGGCGCTGCCTCTGGACGTGGACCATCTCCCAGCCGTCCTCGGCCCAGCTCCCACGCGGCCGGCCGCGCGCCCACCGCAGGTGTCAGCGGCCCGAGACGTCGCTGTCGGCGCTGCGGCGGCGGCAGAGGCCCTGCACGGCCCCGCTAGAGAGAGGGAGAGCGGGAGTACGACAAAAGCGCGCCAGTAGTGCCCGGCGCCTCCGCCCGCCCGGCCGGAGGGATCGATCCCCCTGCCTCCGGCGGTGCTTCCGTGAGTAAATATTAGAAATGATTTGACGGGGCGGCGGCGCGGGCGGTGAGGGGAAGCCCCTAACTGGCCACGGGAATCTTAGCTTTTCGCAGGCGCGAGACAGAGAGATAGAGAGAGAGAGAGAGAGAGAGAGAGAGGATATTTTGTCATTTCTTACTGTTTAAATCTCTCTCTCTCTCTCTCTGTGGGCCCAAACTCGAGTGGGTCCCATCGTCAGCCCATTTAGGCAGGTTTCGGAACGGGCCGAGCCTGGACGGCAAGTTCTTTATGTGGGCCCCGCCGAATATTTTGGAACGGCCTGCCTTGCATGGGCTCGGTCTATCGTCACCGTCGATGTACCGATGGACGGAAGGCAGCCCCCCCCGACGGTTGCCCGTTCAGGGAAATTTTGTCCTCACGCGGAGGTGGAGCCCCTCCGCGGATGCGGCTGCCCGGCCCCGTCTTCACGAGAAAACGAGATCGTCTCTCGGAGACCTGATCTTATTGTGTCGTCCAGCCGGTGGAGAAGATGGACGATCGCCATGAGATTCCTTGGCGGCGGCAACTGGAATGTATGAGGCTCTCTCCTCTTCCTCTTCCTCTTCCTCTTACTCTTCCTCTTCCTCTTCCTCTCCCTCTTCCTCTCCCTCTTCCTCTCTTTGAGAATCGACTTCTCACTCTGTCTGCGTCGCCTCCTCTCCCTTGATCGGGAACGTCCGGGATCCTTGGAGTTTGGCAGATCGATTTAACCATTTCTCGTTGCGGTTAGACATCCATGTCGTTTCCGATCACTCGATTGTGGAAAAGAAAAAGTTGCATCGCCTCTCTGGATTTCTTGTTTCGTCTAATCACTATTCAGATGTCCCCTTAAACTGTCAGCCACGGACGAACGAAGCATGTGTCGGTGAAGTCCGACGACTCGTTGGCAGCGACCTCAACACTGGACGAGGATATTGGCGGATGTGGATTTCACACAGCACCTTCAGCGCGAGCTTCATTTGGCGTTCGTCAATGTGCCGCTATTTTATATCACCCTCAACATGATCGTCATTTGGCCTAATTGAAAGCCCGTTCAACTTGATGTTTGATGTACTGTCATGATCTTAACGTTTCGATCCTGTGATTCGCCATAGATATTCATCAGACATTCTTAACGCCAGCGGAGGATTAGCAGCCAAGGAGGTGTGGGGGGGCAAGGGTACGTGCCTCAACATCCATGGGCTCCGCATCAAGCCACAAAACAATTTCCGACTTGCAGCACTGTTTCTTCTAATTTTCTTCCGATCTTCATGTTTTTAGTTTTGATGTACGATAGTTTCATGATCCGCTGTTTTGATTAACGGCGAAGTTTCCTAAACATCTCACGCATCGCATACCTATTGAGAGATATCTCGTCATATGGAGTTTTCTTCTCATCATGGATATCTTTAATGCCAGTGGGACACTGCTCGGGATTTTCTCCTTACTTGTTTAATATTTCCGAAGTTCTAACTCGATCGGTGACTGACCTTCATATCCTCCCCCCCCCCCCCTCTTCTCTCTTCCTCCTGGCTTGAAGGTATCTTTGGTTTTATTGACAAGGCTGTTGAACACGGGCAGTCAGGATCCATCATCGGAGCCGTTGCTGCTGCAGGTTTGCCCCTTGAGTTCCATTGACCTGTCTCAATCAGTGGATACATTTCGATCCGTCGGCTAATCTTCTACAAGTTGCTGAAGAACAATTGGCACAGAAGATCTGTACATGCCATTAAAAATTTCCTTTTCTCGGCGGAGTTCTCGTTTGGTAGAGCATCAGCATCCAAAAAATTCGGTTTATCGCGCGACCACGATTATTACCCTGTGATTGGCTCAGGTAGAACACCGAACACTTGCCGGTGTCGCCGTCTATCAGATACTTTCCGGTCAAATCGCCACCGCTAGATGTGGAGCATAACTAATCGTCGTCGTCGCCGTCCCCGTCGTCGTCACAAAGGTGCGATCTTCATGGTCACCAGTTTTCTATGGATGAATCCCTTCCCTTTTTTTGAAAAAAAAAACTGCTGTCAGTCTGGATTGACAATTATGAGCATTCAGTGGCCAAAGCCGATCATTATTGTATATCGTAAACTTTTCCAATAATCAATGTTCTCACATTAATTACTCGCCGCGCAGAAAATTTGGTGCTAATTGATTAATTCGGTCAATTTCTCTCGCAGAGGGGCCACTTGCTTCCAACGGACTCTCCCGGGGGAATGTATAACCCGGTGGGGCGAGGCACTGGCGGCAGGCGCGCCCAGGTGGCGTCTCTCTGTCCTCGAAGGCCCCATGACGAAGATGGAGGGGGGGAATCCCCCGCCGGGCCGGGGTTCCCGTGTGAACGCGTTTGAGGAAGTCCCCAACGTAGGTCCTTATCCATCCCTACGAAAGACGCCGAAACTGGCCGAACACAGAGCTCTGTCAGGCGACGTCAGCCCTCTTCCCCTTCCACCTGCTCCGGTACGCTCTCTCTCTCTCTCTCTCTCTCTCTCTCTCTCTCTCTCTCTCTTCCGAGGGCATATTCAATCAGGAAGAGTCCCATGCCTCCACAAGCCGATGTGTGGATAAACAATAAGAGTAGAAGTTCCTGAGTTGACTTTAGGTGATATGTTTTATGCAGTCGCAGGGTTGACTCTGGTGTTTATTATTGACCTCATCGTTTTCGCCGGATCGTGGTAATCATGTGGGCCGATTGTAGTCCGATATAAAAATCAGGGTTTTGAAGACGCGCGCAGTCGGCAAAGTGTCAGGTACGACATTCGGATTTTTTTAACGGCTACGCGAAGAAATAGAGACGATTGTCAAACCTTTGAAGAAGATGCTTGTTTTATTCCTTGAAATCTGACTCCGGGCGAGCGTGAAAATCTGCGATGGATATCTGATAATTGATTGCGGCAAAAGCCGCCATATCTCTCAGATCGACCATGCATTGACGGCGCCCACTTGGGGCCACCCCAAGGTCGGCACTCGGCACTCGGCACGGCCCCTCCTCTCTCATCACGTGCGGGTCAAACAAATCAAAAGATGGGAGATCTCCCCTTACCCTCTGCTCCCTCTGCTCTCTCTCTCTCTCTCTCTCTTCACATGCACAACAGCACACGTGGAGAATGGCAGAGGCTTCGCGAAGGCGAGGAAAGAACCAAAAGGGGCGAGTCACGGGGTCTCCAACCCCCGCCCCCACCAGGGCCGCACCACCGGCTCCGTCCATGGCTCCGCGGCCGCCGGGTGGCCGGCACGGATGGTCCGCCCGTTCACACGGCCCGCCGTGCCGCCGACTTGCCTCGCTTTCGCGGGCGCGTCTCTGTGGTGGCGGACGGCCGCTGGGTCGCCCCATCCACCCGCCCTTTGACTTGCGAGATACGGCTGAGAGGAGGTCCACGCAATTCTGGCCCGTCAGCGTCAACTGCCCGCCAGGCGTTAAATACGCCAACTTGGAGCACAGTCAAAATCAAATGGGAGGGAACGCCACCTTTTCGACGGTTAGAGTCAATTTCACCGCCGTCTCGCTGGCACCGCAGCCCCCGACACGTGGCGCACAAATAATATATATATACCCTTATTCACCTTCATCCGTGCAATTCTGAGAAATAATTATGCGGGGGGAGAAGCACCCAAGCAAGATATTTGAGCAGGAAGGGGGTGAAATCAAATACCAAGCCACAGAGAGTGCTAAAGTGAAATTTTCCGGGGTGAGCTGACGTGGAGGGATTGGGCACTCATCCTGCCGTAACTTTTCCGACCAGACTCGGGAACAGAGGACGTGATCCCGCCACGTGGGCCGGATTCAGCTGGAGGTAGAAAAGCAATAGTCAGAGTTATGAGGGATAAAATGTATATGACCAATAGTTCGGGGGGCCTCCTCACCTCCCGACCTGGTTCGAGGTGCCTCGCAGGGAGAGGGGGGCCGCGCCGAAAGCGCCGAGGGCGATGGTGGAGAAACCCAGAAATTAAAAATGAAGGGGGGGGGGGGCGGGGGTGGTAGCGGGAGGAGGACGATAAGCTCGGCATGGGGACAGCGACCGGGCTCTGGGGACCATCGCCAGCCGCCATTAATGCCGCCCTCAACCTCCTCCCGCTTCCACCCCTTTCTCTCCCTTCTCCTCCGCCCTTTCCAGATAGATTTGCACACGGCTACTACATACAGAGGGGGAGGAGGCGGAGGTCGAGGGAGGAGCTGAAGAGGGAGGAGGACGCCGGTGCTTCCAGTCTCTTCCTTCCCCGATTGTCGCCGGAGAGGAGGCGTTAGCGAACCTGCCAGCGGTCGTCAAAGTCGGGGGGCTCGACCACACGCCGCAGGGTTTTGATCGAGCGGGGGCCATCTCGGCCGGTCAGCGCCGCTGGGGACTAATTCCACACCGCGATCTGCGTAGAGTGGACGGTTCTTTTGTCCTTTTTGTCGATCCTCGCTGGGAGCAGTTCAAAGGGGGAGTAGGACAACAGCCGCCTTGGTCCCTCGCCGCGTGGGAAGGGAGCATTAACTCGCAGATCCAGCGGTCTTCCGGCGAGTCCCGCCGCCGTCTCCGCGCCCCGCTTGTTTGCTATTTGCTTGCTTGCTTGCTTTCACTTGGAGCTTCAGGTTTGTGGGGGGAGGACGACGGGATCGTTGCCTGTCACTGAGTTGCCTTGGGGCTTCGTACCATGGGGAACTGTTTTGTGGCGAGGATCAAGGCGGAGAGTCCTTTCCACAGCGTTTCTCCCTCTGGTGAGCTCCGACGAGATCCACTCCGAGCCTAGTTATCATTCGATCTCTCGTCCCCGACGCATCGGCGGATTTTCTTTCCCTTCGTGTTTTTTCCTTGTCGGCCGAGTGATTCAGATTCCGGTCCCGGTCTTCTGAGCGATTTCTTCCGAATAATTTGGATTTAGCAGGAGCCCTAGCCCCTCCTGCGTCGATCTAAATCGCCAGCTCTTCAGGCATTGTTTCCCCGCTCTTCTTCTTCTTCTTCTTCTTCCTTGGATGATCACATGGTGGATCATCATCGATTCTTCCTTTGTTTTTCCGGCAGCTGATGGGATGGTGCGGTGTGTGGATCGCGCAGGTCCGAATTCTAAGTCTGATGGGAACGATCCGAGCGTTTCAGGCAGCGTAGGCTCCTCCCTCTCGGTTCCCCCGACGCCTCGGAGCGAGGGGGAGATCCTCCAGTCCCCCAACCTGAAGAGCTTCACATTCAGCGATCTGAGGAGCGCGACGAGGAACTTCCGCCCCGACAGCGTGCTGGGCGAGGGCGGCTTCGGCTGCGTCTTCAAGGGCTGGATAGACGAGAACTCGTTCACCGCCGCCAAGCCCGGCACCGGCATCGTCATCGCCGTGAAGAAGCTCAACCAGGAGGGCTTCCAAGGCCACAGGGAGTGGCTGGTGAGCCTCCTCTCCATTCGCCCCCATTGGACGCGCAAATTCAGACTCCTGTTTCTCTCTCTCTCTCTCTCTCTCTCTCTCTCTCTCTCTCTCTCTTCTGACGAGAGATTCCTTCGATTCTCAGGCGGAGATCGACTACCTCGGGCGTTTCTACCACCCAAACCTCGTGAAGCTAATCGGATACTGCCTCGAGGATGAGCACCGGCTGCTGGTCTACGAGTTCATGCCGCGGGGGAGCTTGGAGAACCACCTCTTCAGGAGTGCGTGCCCCTCCCCTCGCCTTCCTCTTCCTCCCCCGTCTGTCTGCCTGTCTGCTCCCGCCGGACATGGAATTCTCAGCCGCTCCTCCACTGTCGACGCTTGCAGGGGGCTCCTACTTCCAGCCGCTGTCCTGGGACCTGAGGATGCGGGTCGCCCTCGGCGCCGCCAAGGGGCTGGCCTTCCTCCACGGCGCCCAGACCAAGGTCATCTACCGGGACTTCAAGACCTCCAACGTCCTCCTCGACTCGGTGAGCAGGGAGACGACCCTCCCTCCCCTCTCTTCCGCCCCCTCAACCCCCGTCGTCGTCTCCAGCCCCCTTCTGAGACCTCTTCTTCCTCTTCGCCGATTTGCAGAACTACAACGCCAAGCTCTCGGACTTCGGCCTCGCCAAGGACGGCCCCACGGGGAACAAGAGCCACGTCTCCACGCGGGTCATGGGCACCTACGGATACGCGGCCCCGGAGTATCTCGCCACCGGTGAGTCCTCCTCCTCCTCCTGCTCCTCCTCTTTCTTGGTCTTGTTCTTCGGGTTGTATCGGCGGAGGGTTGACCTGATTCTTGCTGCGCTGGCTGCTGTGGGTGAAGGTCATTTGACGGCGAAGAGCGACGTGTACAGCTTCGGGGTGGTGCTGCTGGAGATGCTGACGGGGCGGCGGGCGGTGGACAAGAACCGGCCCTCCGGCGAGCACAGCCTGGTGGAGTGGGCGAGGCCCTACCTCGCCAACAAGCGCAAGGTCCTCCGCATCTTCGACGCCCGCCTGGAAGGCCAGTACTCCGTGGCGGCAGCGCAGAGGGCCGCCGCCCTGGCGCTCCGCTGCCTCTCCATGGAGGCCAGGTGCCGCCCCAACATGCAGGAGGTCGTCTCCGCTCTACAAGCCCTCCAAGACGCCGCCGCCAAGGACGCCTCCTCCGCCCCCCCCGTCGCTGCCGCCAGGGCCCCGTGGCCCGCCGCCGGCGCCAGCCCCCACCGGTACAGGCACTCCAGCAGGGCTGTGAATGGGATGGGCGTCGCTTACCCCCGCCCCTCCGCTTCCCCCTACGCGCCTAGGCCCCCCGGCCCCCCTGCTTTTTCCGGCGGGAGCTGTAAATTTTTGAGCTCGGCTCGGAAGTGCCCATCTGCTGTCAGGGAAGGACGAACAGGAAGAAGACGACGACGGCTCCACTGGGCAGACGAGCCCACCGTCTGTTCATCGACTGCTGTACAGTTTCATTGAGACGGTGGCCACCACCTGCTTGTGCCTGCTTGATTAACCCCTTCTGAGAATATTTATATATATTTATTTATTTATCTGTCGGCTGCTGATGAACGCATTAGTAGGATATCTTAGGGGGAAGTGAGGGGTGGTTGGGCCGCTGACTCCGGGACGTTGACCACGTGGTGTCAACGAACCCTGTGTAGAAGGGAGGACGTGAGAGCTGAGCTGGGCTTTCAAGCAGGAGAATTGGGGGCGGGAGCCTGCTGCTGACGTCCGATCCGGACCTCTATCTACCTCATAATGGGCTGGTTCTGCCCTAAAGGTCAGAGCGTTGACATGTTCACTCCATGAGGTGGGACCGAGGGCCGCTGACTTAAAGCCCCTAGTTGAGGATGATCAGAATGATAATTATAGTCTGGAAGCTGCAAGCGACTGCGCATTTTGCATCATAAAAAAAAGGGTCTGCTTCAGGAACCACTAAAAAAGATAACTTGATGACCAGAAGCGCAGGCACGAACAGGAAAAAATAAAGGGGGGGGGGGGGACTTTTTAGGATCAAAGAACGGGGAAAAAAAAAATAATGTACGAGGGTTGAAGGAAAAAATCAACTCTACAAATGTCCCATAAACAACGGCAAGAAGAGAAGAGCATTCCATGTTATTAGAACATAATGAGTCCTACTTAAAGGGCCGCAAACGTGTGAAAATTTTCCAATCAGAAGCGCGGAAAGATTCTAAATTAGAGCCCATAAATAAGTGTGCATTTTCTACAGAATGTTTTAGAGAGAGAAAGAGAGTAGAAGCAACGGCACACGATCTAAGCGCTCCACTCTTTGACGTTGACTCAGATATCATGAACCAATAGGCTCCATCATCATATAAGTCAACCGGCAGATTGTCGGTGGAGGCGGCAGACGACCGATTCAAAAGTGAGCAAGGCTATACCCAAGGATCCACAACAGCTGCACCAGACAAGAAGGAAGACATTCATCGTTTCGTTGACCAAAAAAATTCCACAAGAAAAGGTTTTAGCACAGTAGGAGGCTCGGCCAGATCCTTTCCCTATCTGGATTCAGTTGACCTGATCGGATTGGCCCAGTATTCACCGACGCTGGACCAGACGATGCAGGCCGCATCATCAGATTCTTGGCTGTTTCATTGTGAATCGGTCTAAAATCTAAGAACATTGCATTGACTTTTGCGCAAACTGACCCCACCAATTTTGTCACATGCTTATGGATCCAAATCAATAAATGCATTTATATGTGCACATATAGGGGACCACAATTCATTTGTATATGCATTTATAGGGGATCAAAATTCATTTATATATGCATATATATGAAAAAATCAGATCGGGGACAATGATCCCGCAGCCCCTGGTTGCACAAGTATGTATCATGGACTTATAATTTTTAGGGATCATCGGGAAAGATAATATCAGTAAAGGAAAAAAAAAAAAAAAAAAAAAAAAGAAGGTGATTGAGGGAAGCGGGAAGAGTACCAGGAAAAGGGTGAATGATGCGAACAGTCCCTCTTGCAGTAGCGCCCCGTGGCCGCCGAATTCTTCCTCATCAACCCTCAGGACGTACGCGTAATAGCCATAAATGATACCAGAAGAAAGTGCCAGGAACCTACGCCATGCAAATACCATTTATGGTTTTTCACTAGTAAAGCAAGTATATTCATATGATAATGCGAATGTTTTTTTAAAAAAGAGCGGTTTATAAAAGATGGAAACTTCGGTACCGCTTTTTAAACTCCAATTGTAGCATTTTTTTAATGAAGCTTTTTATTATTAATACGAAGCGCTATACGACGAAAATCTACAAATTGGAAAAAAAAAAACTTTATTTTTGTGTATCAATGAAAAGCAGAAACGAAGTGTATGACGCAGAATCCAAATTCTTGGCAACCCAGCAACAACTGCCAAGCCCAAAATAAAAATACCACTGTAACCTCGTTTTAAGCAGAGTGACAGAAAAGGAGAAGCTTGAGAGATAAAATATCAAGAATGATTAGTAATTTTAATCGTATAACAGATATCTTGGAGATTGTACGTGAGTGTATTCAAGAGACAAAGTCGAAACTCCTAGAGAAGCGAGCAAAAGTTGACAGTCTGTGCCGCTCAAAGATTCGGTATATTTTTCAACTTACATAATATGTGGCACAGTATAAAATGACAACATGATTAATCTACCATGCTTCCCTAAAAATCTAACGAAAGTTGAGTGGAACTACATAAATGTAAACCTACAATTTTTTTTACAAGGAACAAAAGAAAACCTATTAAGTATGTGACACTTTTTCGAGACAATTTGATTACCAAAAGAAAACAATTGAACCTTCAGACCTGAAGTTGCCATTATTTAAACTTTTCTTTGCCACTAAACTGTGCCCAACTTAATTTTCGGTTAATCCTTGGTTGCATCTGGCTGTTCATTGTTAGTCACGTCATTCTGATGAAAAAATACTTTCAACGAACCACAAATCCGAATAAACTAGGACCATATGCCAACAGCTAATCAGCATCACAGCATCAGACGATCCGGTAAAAGTGGAATGGATTCCCACCCCCCCCCCCCCCCAAACTTCTTGGCCAATCACGACAGACATTCACTTTGGAGAACCTTTTTAGTTCCGAAAGGGAGCTTGATCTTCACCAAGATAGTGGTCAATGCCAAAGGCACAGTCCTTGGTGGATCGGGTAAAGTATCCACGCTCACCAATTTGGTGCTTCATTCGGTAGACCATCTGTTCCTTTGAGATGATGCTATAAAAAGGGGGACATTGCCCATCACGAGGTTGGTCTTCTTCCATAAAACCAAGTCGCAAAGGCCCAAACATTATTTCATACCATTAGAAAGTCAATGGTGATGGGATTGTTTGGGGGGGAGGTTGGGGAGACGTGTGCGGGGTTCAGAAAAAATATTTTCTTTGGCCTCCACTGACAGTCATACCTAGAGACAATTCTTTGTTTCTATTCTTTAGAACCCAATACGATGTACAAGGTATCCACTACTCTCAATCGAACTTCAGAACTTAGTTCCTAAATGCATTCAGAACTTATACTGTCCAACTATGATCCTGTTGCAATTAAAAAGAAAAACGATGAAAAAATTGAAATCTAAATTGGACCATAGAGGAGAGCATGAAGAAAGAGAAAATTGCAATCAATTTGAAAGAATCGGGGAGAAAGGGAGAAATACATTTAATCATTGATGGCTAGTCATATGGCGGCAGAAGTGTACAAATTGTTCATCAATCCTTTAAACCAAATGAGCCAATCAGAAAAACGCATCATGTTTTTTTTTTACTGGAAGATGATTGGAATGCAAAACAACATTAACATGTTCCAGTAAATCCCAGATGTACGTCAAAGCCCTAATGTATAACTTGAATTGCAAAACATGATCCGTGTACACCAGTATGTTGAGTATAATCAAAACTAGTAAAGGAAGATGTCTTCAAAAGGAGTTAATCACACAAAAGGTTTCAAGATGAGGTAAAAAAAAGAATCCAAAGATGAGGTAAAAAAAAGGAAAAACACAATCCAAAGACTTTGTCATCTCCATGAACTAGATTGGCCAGCGCCTTGCTTGATACACTGATTTTGTACCCAGAGCATAGCAAATGATTTATTCTATTTGGAAACTGATACACAATTTAACCTGAACACACATTTTAATTTTGAAACATTTGCCTCATGAAAGGACTCGTACTTTCCAACTTTACGGGTTCTCTGATTCTCATCATAGTAAAAAATCTCTCAAAGAAATATGTCAAGAGAACATTCCCATCATTTTCTTCACGAATGAGTGTGTCCCACAAGGTTCCCAAAATCATATTATTCTTCATTTGAAAAATTATTAACCCATAAAATAGCTGATCCCTGTAGATGATAATATGGATAATATGGAATTGAAAATCTTGAAGCAATATGAAGTCCCACGAAACTTTGGCTTGTTAGGAAAAGAAACTGTGTTCATTGAAGAGGCTTTAAATGATAAGATATACGTGATGATGTGAACATCAATCACAAGTCTCTGACTAGATACAATAGTGTGGCTCAATACAATGTCAGTGGTTAAAAACCCGTAATCAAATTTTCTCTCAAATTTTATCTCGGGCAATATTTGTTGAGCTATAATAGTTACATCTTATGAAAAGCCTTTAGATAACGAAAAACGGAGGGATTTCCTTGCTTTGATCTAATCCCATAAGAGATGGGACGAAATTACCAAATCTAGAGGAATTTCTATTTGTACCAGAGACTTCACATAAAAAATAATCCGTGTCCGCAATCCCTCTTCATTTTACTCTCTAAAAGGGACATCAAAACTGGAGGAACGTTTCCTTTCTATCTCGGGTTTCTCAATCAGTTATACCCCCATGCGAATTTCTCCATTTTTTTCAAAATTACGTTGGATGCGATTTAAGGATGTCACTTATACCATATCTTTGTTCCGCTACCTTAAGAACTAAGTAATACAATTTCTACTTTAAGAAAATGGCTTAGTTAACAGTCACGAGCTTATCTTCCACACGTGTCTTCTATGGGACCCCACGGTAGGTGGGTGTGTGTGACAAAATAGTCCTCCCAATTGATTTCAATACACTAGTGTTGACTCCTATTTCCTCGTACTGGAAAAATTGAACTCAGGATCTTAATTTTATTCATTAATCCAAAAAGTAGGGAAAAAATTTACCCGCTATTTGCAAAAAGAACTCGAAGACAGCAATCATATCATGTCTCTTACATTGGAATTAACATGCTTCATGTGTTCAATAAATTGTAAGGAAATGTGTTCCCGCGGGACGTCGGGGCGGGCCTTGTAGATCGGCGATTGAAATTTTGCGCAGGAAGAAAAATGTCGACGACGATAGGAAGAAAAGGCCTGCTCTCAAATCAGAGTTCGTAACTTACACTACTATCCATATGGCGCCCACCAATGGGATGGCACCCCACAGCAATCCACACACGAGACCCAAAACCTGCCGGATCCAGTGCAGAGCGTCCCCCAATTGATCCTGGAGAAAACAAACATACACAGGATGAAAACGCAGTCCCACAAGAGAACCAAAAAGAAGAATGCCCCACATAGAGAGATCGTTCCGTTCCGTTCCATGGCGGATATTCGTACCTTGTCCCAGGAAGCCTCCGGATCCAGCAACTTCGCGAACTTGAAAGGAAGAACGTGGCCGTTTGGCTGCTGGGGTCTCGACTTGGCCGATTTTCCCGCCATAGCTGCACGACACAGACGGCGAGGCCCCTCAGAGGAATCACGCTTCCCGACCGCTCTCCGCGACGATTCCCCACGGCTACCACTTCTCTTCCATCCGGGAATGGAAATCAACCGACTCCCCGAGCAGGCACCACACTTCTCCTTCAATATTGACGGCAGACGAGGTCCTCTCCCGGCGATCGGCTTCTCTACAGCCGATCGGATCTCCGGCGAGCGGTGGTGGCGGTGCTCTCGCGTCAGAGTGGGAGGAGGAGACGACCTTCTTATATGGGCCAAGATGGCGACTTCCGAGATGGCCTTAATAGGCCGAGGCAGCCAGATCCAACTTGGACCTGGCTAACATACGGGCCCATTACCATATGGACCGGGGCCAAGTCCACTAAGCCCCTTTCCAGGCCCAAGTCTGTCTGACCCGGACCAGCCTTCAGGTGAGAGTCAACCTTCTTCACTTTATTTATTTAAATTATCTCAAGCAAACATTCATCCCATAATTTTTTAAATTAAGAAAAAAAATAATGTATATATTAATGATCCGGTAGGCGAGGGATATCAATGCCTAAACCGAGGCAAGACCCTCACAGTATATGATCAAGGTTTACATAAATTACGGGAAAAAAATGCGTGGAATATACAACGGAACTCAGAGCTGGGTATCAGTTGGGGTCTCCTCGTCAAACCATCGAGGAGGGTCAAAGCCTGATCCACCTGCAATTCAAAAGAGAGCCCCATTATGAAATAACACAGATACTGAGATCAAAGCAAGTAGCAGTCGATGAAGCTTGCAGGTTGACTTCCCATGTCGGAATTATTATTATTTTTTTCTTGAAAAAAATGATGCCGTGATCACAGGCTAGATAACAATGATAGAAGGCCTCGTGGTGTCTGAGTTAGACTGCTGTATCCCAAGTCAACGTCTGAAAGGCTTGGCAAGGTCAAACATTAAGCCAAGCCCCACCACTCACCATTTTTTATTAACAACAGAAGACCTCGTGGTGTCTGAGGGAGTTTTGCTGTATCCCAAGTCAACGTTTGAAAGGTTTGGCAAGGTCAAACATGAAGCCAAGCCCCAACTCTCCAATCCGGCATGATGAGAATCAGAAAAACAAATCACCATGGCGAGAATTGGAGAGAGAGAGAGAGATGGGCGTCTGTGCATTACATAGCAAGCTGATAAATCTAGCAGGTGACACAAGCGCGAGGAATGCAAGATTCAAATCCCAATCATCTTTTTAGAGCTGCCAGCGATGCCATTAAAACAGGAGGCACCTGCAAGATCTCGCGAGATGGAGCAAGCAAGATCGGCCCGTTCATTCTGTTCTGATGGGCAATATTATTACTGACTTGAGAAGGAATCATGAGAAGAAGAGCCATCCACCCGTCATCGATAACCAAGGAAGACGATGGGTTCTAGGAAACCAGTTTACCAAGAGGATTGCAGCGGCAGAGGCGCCAGGCCGTCAGAACGGTGCCCTTGACCACGCCGTACTTCTTGTACGCCTGCATCGAGTATTCGCTGCAGGTTGGGACGTACCGACAGCTCGAAGGCAGCAGAGGCGAGATCTCCCCTGGACGCCCATGGCCGGCCGATCAAAGTCAGCACCCCGGTAAATTTTTCACGCAGAGAGGGGAGGGAGCTGCGACGAGGAAAGCTAGTCGAACTCACTCTTGTAAAACTTCAGCATGGAGAGCGCCGCCTTGACGCCCAAATCGGTCACCTCCTCGTCTGCAAAACGGCCAACTTTTTTGTTTTAATGGAAGAAATCCGGAAGCAGAGGGCTCGCTGGAAGGAGTACGGGGGAGGATGAGCCGATAACCTGCTGCTTGAATCGAACCCCCGTCCTCGGAATCGTCTGGTAAACATGGCCGCCGGTGCTTCTGCGCGCACAGAGCAGAAGAAGGAGGATTGAAAGTGACGAAAAGCTGTGAAATCAGAGACGGGCAGTATGCTCGAGCATGGAGGAGAGGATCCGCTCGTCTGGGGTCGCGCGCGTTACCATTTTTCCACGGGGATGAAGCCGACTTGCCCGGGGCCATCCGCTCGGGGCTCCGGACGGAGCGGCGAGGGTCCCCTGGTTCCTTCTCGTTGGAGCCCCCGACCGGCCGCACCGGAAGAGCGGAGGGGAGAAATTACGAGAACCCTGCAAGCCGGGGCTGCCCGTGGCGACGATACATGCCGCCATGCCCTCGAGCTGGAGAAGGCGGCACACGAGGAAACTCCCGACCGCCTGTGCGAGAGAGAGAGAGAGAGAGAGAGAGAGAGAGAGAGAGAGAGAGAGTCATATCGTCATTTACTCGAAGCATAGTGTGGGCCCAGGATGAGGGACCTAATCCTGACCGTCAAAAGGCCGACTCCTACGACTACAGAGACCGCCCATCTTCTCCAGGGCAGGAATGGTCTCCTTCAACTGGGCCGGAGCCGCAGTCATCTTCATGGCGATTACCGACTTTGTTAATTATACTAAAAAAAACACATTTTTTTCAAGCACTTTCAAGATCACTTTGTTAATTCCTGCACAATATAAACCAATATTCAGCGAGAAAAATA